>CM032490.1:1833320-2293319 GCA_019059595.1 Marasmia exigua
GTGATCTGCAACTTCTCACTGTACTAAAAAAAAGAGCACAGTGAAAAGTTGCCTTCAAAAATTATTAAAACAGTTGCACCGTCTATGGTGTCAGTGTACCCGGTGAAAGCTTCTAATTGAACTAGTACTTTAAGAAAAAAATGTTGCTTGTGCGATGTAAAAACGCACACCGCCATCTAGTAATGAAACCGAACATCCGAACCGAACTCTAAGGATCCCTAATCTTAGCTTAAGTCTTGAAGGTCCCTATTCCCAGTCCCTAAGTCGTAGCCGTCGGGAAATACTCCCGCAGGCAAAACCGGCTGGATTTTGGCCAATACAAACAAACAGAGTTACTTTTATTAGAAAATCTCACACTTGGAACTTGAATTCGGACGCTCATACACGTATACAGGATTTAATAAACATCTATAATGGACAACATTTCATATTTTTAACATGTCCATATTGTTTTTTTATATGAAAATAGACATAAAATGAACAGACGCATATTTTTTCTTTTTTCAAAATTTGGCCATTTTCATGCATAAAATAATTATTGAAATTCTTTATATTCTAAATAGACGTAAGCGCCAAATGACGTCATCGGACGGCTGAATACAGCGATATTCCTTTGCTTATCATTGTTTTAGTAAAAAAAAGGTACTACTGTCAAAGGTAAATAATACTAGTGTCAACATTGTCAACGTCATTCATACATTCAACGTTGACAAGTTGTGTTTTTTTTTGACAGTTACATGTCATGGGTTTGGCATTTCGTAAATTTAAAACTATAATGTGCTAAGCAAAGAAATATTTTACATTCTGCCGTCCGATGACGTCATCTTACGTTTTTTAGTTTTTAATTTTTTTCTCAGTAAATAAGCAATATAAAAAATGAATAAATATATATTCGAGCAGCGGAAAAGTTAACAAAGAATTGGTATTTTTTGTTTCAGAGCTTAGCAATTTTGAAATGTTGTCCATTTCGCTAAAACTGCTTTGTCACACTATTCGAAGGTTATTAACGCACGAGTCGTTAAACATAGGAAATGTTATTCAACAAAATTAACACATTCATTGATGACGTCACTTCTATCTATGATATCTATCTATCTATCCATGGCTTTGTCTCTTTGATTACTTCACCATTGTTCGCCAATAACAATAAAACTTAATCCAATATCTTTGTTCGCTAGTTGGTATTAATTAACTGACTTACCTGGAAGTTTTATTTAATTTTGTTGGATTGAAATCTTTGTGTAGTGTTAGCGACGCTGGAGGTAGATAAATCTATTCTATTCTATTTTATTCGTTCAAACGAAGCGTGAAGAAGCATCTCGCGGGTCAGTATGGCAGTCCAACGTCATACTTGTGAACAGGTGCCACCTTTGGGGACTGGTCTGCTTCGGTTTACCTCATTATATTTATTTTATTTTGTGTTACAATTAAACTGTATTGCCTGGCATGATGATAACATAACATTGCATGAAAGTTTGGCGATTAAAAAGAGTAACTGGCGAGTTTCCTGCCGGATCTTCTCGACCAGAAACAACTTTCCGAGCCGCTGGTAGAATCGCATTATGTTTATTTATTTCTTTAGTATATTTTATGTATCAACATATTTATGTATTAACATGTAAATTATACATAAGTACTTATAAATAGTTTTAAAGTCATTCAAATGTATGACGATTTGTAAGTGCTGTGCACAAGCCTATGCAAATAAAGAATTATTTGAGTTTGAGTTGAGTCCCGACGGAGGCGATGCCTTGACATAGCTTCCGTTGTAATTGCAAGGTGGGCTTTTCTCTTGCTTACCATCAGGCTGAGGAAAGCCGATATACTGTGTCACTATAAAATACCTATATCATTATACTAATATTTTCTGCCTCTATAGAGCAGTGGGTGAGTCGCACTTTAGAGCGACGGCTGCGCAAGAGGCCCCGGGTTAGCATTTTTATACGCTCTTCGAATAGAAAAAGAAAGAAAAGATGACTCATATTTTTAACCAACTTCAAAAAAGAACGATCGTGATAGGACTAAACTTTTGTTACAAGCCAAATGTTTCTATTGGTTAAAGAGATATATATATTGAGTGTTGGCGTTCATTGTAATAGCCAGATTCCCCAAATCCTGAAATCTAAGCGTACCCCCGGCCTCCAAAGTGACAGCTTTGGACGCAACCAGGAATTACACGCCAGGCTCATTTCTTTTAGAACTTTTTTCCTTAGTATGGGAAAAATAGTTCAGCGGTTTTCGTTAGATGGAGTTTATAAAAAGCAGAGGTAGCTTTAAAAAGCAGTGAAGCAGATGGTTCGGCGTTGTTTCGGTAGATGTCACTATGCATTTTTACAACGCGCTTGCAAAACGTGTTTCCGAAACAAGGACCTCAAGCCGCCTGCCCAGTACCCACATTCGCAATTTTAAAAAGTAAATAAGTATAGGTTGGGTAACAATATAGAAATCTATAGCTGGGCCAAAATAATAAGCTACATTTGATACTTCAACAAAATTCGAGAACGTAACCTTGTAACAACGGTCATTGAATTTATCAATCTTTCTATGTCAGAAAAGCACAATGTTTTAACTTTTTAAAATTATGTTTGCGTTTATTTACAAGATAATTTCATCATTTTCAGGTAGTTGTCCCAACTGCCTGAAAATGACTAGGACCTTTTTTCGCCAATTCGATTTTTTAAATTAAATTTTTCATCATAATCAATCTGTTTGATGTCAGTCACGTTTCGAGCTTGTGATGTCATGAAACATGGTATCAAAGATAGAGAGCTTTGATCAGTAATTTCTTTTATCTATCAAACACGGTAAAAAAAATGCTTAGTTGTCGAGTTGAGTCTGAGGTCCCGAGAAATTTGTGAAATTGAAGTAAGTTTAAAATTAATTTCTGATAGTGAAAACTGAGTAATTTAAGAGTTTTTAAGGTTCCGTAGCCAAATGGCAAAAAAACGGAACCCTTATATATTCGTCATGTCTGTCCGTCCGTATGTCACAGCCACTTTTCTCCAAAACTATAAGAACTATACTATTGAAACTTGGTAAATAGATGTATTTTGTTAACCGCATTACAATTTTTACACAAAAATTGGAAAAAATAAAAAAAATGGTGGGGTGTCTATGGATAATATGGGGCTCCATACTTGAAACTGAAACTATTTTTTTTTCATTAAACCTATAAGTGTGGGGTATCTATGGATAGGTCTTTAAAAGTGATGTTGAGATTTTTAACATCATTTTTTTCTAAACACAATACTTTGCGCAAGAGACGCTCCCAAAGTGGTAAATTGTTTAAAATAGATCCAGTTAAGTAGCTAAAAATTAAAATCGATTGGCGTCGCTAGTGTGCCCTACCCGTCACCTTAAGACTCTATTAGGTCCAAGCAAGTTGTCTGTGACAACTCACTCGACACACAATAGCAGTGTTTAAACGATTCAACGATTATGTCCACCCGTGTGGATCAGTGGTAGTGAACGCTGCCTCTGGTGCAAGGGTTGCGTGCATGAACATATCTGTTTGTATTGGTCTGGGTGTTTGTATGTATTATTAGTATGTATTTCCAAAAGAAAAGTATTATATGTATATATTTGTAATCCCACTGTTGATTCTGATATCCGTAACACAGGTGCTTGAGCTACCTATCTCGGAGTCAGATCAATGTATGTGATGTTGTGAAATATTTATTTATATTTATTATTAATAGGATCACTTCGCGGCACTTCACTGCACAAATAAACACCAAAATTGTTCTTTTTTTTTTGTATATTATGGCAGACAAACGAGCATACGGCTCACCTGATGGTAAGTGAATTACCGCCGCCCATAGACATCTGCGACACACGGGGCATCACAGATGCGTTGCCGGCTCCTAAGGGAGGAATTAGCTCTTTTCTTGAAGATCACCAGGTCATATCTGTTCGGAAACACCATCGTTGGTAGCTGATTCCATAGTTTTACTACGCGCGGTAGGAAGTGGCGTGAGAAGCGCACTGTGGTCGAGTAAAATCCATCCAAGTGATGTGGGTGAAACTTAGAATTCTGGCGTGATGTACGATGGTGAAAATTTGCAGCTGGAATAAGGACGAACAGCTCCTCGGTCCACTCCCCATTGTAGATGCGATAGAAGACACATAGCGATGCTGCATCTCTACGGCCGTGTGGTCCCCGGCAGAGTAGAATAGGCCACCCTCACTCTTACCGAGGTGTCGTAAAAGGCGACTAAGGTAAAGCTGCTGGCATGATCATCAGCACCCAGAGAAGGAAAACTCTGCATTTATATCTAAACCCTCGCCAACCCGTCTGCCAAGCGTGGTGAGTATGGCAATTACCCCTCATGTAATTGAGGGAGGCCCGTGCCCCAGCAGTGGGGACTTATATGGGCTGACAATGAATCTCTACGCAATGACAAAGGATGTTCACTAGAAACAATATTTAAAACCTTCTGCATCAGCCTACGCAGAGTGTTTAGTCCTACCGCCAGAATCGGACTTTTCCTAATTAATCTTCGAAACAATTTACCACTCCACTGGTCTAGTTAAGCTGACACTAGTACTTCCGGCGACTATTAAGTCTTTGGAGCTATCGGACCGGATAGCCGGACATCCGGCCGCCCAGGACCGGATACGGCCGCTGATTGGGTAACGTTTCTGAACGAAATATAGGGTGTAGTCGGTAAACATTAGTAGGTTTCTCTTCAACCGCGTATTTTACCAACCATTTGGAAAAACATTTTTAATCTTGGTAGAGATCATTGTCACATTAAGGTGACGGGTAGGGCACACAAGCGATGCCAATCGATTTTAATTTTTAGCTGCTAAACCGGATCTATTTTATACAATACCATCCACATCACCTGGATGGATTTATATCGACTACAGTGCGTTTCTCACGTCATTTCCTACCACGTACAGTAAAACTGTGGAACCAGCTGTCATCCGTGGTGTTTCCGAAGTTCCGAACAGATACGACCTGGTGACCTTAATGAAAAGGGTGTACTCCTTTCTTAAGAGCCGGCAACGCATATGTGATACCTCAGGTGTTGCAGATGTCCATGGGCGGCGGTGATCACTTTCCATCAGGTGTGCCGTCTGCTCGTTTGTCCGCTATAATGTTAAAAAAAATAATACAATTTTGGGGTTACAATCTCTCGGCAAACACTTATAAACACGTGGTTAAAGGAATGTAAATGTTAACAGATACAGTAGACGTGTGTGTTTTTTTTTATATGAGAGGTGGCAGACGAGCAGACGGATCACCTGATGGTAAGCAATTCCGCCGCCCATGGACACCCGCAACACTAGTGGAGTCACAAGTGCGCTCCCAACCTTTTCCCCTTCCCCCCCATTGGGCCTCCGGTAACCTCACTCACACGGCGAAACACAGCGCAGGCGCTGCTTCACGCCGGGCTTCTGTGTGTGTGTAACATCTTTACTGAAACGACTCAGTGATCCGACTCAGCCAAATGATACACTGTTCCGGATCTCTCGAGGAGGACAGACATCATGTATTGTGGTGCTGTCCAGTATATCAGGACCTACGTGGGGAGCTGCTAAAAGGGATTGTGGTTGACGAACCTGGACCAATATGGTACCCGGACCTTGTGTCCTCGGAAGCGAACTTCGCCAGGCTGCGAGAGTTCGCGCATGGCTGGCACAGACGGAGAAACGACCCGGACTGCCCGGCGCTAGAGGGCGCCACCTGTGATGTGGCGTCTGCGGCCCCAGAAGGGGGAGAAACGCATAATTAGGGACAAGGACATAGATTGATAACTTGTAGGGAGTCAAGAATTGTGCGCGGTGGAGTGCAATAGTCCCAAGGACACGCAATAGGTATCCGCGCACATCTCCCACGATTCGGCCAGTATAACCATAGTGTTGATATGGCCATGGGAGGTGGTGGGTTGTTCCGGATCTCTAATGTTCGCTCCAAATGTATCATCCGACTCAAATGGAACTCGAGTTCGAGTGAAGCGAATGAGCTGAATGATGCGAGTGAGCCGAATGATCTGAATGAGAGGAATGATCCGATGAGCCGAATGATCTGAATGTTCCGAGTGAGCCGAATGATCCAAATGAGCATAACAACCACGTACCTCAGTTCTGTGGAACAGTTTGCCTACGGGAGTATTACTCGACGGCTACGACTTAGGGACCTTCAAGAGAAGAGCGTACTCCTTTTTAAAAAGGCCGGCAAAGCATTAGCGATCTCTCTGATTTCGCGGATGTTAATGGATGGCGATGATTGCTTTCCATCAGGTGACTCGCTTGCTCGTTTGTCGCCTCTAGCATAAAAAAAAATCACGGATCCATCTGAGAGTCGATGTGCACAGATCCAGATGAAAATGTTCCAATCTTTTGAAAGATATGTTTTTGCCACGTCTATGATACATCCTATAAGCATGATTTGGACACCAGCCAATACATATTTTTATCCCTTACTTGCAAACCTATTGCTGGAAGCATTAACCATTACGAACGCCAAAAAAATCTGCCGTATATTTTGTATCGAAACATAAGAAAATGTTGCTTGTTTGATATCCAGCCCGAGGGTGGGGGGTGTAGGGGGTGCCTAATGACTCGGAAAGACGAAGTGAGAAGTCATATTAGGGAATGGTTGTGTCCATTCTTTTTTTGTTTATAACAGGACAATCGGTTGCTCAATTGATTAAATAAATATATTTCACAACATCACATACATTGATCCGACTCCGAGATAGGTAGCTCAAGCACCTGTGTTACGGATGTCAGAATCAACAGTGGGATTACAAATATATAAATATAATAATTTTCTTTTGTAAATACATACTTATAATACATAGAAAACCCCCAGACCAATACAAACAAACATGTTCATGCACACAAATGTTTGTACTGTGTGGGGATCGAACCCGCAACCCTTGGACCAAAATGGAACCCAAATGGTCTCGCACAGTACGGTTCCAAAGGAATTTCAAAATTCCAAACGCTCCAGCTGTGGAATGAGCTGCCATCAGAGGTTTTAATACAACATTCAATTATTCAACAGTGATTAGGCGATGGATGTCGAATTGTGAACCTCTTTTTTTGAAGTCGGTTAAAAATTTGTGAACATTCTTCATTGAACATCAGGTGAGTAAGTCCTAACAGAACACATCAGCCATTTTTTTGACCGGCTCTGTCATATTACATATATAGATTGCAATGGGCTATACGTATTATAGGTGACGAAGAAGTCACCAATACTCTTGAAGCTCTTCAACTACGTGGGGACATCGGGTCGCTTAGCGTCTTTTACCGTCTATATCATCGTCGGTGAATGATGCTCTGAAGAGATACATAGATAGATAGATAGATACTCTTTATTGCACAACATACAAAACTTAAAAGCTAGGTATACAGAGATACAATGTACAATTTAGGCGGAAGAGCTTTTCTCCCTCATCCCACCTACCCTATTCCGTCACAGAACCACACGCGCCGGATAACGCTGTCACCGCTTCACAGTGGAAAACATTCCATCACGGACTAAAAAAGTTAGCAGATCCTATTTCTGCTGCACCATCAAGAAATGGAACTCGTTGCCGGCGCATGTATTTCCTCCTTCCTACAATATGGATTCCTTCAAACGAAGCGTGAAGAGCATCTCGCGGGCCAGTATGGCGGTGCCAACATGAGGTGATGCCTGACATCGCGTCCGTTGTAATTAGCAACGTGGGCCTCTTCTCTTGCTTACCATCAGGCTGAGGAGAGCCAATATACTGTGTCGCTAAAAAAATATTATGGACCAAAAATAATGAAAGTTCGAGGATCTTCTTTTTGCGTCCTAGAGTTAACATAAGGGACACCATTGACAAATGAAAAACAGGACGATCCTCTTCAAGATAAATCGTTTGGTCACTTTACAGAAGGCAAGTGTGTTTTTGATACTTGCTTATTCTTTTGTGGGTTGAATTGAATAAATAAATACATCCATAATAAAATTATAGGTAATGTGTGTGTGTGTGTCTACACACCATGTTAGTCTAGTGGTTTAAGTACCGAGATCTCGGGATCCTGGGTTCGATTCAAGGGTCGAGCAAAAAGGAAGTTTCGAATTTTTCGAACATAGCTCGGGTTTGTGATCACCAATCCGCATTAGTCAAGCGTGGTGATTATGCCTAATCCCATCATAGTAGCGATGACTTGATTTCTATGCAGGCCTTTCCCCTGCAGTGGGACAGTAGCTACCTATATGGGTTGATACTGAAGCGTGTCTGTCTGTTTGTTTGTCCGTCTTTCACGAAAAGATTCTCAGTTTACGGGGAGTACCCTGTAGGTTTTGATTCCTTTGCGAGTGTCGAAAATTTGCTGAAAATGTCGACTATAATTGGGTATAATATTTTCACAGCTTAAAGGGACAATAGACCTGAGTATTTCATGTGAATTTCAGCTTGATACGTTACGCGTTCTTGAGATAAAGGGTTACGACAGACAGACGGACAACAAAGTGATCCTATAAGGGTTCCGTTTTTTCCTTTTGAGGTACGGAACCCTAAAAATGAAAGAAAGGCAAGAGGGAAAAGGCATCTTCTAGCTTCCATTCGCTTTCCATCAGGTGAGATTTTGGTCAAGTGTTAGCCTATAGTCCAAAAAAAAAATCATTTAAGTTGTCATCCGACTTCGGCAAAGCCAAAAAGAAAGGTGTTGAAGATTGTAGAAAGAAAACACCTTTAAAACTGTTTACCACACACTATATTGTTATTTCCACAATTATAACACTGTTTTTATAGTTTAGACAAACCGATAGCACTGTTAAATAATTAAAATATATTTATAAAGACGAGAGCGTTCAATGTATTGTGGAGGCCGCGACGGGAGAGAGCGAGTGTAAACAAAAGGGTTTTGATTTTAGGAGAATATGTATGGAAGTAATGGGACGTCCTAATGGACGTAGGCCAGTCGGCCGTTGAAGATAGCGCTGGAAAGATGAGGTCGATAAGGATTTGCGCGGACTCTTGGTGGATGACTGGCAGGAGTGGCGCAAGACCGACTGAGATGGAGGCTCTTATTATCGGAGCCGAGACTCACTATGGGTCGCTGCGTCAACCTGGTTAGTTAATAATGTATGTATGTAGATATGTTTGTATATTTGAAGATTCTGCCTAAACTACTGAGTCGATTTTGATGAATAAGGTATCAATCGATTCCTTATTACTGTCCTAGGTGGTCTAAGTTTATATTTTATTTGAAAATAATAGGACAGTGGGTGATATACGAAAAAAACCTATAGGCTTTATGTCTTTTTTTAGCCTTATTCGGATTTTTAATCAGACGAAGTAAACTGGCCGTGTGGTCCCCGGCAGAGTAGAATAGGCCACCCTCACTCTTACCGAGGTGTCGTAAAAGGCGACTAAGGTAAAGCTGCTGGCATGATCATCAGCACCCAGAGAAGGAAAACTCTGCATTTACATCAAAACCCTCGCCAACCCGTCTGCCAAGCGTGGCGAGTATGGAAATTACCCCTCATGTGATTGAGGGAGGCCCGTGCCCCAGCAGTGGGGACTTAAATGGGCTGATGATGATGAAACTGACAGATGTAAATGTGTCACGTGTCCAATGTATGGGAATTTGGAAAATGCAAATTGATTCGGCGGGTAGGGCTAAAACAAGCCGCGTGGGCTGATGCAATTCAAAGGTTTTAAATTAGTGTCTAGCGGTTTTTAGTGTACAAATTTGGTGTTTATTTGTGCAGTAAAGTGCCGCAAAGTGACCCTAATAATAAGAATCGTTGGATTGTATCGTTTCTAACACTGCTATTGTGTGTCGAGTGCGTTATCTCGTGACAACTTGCTTGGACCTAATAGAGTCTTAAAACCTGCGATTGCTTTTAGAGTGATATCCGCTGAATCCGTAGGTCGATAAAACGTAAAACACCGGCGTTTTATTGAGTGACTGTGATTTTGACTGACTTCGACTGTTGACTACCTACTTATTTTCAATAAGTTACTTGACATTGGCGAATTATCTTCGGGTAGAGCCATAATAATAAAAAAAAATACAAATTGTAAAAATGTACAGGTACTTGACATTTGCATCTATCAGTTTACTTTGTTTAATTAAAAATCCGATTATAGATATCTGAATAGTTAATGTTTGATTTTTAATCTAATTGACTTACCATTCAGAGGCATAATCCAATCTGCAACAAAAATATTGGTTATTAATTTTTTGATATACTCACATGATTCAATTTATGTTTCTATATCTAATACTATTTTTAAAAAGGTCATCGTCATCGTCAGCCCATTTAAGTCCCCACTGCTGGGGCACGGGCCTCCCTCAATCACATGAGGGGTAATTTCCATACTCGCCACGCTTGGCAGACGGGTTGGCGAGGGTTTTGATGTAAATGCAGAGTTTTCCTTCTCTGGGTGCTGATGATCATGCCAGCAGCTTTACCTTAGTCGCCTTTTACGACACCTCGGTAAGAGTGAGGGTGGCCTATTCTACTCTGCCGGGGACCACACGGCACCTTTTAAAAAGGTAAAATTATAGAATGAACCGTCTTCTAGTATAGGTGAATTCATTCAATGAATCGATTCAGTAACAGTGACAGCTTATCCCTGCGACAGTTCATTCCGTTTTACAGTTATTTGTGAGAAAATAGTCAATTTATTTTTGGATTAAATCCCAAAAACTCAAAACAAAACTCAAAACTCAAATAATTCTTTATTTGCATAGGCTAGTACACAGCACTTAGAAATCGTCATACATTTGAATGACTTAAAACTATTTATAAGTACTTATGTAAAATTTAACATGTTAATACAATATATGTTGATATATAAAAATACTTATACTAAAGAAATACATAAACATAATGAGATTTTACCACCGCCTTGGAGAGTTGTTTCTGGTCGAGAAGATCCGGCCAAGAAACTGGCGCTTGCAACAGTGCCGAAATATCGGAAACTCAAAAATAAGGTACTAGTAGAAATCCCGTAAATAACTCTCCTAATGTTAATGACCATGAAAGTTTAAAACAATGTTATTAATAATACTTTATTCTAATACATATACTTATACCTGAGCCTTAGACTTCAAATCAAACCTCTATCAATGTCTTAGTTACGGAATCCAAGCCAACTCTTGCGAACTCACAACAGTGGGCTCGGAAATCCGTAACTTCGTTCATATAGTCCATGATTCTCACGATACTCAGAAGGGATAGTTATAAACTAGCAAATAATTTATGCTTCGATTGTGCATTACATATGTTACTTCCTTCCGGTCATGACTTACGGTGCCGAGACGTGGACACTCACGGCTGGACTAGTCCACCGGTTCAAAGTCGCTCAAAGAGCTATGAAAAGGGCTAGGCTCGGAGCTAAGGACCGCATCAGAAATGATGTAATCCGACAGAGAACCAGAGTCACCGACATAGCCAACCGAATTAGCAAACTGAAGTGGCAGTGGGCTGGTCACATTGCCGCAGAACTGACAGCCGTTGGAGCCGTAAAGTCCTTGAGTGGAGACCGCGACTCGGTAAGCGTAGTGTAGGACGCCCTGCGACAAGATGGGATGACGACATTCGAAGGCTGGCTGGTGTGGGCTGGATGAGAGTGGCCGAAAATCGGGAGCAGTGGCGTGCATTAGGGGAGACCTATGTCCAGCAGTGGACGAATGTGGGTTGCTGATGATGATGATGATGCTGTTACTTCTGCCGGCGCAATGGCGACGCCTATTGATTAAAAAAAATACCCTTGGACACAATCCCCCTTATTACAAATCGTGAACTATGGACAGTCCTGGAACCAAATTCGTGCCACCCCTTTTTAACCCCCCACGCAAAAACGACGGGGTGTTATGGGTCAAAATCAGATAGGTGAGAATCATGCTTCTCACAAAGTTTTTTTTAATAAAATAACGTGATATCAGTAAAATACTTATTTCAAAATGAAGATTCTGTTCATAATTACAAGACACGAATAATATTTATTTTTCTACGATTATACTTTATTCGATTTTTAACCAAACCAGTCTAAAAAATCATTCCGGGAATGCGTCCATAAAGCAAGTTTCATATTTGAAACAAGTCAAAAATGTTTACAATAATTACTTAAAATTACCAGTTATTAATATTAGCCTTAAAAATCATTAGATTATGATTATACGTACAAATTAAATTTAAAGAAGTTTAATTTCTTCCTATTTTTACTATTCAAATGCTGTCCGACGTTTATTGAATCATTCAGTGAACAAGGTCGATATCTACCGATGTAATTAAAACAAAACGCGATAGGTGGCGTTAGCGAGCACCAGTGTGAAGTTTACGAGTCAAAGCTATAGGCGAGTGTCTTGTTACGGAAATAAAAAAAATGATTTTGTTGGTAAGTATGTTTTAATTTCATATGCGTGAAGCGTACTTTAATTCCTTGTCACTACGGGAACGCTGTTTGGTTATTAGTTTTTCAACAATTTGCACACTTTTTGCTAAATTGTTATAAATATTGCAGTTCACTTGTTCCTAACCTCTAAAACCAATATCTAACATGGCGGCGTCAAGCGTGATAGGAAAATATTAGTCTGATAGCCATTTCGGGAACGGTCATTTCGGGAACGTTCACGTACGTGACTGGCGTTCTCGAAATGACGTAGGCGTTCCCGTAATGATACGAGCGTTCCTGAAATGACAATTTTTGGGAAAAATGACATTCTAATACTTTTAAAAACATATTACCATGCAAAATTTTGGTTATGGGGAACTATACAGTACGCGTAACATGGAATGTGATGAAAATGATAAGAAAAAGAAGTCGAAAATCAATCAAAACAGGATAGTATAGCTTATAAAAACACCGTGAAAAGGCTAATGCAAGGAAACGCAAATTTTTAGACAAAATGACACCTGAACAAAGAGATATTAAGAGACTGGAAGATAGAGAATATTACCAATGAAAGAAGGCTGAAAACAAAGACTTAACTTGTGTAAGTGACTTGACTGAAAGACAGAAGGGGAAACAAAGAAAGTTGGGGAGAAAAAAATCTTAAAGTATAGACAGAAAAAAAAGATGATGGAAAATATTTTAGCTAACAGCCCGCCAGATTCTGAAAATGAGATAGAAAACGACAATTGCGTGTCAAGGAAGAAATCAGGAAGAAAACAGGTTAAAAAAGAAAAAGCACAGGCTTACAGAACTGTTAAAAAATAAAAAGTATTTTATAATACAGAAAATGCAAAGAATCATAGATCGATTGCGGAAAAAAGTACAAAGAAATAGAAAACGCGAAGAAAGAGCATCCCAAAAGAATCCTGATACGCCTACTCGCAAAGTTGATGAATTAACAAAATTATATTCTGTTACTCCTGAAGTTCGTAAACGTCTCCTATTTGGGGAAGTTTTGACCACTCAACTAAAAGACACCGTTGATAAATTACCAAAAAATTCTAAACAGCGGGAGGTTTTTCAAAAATGCGTCAGTGCCAACCACATAAAAAAACATCGATTAAATAATATGACCAAACAATTGTTATGCAAAAATGTTTATGGAATTAGCGAAAACTTGAAGGCTAAAAGAGAGCTAAAAGATAATTAAAGGAAACAGAGCAAATGATTCAAATTGATTTTGCTGAAAATTATATGACAAAATATGCGAAAAAGATTCAATCGATTAGATTCGGAGCTTCAAAAGGTCAATCATCGATCCACACAGGGGTTTTTTATGTCAGAAATAATACCTTTCTAGAGACAGGTTAATTTGCCACTGTAAGTGACAATTTGGATCATCAGGCTCATGCTGTATAGGGTCACCTAAAATCAGCGCTACAGAAAATATTGAGTTTTAAGCCACTCGTAACTACCCTTTACGTGTTTTCAGATGGACCCACATCCCAGTATCGAAACCGCACCAACATTTACTATTATATAAAGTATTATTTGCCATATACGGATCAGATAGTTCAGATGATAAGAACCTTCAAAAAGATTCAGATCGACTTCATGGAAAGAATGACGATAATTGTGCTGGTACATCGTACGGAAATGATAAGGAGAACTTCCACCCAAACATGATACGTCCAAAGACATTTTTGCTAGTATATGTACAAACTGAAAATAAAAAAAATGAATACAGATACGTCGCAGTAGCTGACACCTCAGTTGATGAAGATGGTGAAATAAAGGTCACCTTTCTTCGTTGTCAGCGAAATTCAGCAAAGATATTTAAACTTGAACTTAATGATGTTGCATTGTCCCTTGTGAACAAGTTGTTAAGATTTTACCCTCCCCGAAATTACAGAAAAAAGGTAGTCGTACCTGTTTTCATGAGAATATGGACATATTTGAAAAGTAGGTTAATGCTAAAGTTTAAGTTCAATCTTTGATACTCAATTTATGCTGTGATTAATATAATTATACGTATAATATGATTATGCTTATAATGATCCTAATTCTTAAAGAATGTTTGTTTTTAAACTACATTTTGATACTTGTTTTTAAGCATTGATGCTAGAAATTGCAAAGATAGTGTGCAATTACTATTTGTTCCTAATATTTTATGTTTGTTAACTGAAACTACAAAGTTTATTATTAGATTTTAAGTTTAACTGTTGATACTTGCGTTGCTCATTCTGTAAGTACAAATAAAGGTATAATACTGTAAATGTCTATTATTTTCATGCATAAAATATGTATAAACTAGACGTTGCAGTCATTTAGGGAACACCAATGTCATTTAGGGAACTTCACTGTCATTTTGGGAACACTCCCATCATTTTCGGGAACATCAGAAAAACGGTAAATTTATCACTAAAGAGTAATGCTACACTTAAATCTTGCATATACAAACTAAAATGACCTTTTAACATTTGTATTTATATTATCAATTTAAAACGTACTGCACAAATGTATACAATAAATTGAAATAATGAAATGAAATTTAAACTAATTGAAATTCTATAGAGAATAATTTAAAAAAAAATCTTTTTAATATAAAAATATACAACATAACAGCATTTATCGATAAAGGGACAGATTAATTACAATTTCTTGGAGGTGATTATTAAAGACGATGGTAATATTATTATTTAAAAATATTTAAAAAGTGTTCCCGAAATGATCTAAGGCCCTGGCATTTTTCTTTATAACAGGTGGAATTTCTAAAATACATATTTGCGTGCCTCTTCACAGGAATGGTTCTTGACAAATGACTCAACAGATTCCACTAGTTAATTTTCTTCAAAAGACAATTTAATTTCTCAGACATTTCAAAACTTAAAATGCTCACCTCTCTGATTTTGACCCTTATAAGTTTGACGTGTCTGTGTGTGTATGAGTCTGCGTGTCTGTCTATAGCATCGTAGCTCCCGAACAAATGAACCGATTTTGATTTTGTTTTCGTTTAAAATATGAATAATGAGGGAGTGTTCTTAGCCATGTTGGATAAAAATCGATCCAAGATGGCCGCCGTCACAAAGCTATGGATTGTATGTTTTAACACAACTCCCACAATATGGGATAAAAGGGCTTGAGTAGCAGAATATATTTATCGTGACAAATTTCAAATCAAAAATGGCCGCCGTCGGGGATTTTTTCAATTTTCAATTTAATTTTTCTATTTACATTTCTTGATAACGCGTACATATGTTTAATATAAATAAGTATCTAAAGTACATTGTGTTGCCGAAAATGCCGAATAATCAATTATACCCAACAAACAAACATATGTATAATCGATCGATTGTAAATAAGTACAGCTATCGTATCACACGCACGATGAAAATGGCGTCACATCAAGATCAAGTTGTACCTATACGTCGCTTCCGTATTTTATAAATAAATGTATTAGTTCAAAGATAATATAATAATGTATTTTCGCAATGTACAGAGAATATAATTTTGGACTAATGATGTGACTCGGAGGTATGCTCACGGCCCCGCAAGGGGTCGGGAGAGACTGTGCTGGGATTATTTCCCATCTCAGTGGGGTCACTCGCCGCGCATTAAAATGCGCGGGGCGTTGGCGCGGCCTAGTTTTAGGCCTGGGTGTCGGGTCCGGGTAGTCACATCCGGTGGTGGGCTTCGCCCCGCTGACGAGTCCGGGCCCCACCGGCATAATCCCAACCCGCGAGGGATGGGACGTCCGGTGAGCGGTCTCGAGCCAGCGGGGGGCTTGGTGTCATTGTCCGTCTATGTATCCGCCGGGACTAAGTCCCGCGGATACGGTCTGTCGGGGGGGCGTCGGTGGTACGGCGCAATCTCGCGCAAGTGGGCAAAGGACGACTGCCCCGCGCGGGCAAACATCCTGGCACTCAAATGGCCGATGAAGTCATCGAGGCTCTCCATCCGGGTGTCCCGAGTTATCGTCGAATTCCTCACGTAGCGAGGGGCCTTTACGATAGAGCGCAACGCAAGCGATTGCTGAGCTCGCAATCGCTTGCGTTCAGTCTCCGCAGTCAGAGCATACCAGGCCGGGGCGGCGTAGGTAAGTCTGGTGCGAATGTACGTCTTGTAAACTCCCAATTTCGCACGTAGCGGGATATTGGACGACAAGACGGGACTCAGGAGAGATCGAGCAGCACGGCATAGCGCCACGGTGTTGCCAACGTGGGCAGCCATTTTTAGATGCCGGTCGATGGTGACCCCGAGGTACTTGACCTGTGGGGACCAGGCGATATTGCTGCCGAGCATGGTGAGCGGAGGCGGAATCCTCTTCCCACCAATGGCTATCGCCTGGGTTTTCGCCACGTTGACCGACAGTCTCCAATCCTTTAACCACTTGGGGAGGGCGTCAAGAGCGCGCTGCATCTTAACTGCAGCGTGCTCCGTCGTGAGAGACGAGGTGATAAAGGCGGCGTCGTCAGCGTAGAGCGCCAGCGTGGCCCCGCCTGCCACCGGGATGTCGTCCGTGTATCTGCCGTAGCAGATAGGCGAAAGACATGACCCCTGTGGCACGCCGGCCCCGACCGGTCGCACAGTCGATAACGCACCATCCACTATCACTTGGAAGCTACGTTGAGTTAAGAAAGTGGCAATGGTCATCACCACTCGTCGTGGTGCCGACGAGGTAGCTAGCTTATAAACGAGCCCTTGGTGCCAGACTCGATCAAAAGCTTTCTCCATATCTAGCATCACGGCTACAGCACGCTCCTTCTTGTTTAGCGTCGCGGTCAGACGGTGCATCACCCGAGCCAGCTGTTGCGTGGTCGAGTGTTCGGCTCGAAAACCGAATTGCTCCTCCCGCGGCACTATGTGGGGCACTAGATGGGGGAGTATCAGCCTCTCGAAGACCTTGGATAAGGTCGAAAGCAGGGTGATCGGGCGGTAGCTATCCGGCCTGAGAATATTTTTCCCCTGTTTAGGAAGCATGATGACCCGGCCGAGTTTCCAAGGGGCGGGGAAGTGGCCGGTACGGAGAATAGCATTGAAGAGCCGCGTCACCGCCGCGATCGCTCGCGGAGGTAAGTGGCGCAGCGCTTCATTGCTAATTCCGTCCGGGCCTGGTGCTTTCCGCAGCTTGGTCCGCCGGATCATCCTCCAAACCTGCGCAGGAGAGAAGAAAATGGGCTCGTCCGTCGGTCGCAAGGGGGGCTCGAAGTATGCCCTGAGGTAGCTCAGGACATAGTCTGTCATGGTGTCATCGTCTGCTGGCGGATTCGGCATGAATTGTGTCTCCAGGTGAGCCGCGAAGATCTCCGCTCGGTCCTCTGACCGGTAACGGAGGGATCCGTCCTCGGCCAGTAGGGGCCTAATCGGAGGTGGCTTCCTGGAGAGTTGCCTGCACAGGCGGTGTATACCCGGCCAGTCATCGCCGGCTCGGTCGACGGCGCGGTGCCAAGACTCGGTTGCGGCTGTCTCCAGCTCCTCCGAGATCTTGGCCGCCAGCGCGTTGAGCTGCGTTTTTGAGGCGGGGGCATCTGCAGCGCTGCCATTCGCGTCGCAACCTCCTCTTCTCACGGATGAGAGAGGCTATGTGCGGCGGTGTCGCGAGGTGCGAGGGTGCAGACGCGGCGGGGCGCCGGGACTCTCGCAGTGCTACGCTGATCGTAGCACTGAGGTCCTCGGCAAGAGCGTCGACGTCTACGTGCGTCTCGGGTGGGTTGCGGCGATGTGCAAGTTGGGTTTGCAGCAGTGCTGCAAATTTGTCCCAACATTGGACGAACCTGGGTGATGGTGGTGTGGTTCTGGCTACGGGGGCTGCAACGGTGAGGAGCACCGGCTGGTGGTCCGAGGCTAGGTGGTAGTCCAGGACGTCAATTGACGGAGCGGCCGGAAGGCCGCGGTGAGCAGCCAAGTCAATGACGTCCGGCATAAAGGCGGCCTGGTACGGGTAGTGCGTTGGCACCTCCGGTCCCAACACCTGGTACCCGTTGCGGTCTGCATCATCGAGGAGACGTCTGCCTTGTGGGCAGATGTGCGAGGAGTTCCAAGCCGTGTGTTTGGCATTAAAATCGCCCGCGATCACCGTCGGGGTGTCGGCATCCAGCAGCGCATGGATGTCGGCCACTACGAGGCGACAGCCTGGCGGGTGGTAATAGGCAAACACACGGATTGGGGTATGGTTGATGCAGACCTCAACGCCGAGGGCGTAAGAGGACTGGAGGGCAAACGTAGGCAGCGGCTGGTGTGTAATGCCCCTCTTGACGAGGACCATTAGGCCCCGGTAGGCGACGCCGTGCTGCGAGGTGTGTTCCTCCCGGTAAGCGACATAACCGGGGAACTTAACTTTTGTACTGCTCCTGAGATGTGTTTCGTTGATGAGAGCGATATCTACCCTACATTCAGCGAATAAACATCTCAGGAGCGAGGCCTTCATGGGGGACAGCCCGTCGGCATTCCAGTATGCAATGCGTAGCGAACTATCCATGACATAGATCGACTATGCATTGCAGGATAACGGCGACTGGGTCCCGTCCCTCCTGAACGGCCAAGAGTACTTGATTAAGCACCCTTAAGGCCATGGCGACTCCCGGGTCCACACCTGTACGTTGCGCCGTTGGCGCAGTTTGTGCAGTCGTGGTTGCCCGCTTCGCCTTCGTCCCCTTTGCAGGGGCAGCGACCACGGGCACCGCGGTGGACGATGATGGAAGGGTGGAGGCTGGAGCTGTGGCTGCTGGCTGCGGCAGCTTGCCCTTCTTCTTCTTCTTCCTTTTCTTTTTACCTCCCGCCTTGGCGGTAGGGGCGGCAGAGGGCGGTAGGTTAGCGGCGGCCATGAGCGAGGCCGGGGCGTCTTTCTCGACGCGGGTAGTCGTTGTTGCAGGCGTCTTTGACGTCTGCATGCGGGCGACAGTGCCGGCTTTCTTCACCCGGGCTTCTTTCAGAAACACCGGGCAGACGGTGGCGTTCGCCGTGTGCACCCCCTTGCAATTTGCACACGTTGCCGGCTCGGTCAGCGGACGTGTGCAGTCCCTTGCGGCGTGTTCCTCGCCACACCGAACACAGGCCAGTGGTCTGTGGCAGTGGTGCGAGGAATGCCGGAACTGCTGACACCGATGGCATTGGGCCGGACCACGCTTACCCCGCCATGCCTCGATCCTGATGCCGGGCATATTTAGAAGTTCGGAAACTTCGTATATGGCCGGTATCAGGCCCGAGGAGCGGCGGAGCTGCGCAAAGTACAAGCATCCAGGCCGGCCTTGGCGGGCCTGGATGGTACGCACGTACTCAGGATCGAATCCGAGCCTTTGCAGGTCGGATTCGATCTCGGCAGGTTCCGTGTTCGCGGGCAAACCGCGAATGGCTACCTTCAAGCTGCGCTCAGCCGGGAGGGAGTATGAAAACCAGGATATCCTGGTTTCCTTCTCCAGTTGCGTGAGGTACCGCTGAATCACGCGGTACTCGTCCGCGCTTTTCGGCAGGAAGCGTACTCCCTTTCCAAAAGCGCGGCCGTTGGGCGCGTGACCCAGCAGCACCCGCAGCTCCCGGAAGTGCGCAGCCCAATTGGGCAGCACCTCCACGATAAGCGGCGGATACTTCACCGCTGGTGCAGGGTTTTTCGGGGTGCTGGGTGGCGGCGACCTCGGAGTAGGTGTCGGAGGCTTACTTGCGGTGGTGGCGGTGGAGGCTGCCACGGCAGCGAAGGAGGGCCCGGCGGTGTCCATCGGGGACTGCTGGAGCCTCGGGATGGTCATCCGCGGTGCGGCAAACGGTGGCGATGGCGATGGCGGTTTGGCGCGCGATTGAGGCGGCGATAAAAATCGTTCCGGCCTGATGGTAGTAGTCGCGGCGGGGGCAACAAGGCGGGGCGCTTTGGCCCGCTGAGGTTGCGGCGTAGCGGCCAGCGGGATGCCAGGGGCCGGCATCGACCGCTTGGCGACGGGCGTCGGGGTTGGTGGAGGGATGGGCGAGCTCCTTGGCGTCTCGGGCAGGGGGCTGCCCGAGAAAAATTCTTCGCCTCCCAGGTCCGGGAGCGAAGGGGCCGGCGATAGCGGCGGAGTTTGGGCCGCAGGCGAGCGTGTCAGGGGCGAGAGGCGCGCTTGATCGGCAGCGATGATGCGGCCGATGGCTGCTTGCGCCACGCCCCGGCTGCGTTCAAACACGCGGCGTCGGATGGGGGGTTGCGGGCGGGTTGCCCGGCGGGTAGGCGCCACATGGGATGGCGATGGTGGGGGCATATTAATTTTTATATGCAAATCGGGAGGGTAGGCAGATATTGCGCGGTCCTACTATTACTCCATAAGGAAGCGCAGTTCGCCCTGCGATGGCCCCTGGGGCGAGCCGCTGGTGGCAGACCAGTAGCCAGCCCAGGGTCGAACCACGCGCGATTCTTAAGGAGCAATAGGGAAGAGATGATGTCAACTCACAGTTTGTATTCTGTTCCGATGATCAGTGTGGACCCGTGCGCAGTTGATGGGGCGAAGTCACGTCCGCTCCGTATCAAATTGACTGCTGGCCAATCCTCACTACTAATGATGTGAAAAGTTCTTCATTGCTTAAGTATTTTCAGAAAAAAATTTTGCTTGTGCGATGTAAAACCGCACACCGCCATCTAGGAGGTGCGACGCGAAATATAACATACATACGAACGCACGCACGGCATCTTAAGGCAAGGATTCAAGGGTGTGTTTCCGTGACCTAAAATAAAAAAAAAGAAGATAGGATTTCTTCAAATTCTTATTTTTTGGTAAATACAGCAATACAATACATCAAAGTATACATTATACATAACTGTCTTTCTTCTGTCGAGGTGACGGGTAGGTAGGGCACACTAGCGACGCCAATAGATTTTATTTTTTAGCTACTAAACCGGATCTATTTTAAACAATGTCGGGGTTACAATCTCTCGGCAAACTCTTATACTATTTATTAAATAACATGCAAAATTGTCGGGTCCAACGCGTACGCAAAAATTGATTCGCGCCAAAAGTGGCCACTTTTGGAGTACAAATATGTTTGCCGATAGGTATTAACCCTGAAATTGTTTAAATATCCGGTTTAGTAGCTAAAATTAAGATCGATTGGCATCGCTAGTGTGCCCTACCCATCACCTTAATGTCTTACACGTTGCAGTTCAATATCATCATCATCATCATCAGCCCATTTAAGTCCCCCACTGCTGGGGCACGGGCCTCCCTCAATCACAGGAGGGGTAATTGCCATACTCACCACGCTTGGCAGACGGGTTGGCGAGGGTTTTGGTATGAATGCAGAGTTTTCCTTCTCTGAGTGCTGATGATCATGCCAGCAGCTTTACCTTAGTCGCCTTTTACGACACCTCGGTAAGAGTGAGGGTGGCCTATTCTACTCTGCCGGGGACCACACGGCTATTAATATCCAGTGAGTAATTTTGACAAATGAATGGTGATAAGCAACTTCTCACTGTACTAAAAAAAAGAGCACAGCGAAAAGTTGCCTTCAAAAATTATTAAAACAGTTGCACCGTCTATGGTGTCAGTGTACCCAGTGAAAGCTTCTAATTGAACTAGTACTTTAAGAAAAAAATGTTGCTTGTGCGATGTAAAAACGCACACCGCCATCTAGTAATGAAAGCGAACATCCGAACCGAACAAACTAAAATAAAACGTATTTATGATACATGGATAATCAAATCAGACAATTATCTTACTCTATTGTTATACACTTGCCAGTCTTAGGGCACACTTAGCGACGCCAATCGTTTTTAATTTTATCTATTAAACCGGATCTATTTTAAGCAATTTCGGGATTACACTCACTCGGAAAACACTTATACTATTTATTAAATAACCATTCACAAATGTTGGGTCCGTTTTTATACGGTAATCGAAAATTCGAGTGCAAAAGTAGACCAAACAGTTAACAATTTTTTTTTTTAATAAATAAATAAATATTTCACAACATCACATACGTTGATCTGACTCCGAGATAGGTAGCTCAAGCACCTGTGTTACGGATATCAGAATCAACAGTGGGATTACAAATACATAGATATCATCAGCCCATTTAAGTCCCCACTGCTGGGGCACGGGCCTCCCTCAATCACATGAGGGGTAATTGCCATACTCACCGCGCTTGGCAGACGGGTTGGCGAGGGAAATACATAGATATAATACTTTTCTTTTGTAAATACATACTTATAATACATAGATAACACCCACCTATATCATTTTTTATGATATAGGTGGCAGACGAGTAGACGGATCACTTGATGGTAAGCGATTACCGCCGCCCACGGACGCCTGCAACACCAGTGGTGTCACAAGTGCGCTGCTTACCTTTTAACCCCCCTTCCCCTGGATTGGGCCTCCGGTACCCTCACTCAAGCAGCGAAACACAGCGATTGCGCTGCTTCACGCCGGTTTTCTGTGAGGACGTGGTATTACTCCGGTCGAGCCGGCCCATTCATGCCGCAGCGTGGCCCTCCCACTGTTACTATAAGTATTAAATAAATAGTATACGTGTTTGCCGAGAGGTTGTAACCCCGAAATTGTTTGAAATAGATCCGGTTTAGTAGCTAAGCATTAAAATCGATTGCCGTCGCTAGTGTGCCCTACCCGTCACCTTAATAAATATCGGAAATATATTTGGAACCAGGGAAAACTATTTGTATTAAGTGGGACTAATGTCCCGAAATGATGTGAGGGTGGGCCACTAGTACCCAATAACATTAAACGATACGAATTAAACGAAAAATAAAGTTTTTGTCTCTACTCATTTTTGAAACAAATTGTCCAGTATTATCAGACAATTATCTATCGAAAGAACACAATAATTGGGTCACAGCGGTGCCTCTTATCTTTTATTCAGGGGATATCGATCTGTGATACCGAAATGTAACCCGAGCCACTGTTACAGATGGGTGGGACAAATAACTATATCGTTGGCGGCGCTACTGATCCGTAAAGGAGCTCTTAAGGTGACACCGCGACTATAGTTGTATACATACACATGACATAAGTTTGACGTGGCTGTGTGTGTGTGTTGTGTTTTGATTTTGTTTTTTTTTGTTTGAAAGATGAATAAGGGGGGAGTGTTCTTAGCTATGTTGGATAAAAATCGATCCAAGATGGCCGCCGTCGCAATGATATGGATTGTATGTTTTAACACAACTCCCACAATATGGGTATCATATAAAATGGTTTGAGTAGCAGAATTTATTTATTGTGACAAATTTCAAACCAAAGATGGCCGCCGACGGAGGTTTCTTATTTTATTTAAGTACAAATCATCATCACCATGGCGATCCGTCTGCCACCTATCACATAAAAAAAGAGTGCTCTTATGCCTACGCAAACACTTGAGCACTATAGTCCTGCGTCGATGGCTGATCGCCGAGATTGGCCGCTATGACCGAAATGTCGGGTTGGAGGACATTATTATAATGACTCACACTACCTTTAATCCCCAATGTATTCACGGTCTAGAAATTCAAGCAAAATGAACTCAACTTTTAATGGGAACTCGGTAACCGACCGGGTTTTTAGAACGACTCTGCCAATAAAAAAATCAGCTCTGTTACCGTTAAATAAGATTGATGTTTGAGTAACGACGTGAAAGTCAATAAGCTGGGCAGAGATAATATGAAAATGTGCTTTTGAATTCGAGACGCTAACGTTAACACAAGGTCTTTAATCCCACAGTGTCATTAAATCGCATAGTGTCATTTGATACCAGTCTCATTTGATACCAAAGTGTCATATGATCGCATTAATGTTATTTGATAGGTACCAAAGTTTCATTTGATCCTACAATTTCATTTGATACCAAAGTGTCATTTGATACCAAAGTTTAATTTGATACCAAATTTGTCATTTGATCTCAAAGCATAATTTGATATCAATGTGTCATTTGATACCAATGTGTCATTTGATACCCTTGTCAATTGATCCCAAAGTGTCATTTGATCCCAAAGTTTCATTTGATACCAAATTGTCATTTGATCCCAAAGTGTCATTTGATATAAAATTGTCATTTGATCTCAAAGTGTAATTTGATACCAAAGTGTTATTGAATCGCATAGTGTCATTTGATGCCAAAGTGTCATATGATCGCATTAATGTTATTTGATAGGTACCAAAGTTTCATTTGATCCTAGAATTTCATTTGATACCAAAGTGTCATTTGATACCAAAGTTTCATTTGATACCAAATTTGTCATTTGATCTCAAAGTATAATTTGATACTAATGTGTCATTTGATACCCTTGTCAATTGATCCCAAAGTGTCATTTGATCCCAAAGTTTCATTTGATACCAAATTGTCATTTGATACCAAAGTATCATTTGATCTCAAAGTGTAATTTAATACCAAAGTGTTATTGAATCGCATAGTGTCATTTGATACCATAGGGTTCGATCGCCGCACAGTGCAAACATTTGTGTGCATGAACATATCTGTTTGTATTGGCCTGGGTGTTATCTATGTATTATAAGTATGTATTTACAAAAGTGAAAAGGGTCCAGAGGGTCCGTTGTAGAATAGTAAACTCGTAAAAATGAAGTATAAAATATTTATTGTATAAAAAGAACAACAGGCACGCAGATGGCAACAGGAGAAGAGAAAGAATTAGAAACAGCATGCGCTATAATTGGCTGGCGCAGTGGCGCCATCCAGTGACATGTATTACAAACTAGCTGTCAGTATGGCAGCATCTGTTTACATATTTACCAAAAAGAAAAGTATTATATTTATATATTTGTAATTCCGCTGTTGATTCCGATATCCGTAACACAGGTGCTTGAGCTACCTATCTCGGAGTCAGATCAATGTATGTGATGTTGTGAAATATTTATTTATTTAAATAAGTGCTACGGATACTCTACCCGAGTATCCGTAGTACTTATTTACAGAAAGATAAATGCACGTAAATGCAATATCAACGCAATTTGAAAATAATCCAATACTAGCCTAAATTTTTTTTTCAACTATAAATTACAAACAAAAGAATTTTTAGGTTACTGAACTTTTCTTTGGAGTTTGCCGTTGGAGCCGTAATGTCCTTGAGTGGAGACCGCGACTCGGTAAGCGTAGTGTAGGACGCCCTGCGACAAGATGGGATGGTGACATTCGAAGGATGGCTGGTGTGGGCTGGATGAGAGTGGCCGAAAATCGGGAGCAGTGGCGTGCATTAGGGGAGACCTATGTCCAGCAGTGGACGAGTGTGGGTTGCTGATGATGATGATGATGATGATGATGATGAACTTTTCTTTCCAAACTTATATGTTGGTAATGTCACTTTATTAATGAATTTAAAGTACACACACACAATTTGATCTGATGTAGAACTAATAGACGATATTAATTTTGTATATCTAAATGAGATCGCTAGCTAACCGCTACAATTGATGCATATTTTCAAGAAAAAAAAACCGTACCGTGGGAGAGCCAAGCTTCGGCATGAATGGGCCGGCTCGACCGGAGTGATACCACGGCCTCACAGAAAACTGGCGTGAAGCAGCACTGTGCTGTGTCTCGCTTCGTGAGTGAGGGTACCGGAGGCCCGATCCGGGGGATAGGGGGGTTTGAAGGTTGGCAGCGCACTTGTCTCCACTCCACTGGTGTCGCGGGTGTCCATGGGCGGCGGCAATTGCTTACCATCAGGTGATCCGTCTGTTCGTCTGCCTACCTATTACATAAAAAAAACAATAAATTACATGCAGAATCTATTCCGATAAAACAAATATACTCGTAAATCTAATTATCTAGCACATTCGTTAATCCACACGATATGGTCAATCGCTAGGTATAGACACATGCCACAAAGTTGACACATATTCACCACTTCAGTCTTTCGTCTCAGCCACACATTCACATCCAACAATATTTATTGTAACCGCATCGAGCCGGTATCTTTCCTCTCCAGCGGGTGTGCAGTGCGGTGTTCTTAACACAACATGAGGCATGGGCCGTCTTTAGGGCGTAGCGGGGCCCAGGGCCCTTCATTTTACCAGTACCTTTCTTCTTCAGCCGGTGTGCAGTACGCTGCTCTTAACACAACATGTGGCTTGGGCCGTCTTTAGGGCTTAGCGGGGCCCAGTGCCCTTCATTTTACCAGTACCTTTCTTCTTTAGCGGGTGTGCAGTACGGTGCTCTTAACACAATATGAGGCATGGGCCGTCTTTAGGGCGTAGTGGGGCCCAGGGCCCTCCATTTTAGCAGTATATTTCTTCTTCAGCGGGTGTGCAGTGCGATGCTCTTAACACAACATGTGGCTTGGGCCGTCTTCAGGGCTTAGCGGGGCCCAGGGCCCTCCATTTTAGCAGAATATTTCTTCTCCAGCGGGTGTGCAGTACGCTGCTCTTAACACAACATGTGATATGGGCCGTCTTCAGGGCTAAGTGGGGCCCAGGGGCAATTACATTTTAGTCAGCCTTCTTATACTACAGCGTGTTTTAATGAGTGCGCAACCGGTATCTTTCGTCTCCAGTTGGTGTGCAATGCGGTGCTCTTAACACAACATGAGGCATGGGCCGTCTTTAGGGCTTAGCGGGGCCCAGGGCCCTTCATTTTACCAGTACCTTTCTTCTTCAGCGGGTGTGCAGTACGCTGCTCTTAACACAACATGTGGCTTGGGCCGTCTTTAGGGCGTAGTGGGGCCCAGGGCCCTTCATTTTACCAGTATCTTTCTTCTTCAGCGGGTGTGCAGTACGTTATTCTTAACACAACATGAGGCATGGGCCGTCTTTAGGGCGTAGTGGGGCCCAGGGCCCTCCATTTTAGCAGTATATTTCTTCTTCAGCGGGTGTGCAGTACGTTGTTCTTAACACAACTTAAGGCATGGGCCGTCTTTAGGGCGTAGTGGGGCCCAGGGCCCTCCATTTTACCAGTACCTTTCTTCTTCAGCGGGCGTGCAGTACGTTGTTCTTAACACAACATAAGGCATGGGCCGTCTTCAGGGCTAAGTGGGGCCCAGGGGCAATTACATTTTAGTCAGCCTACATAAGTAGGCTGACTAAAATGTGGACCTCCACCCATGTACTACAGCATGTGGAACGGTAGTGAAATTCAGCAGCGGGTACTAACTCAAACGTAGCCTGGTCCAGGAAAACCGACGACAGAAGAAAGTGGAGATAAATTGGAGAGGCATATGCTCTGCAGTGGGCAAACATATGCTGTTGAAGAAGAGAAGAGAAGATTAACTCAAACAACTCCTCGGAACACCCACCATGGTGAAGGTGGTAAAAGACACATAGAGATGCGCAGGGCCTACTCTTCGCAGGGCCAGAGATTCTAAGCGATCAGTGAGATCTATTTTAAACAATTTCGGTGTTACAACCTCTAGGCAAACATTTATACTATTTATTAAATAACCATGCACAAATTAATGTTGGGTCCGTTTTTGCACGAGAATTTCCACAGACTGAACAATGTCTGTTTACCCTTCATATATTTACTCTAGTGTATCAAAACTTTGACTTTGGCCCAAAATAAAAGCGACCCTTAAAACTTTGTTCCTCAATTAACGGAAATACTTATAAAATATTTAAATTTGTTTTAAATTGCTTCGCTTGTTACAACAACCCTAAAGTTTTTCACTTTGTTCTAGCCTAATAATATACAATTAGGGATGTCCGGTAGGTGTTCAACTCTGGGACACGAGGTTCATTAAAAATGGGACACTCCTTACCCCATTTTTTATATTTTTATTTATTGAATTACTCATGTCACATTTTGAAAGAAAGACAGAAAGAAAATATTTATTATTATAGACATCACAACACAGAACATATAGCAATCATAAACAGAACACAATTTGGCACAAACAGAAAACAAAACATAAAACAATTAAAAATACATAAAAATAAAACAAAAGGAAAAAAAAATCAAAACTATATTCAATCATGTCCAGACAGTGCCAAATGAATATAATGATGTGTTATGACGTCTAGTATAAATGGCCCTCACTCAGCTTATGTCACAGCCCAGCCAAAGGCCATGACGCTGGTTTTCAGTGAGACCAGCTGAATGAGTGCCACGGACGCTTGTCTAGTGTATTTTGTGTACCTAACGTGTATGTGTAATGTGGGTATATATATCTACTAAGAAGGAAATATCAAATAATAATGAGATACATACTATTGAATAAATTTAATAATTTGGCGGCTTAAAGCTAATTATAACAATAAGTTACAATTAGAACTTACTAGCAAACGTTTACATCATAATAGCTATCGTGAATGAAGTCCATTTAGCATGTTAGATCAACAAAATACTATGCATTTTACATCGCGCTAGTAAAACGTAACTCCGAAACAATGACCTTAAGCCGCCCACATTAGCAATTATAATAAAAAGGGAAATAAACCAGAGATTCAGAAAGTATTGGAAATTTTGTTATGAATAAAATTATTTCTTATATTTTATTTAATCGTCTCCCTGACTGATTCTCGAAGGTGGTCTATATAGCCGTTGCGAATTTATCGTTTTCCTCTAATGGCGCTAGCACTGGCTAGCCGACTGATAAATAAATAAATAATAATTGGGGCAAAGTTGGGTTAAGATCTTGGCAGCTTGTGACTTCACTGGTGTTGCGGGTGTTATGAAAAGTATTTAAACATTTACTGACCACATACAAAATTTACAGGGATAGGACACTTTTGAAAGTGACAACAAAGAATGTGAAAAAATAAATAAGAAAATTAAAATACATTTATTGCTTTCTCATACAAAAAACAGGTAGGTACATACATAGGTATGTAATTTTGTCCATCAACATAGGGATCTCTTTTCCAAAGCATGTGATGTACAAAATACTAGAGTGCGCAGAGACAAACATAAACTTGTATTAAGAAATGTTCCCAAAACATGTAAATATAGTAAAAGTTGTCTTGCGATGTGCGTAAAAATATATAACAAGATCCCAAATGAATTTAAGGTGCTAAATAGTTATTTATTTAAAAAAAGATTAACTAAATGGCTTAATGAGAAAAAATTTTACAGTGTTAAGGAATTTTTGACAATTAGTATTTGACTTTTTTTTTTTTAATTTTATTTTTATATTTCCACAACTGACTATTTAATAATTTTGTAAATCCATGTAATTTTGAATCTATGTAATGTAATTTAATTTATTATTGACATTGTAAATATTTGCATGCTATTTTTTTATATTAGCGAAACATGAGGACTTTTTACTTTGTTTTTATGTCATATTTGTAAACCATGTTTTGTGCAAATAAATGAATGATTTAATTTAATGAATGATTTAATAGGTGTTTCCGTAACACTCATAATTAGAACTTATCTACCTTACATATTTCGTTTTTTTTTAAATATTAACAATAATCTAAGGAAAGCAAAAGGCTGTGGCTCAGCTAATGCTGACATAGGTCAGGGCTAATTTTTAGCCGCTTCTACCCCTCTAAGGTCAAGTGCGAAATTAACTGCCGACAAACTGTTTCGCAGTTTGGCAGAAAGCATGTTATTAATATTTCTGTATTATTCTTGAATAAAAAAAAAAGCAAAAAAAAATTTCTTTGACCTAGATCAGAAAAACAATATACCTACATAAAATAACTCTGAAGTAGAACTCTGTTATTAACTTGTGTTGCGTGAGGGTGAAAAATAACAACAAAAAAATTAAAATTTATAAAGCCCCCGACGGCGGCCATCTTGGATTTGAAATTTATCACAATAAATGTATTCTGCTACTCAAGCCCTTTTATATGATACCCATATTGTGGGAGTTGTGTTAAAATATACAATCCATATCTTTGTGACGGCGGCCATCTTGGATCGCCATCGCCATCTTATTCATCTTTCAAACAAAAAAAACAAAATCAAAACGGTCGATTTGTCCGGGAGCTACGATGCCATCGACAGACACACACACACATAGACACGTCAAACTTATAACACCCCGTCGTTTTTGCGTAGGGAGTTAAAAATAACGACGATGCAAAGAAAAAAAACGTGTTCGTTTCAATGATGGCTCTAAGCTGTCCCGTAAAAATCGGGACATTCACGCATCTCACGCCCAGTTCTTAACAACACTTATTCATTCGAAATGTTAGAAGATCCTGATGTGGGATGCGGTAATGTCATACGTACTTTTAGGAAGATCAAACATTGTTCATAACAATGTTGTGATATTTATACTCAACGTTTTCTTTTACTGTAGATAGGTAAGCGTTTGACCATGTTTCACCTGATGGTAAGTGATAATATGGTCTAAGATGTAGCACGATTATCTAGAAGTTACCTATTCACTCGCGCTTTGAAAACCCCCAAATTGTAGCCTCTACAGGATTCAAACCTCTTTGTGTGGACTTTTGGTATTTCTACCATGTACCGGTGTCGATTGAGGGTCTGCCTGGTGGAGTAGTGGAAGAACGGAGATGCTCCAATGGAATTGTACAATACCGTGGCGCACTCTCCAAAATTAAGTCACAATAGGCTATTTGACAAAATTCTGAAAACTATCTAATTAGGAGCCCTAAAAAATACTTTCCTGTTTTTATTTTAGATATTTTAATAAAAAAACGAAAAAGAAAATGCAATATTTAAATATGCCGCAAAAACGCGTCTTTTAGCAATATGGCGGCCTGTGACGTAGATTGTCCATAAATAAACATTGAGCTTGTTGGTGTTTCAGTGTTTCTTTCAAATAGTATTATAGACTTTTTTTTTGTTTATTTCTTCCTATGAAGGAAAGGCAATCAACCATAGGCAGTAGACTTACGCGTAATCTACGTCACGGGCCGTTTTTAGTCACGTGACCCCTGTTTAAAAGATAATAATTTCAGAAGACGAATTTTGATGACATAATGCTATATTTTTATCTCGCGTTATTACAAATCGCTCCACAAAAAATATATTAACACTGATGTTATAAAAGAAATGTAAATTTTTATCACTGTCAAATAGCCTATTTCTTTTTCTAGGCGGCCATTTTAGGCAATAGAATAATTATGGTTTCTTGAACTATACGAAAATAATATTACAGAAGTACATCTCAAACGCCCCGTTGGTCTAGTGGTTTAAGTATCGGGCCGTGATCTTGGGGTCCTGGGTTCGATTCCCGGGTCAAGAAAAGTATGTTTCGAAGTTTCCGAGCATAGCTCGGGTTTGTGATCACCAATCCGCATTAGGCAAGCGTGGTGGTTAAGCCTAATCCCATCATAGTAGCGATGACTTGATTTCTATGATGGAGGCCTTTGCCCTGCAGTGGGACAGTTTATTGGCTGATATTTTCCTTTACTTTTACATCTCAAAACATGGAAATAAGTTATTTTTGTTAATTATAGCGGACAAACGAGCAGACGGCACACCTGAAAGTGATCACCGCCGTCCATGGACATCTGCAACACCTGAGTATCACATATGCGTTGCCGGCTCTTAAGAAAGGAGTGCACCCTTTTCTTGAAGGTCACCAGGTCGTATCTGTTCGGAAACACCACGGATGACAGCTGGTTCCTTAGTTTTACTGTGCGTGGTAGGAAATGTCGTGAGAAACGCACTGTAGTCGATATAAATCCATCCAGGTAAGTAAGTCCTTATAAGTAATTTAGCAAGGTAACCACCACGGTCTCAACGAAAACCGCCGTGAAGCAGCCCTGTGCTGTGTTTTGCTGCGTGTGTGAGAGTACCGGTCACCCAATCCAGGGGAAAGGGAGGCTTAAAGGTTGGCAGCGTACTTGTGACTCCATTGGTGATCCGTCTGCTCGTCTGCCATCTATCACATAAAATCCAATGGATTTCTCGTTTCTCCCTTTGTTCACTTACTCCACTGGCTCAGCGACCCGAAGCGAGTCTTGGCCTCCGAAACAAGAGAACGCCACTTTGATCGATCCTGCACTACTTGTCGCCAGTCACCGGCCTGAAGTTCTCGCAGATCATTCTCGACGACGTCCTTCCAGCGATACCTAGGCCGGCCTACCGGGCGTCCGCCCATCGGACGGCTCTGGTAAGTATGCTTTCTCCCTTTGTTTATATATGTATTAATCTATATTACACATAACTCAAGGCAAGGAATTATTAGTAGCTACTTTGGTAATTTCACCGTAGTCATATGTGTGTTACTGTTTAGTAACAGGTTTTTACTTGAGCCTCAGGATGCGCGTTGATTCCGATACGCGTTACGTTTTTTTATACGAACCAAGCTGTATTGTACGTACCTGCTTATTCTCTATTGCCCTTTTCTCATGTCTGTACCTAATCTGTAGACAGCGGTGCTGATTGAACACTAAGTATTGTTATCTGGTATACATCGCTTATAGTGTTACATGTGTGTAATTGTTTGTTGTCTTAAATAAATAAAAATAAAATAAATTAATCGATACCTCATAATATTTATTTTATTATTATTTCCTTTATTTTATTTTGTGTAACAATTAAACTGTATGGCTTGGTATGATGATGACACAACATTGTATGCAAGTTTGGCGATTAAAAAGAGTAACTGGCGAGTTTCTTGCCGGATCTTCTCGACCAGAAACAACTTTCCGAGCCGGTGGTAGAATCGCATTATGTTTATTTATTTCTTTAGTATATTTTATGTATCAACATTTATATGTATTAACATGTAAATTATACATAAGTACTTATAAATAGTTTTAAGTCATTCAAATGTATGACGATTTGTAAGTGCTGTGTACAAGCCTATGCAAATAAAGAATTATTTAATTTGATACGACACACAACAAATTTGTCCAAGCGTGGTGATTAAGCCTAATCCCATCATAGTAGCGATGACTTGATTTCTATGATGGAGGCCTTTGCCCTGCAGTGGGACAGTACCTATGCGATACTTTAATCGATACGAATGATAAGATTAACATAATGGTACCTTATCAGGGGAGATTATAAGCTTATAATATAAATGTCCCAGCTATCTGGTAAATCGTATCTTATGTTCTCTTCTAACTATGTGCGGTTCGGGTGTCGGAATAGACCCATTACCCGGGCTGCATTTCGCGCCTTTCTTGGCGCGGTGTATACGCTCCTCTAGGAGAGGCCATCTGGTTAAATCAGCCACCAATAAGACGCCATCCATTGGTTTAAAGTGGAACTAATATCCCGAACAAAATAAAACAATTTTCCAATTAAGCCCTTTTTTTTCCTCATATGAAGATTTTTTTTTTAATTTGATTTCAATCTAATTTTATTTATATTATTTGTTTTCAAATTTAATTAATCAATTGTAATAATAATAATGTTATCACTTGACATAATTTTTCACTATTTAATTTAATTTCTTTGTATTGATATGGGTTATATTGTTAACTGCAATAAACGATTTTTAATTTATTTTTAAATTATCTTTGTCCATTTTTAACCCCCGACGCAAAAACGACGGGTGTTATAAGTTTGACGTGTCTGTGTGTGTGTCTGTGTGTCTGTCTATGGCATCGTAGCTCCCGAACAAATGAACCGATATTGATTTTGTTTTTTTTGTTTGAAAGTTGAATAAAGAGGGAGTGTTCTTAGCTATGTTGGATAAAAATCGATCCAAGATGGCCGCCGTCACAAAGATTTGGATTTTATGTTTTAACCCCACAATATGGGTATCATATAAAAGATAGCAGAATATATTAATTGTGAAAAAAATCAAATCCAAGATGGCCGCCGTCAGAAAATGACGAATAACCTATTTGCTGTTCCAACTGCCTCAATATAGGTATCAAATGAAAGAGCTTTAGTTGTGTCGGGGGTTTATTAAATTTTCAAATTAATTTTTTGTTACCTTTAATTAATCTAATACATGTGGTTATGATATGATGGTAACCTATCTTACAGGAGGAAACATTTTTTGTTTTTAATCTCACTTAATCAACATTGACGTAAAATTGAACCCAATACGATATGATAGGACTATCAAAACCAGACTACAAATAATTATCTGAACTGAGCTTAAACCTCTTTTATCAGATCAGGCTTGACAATACCACAAAACCTGTGATATTGCCAAGCCACAATGTTGACCGCTTAGTCAACGAAAGTCACTTTCGCATCGTCATTGTGGTCATTTTTGGCAGGTCATTTAGTAGTAGTAATTAAGGTGACGAGTAGGGCACACTAGCGACGCCAATCGATTTTAATTTTTAGCAACTAAACCGGATCTCATCATCATCAGCCCATTTAAGTAGTAGTAAATGCAGAGTTTTCCTTCTCTGGGTGCTGATGATCATGCCAGCAGCTTTACCTTAGTCGCCTTTTACGACACCTCGGTAAGAGTGAGGGTGGCCTATTCTACTCTGCCGGGGACCACACGGCCAAACCGGATCTACTTCAAACAATTTCGGGGTTACAACCTCTCGGAAAACACTTATGCTGTTTATTAAATAACCATGCAAAAATGTTGGGTGCAACGCGTACGCGGAAAATTAATTCACGCCAACAAAATCGGACCCAACATTTGTGCATGGTTATTTAATAAATACTTAGTATAAGTGTTTGCCGAGAGGTTGTAACCCCGAAATTGTTTGAAATACATCCGGTTTAGTAGCTAAAAATTAAAATCGATTGGCGTCGCTAGTGTGCCCTACCCGTCACCTTAAAAGTCGACCGGCGTGCGATTTTTGAGCATGCTCAAAATTAGCATGCTTATTTTTAGCACGTCCGTCGTCATGATGTTTCCCCTGGGAAAAAAAAGGGGAAGGTACCTTCCTGTAGCCCATGGCGCTGGTATGTGGACTTTGGACTTCGCATCGTCCATCTCTGAAGTGCTTTTACACTGGAGGGATAAATTGGCTAAAAGACATTTTTAATTGCGTTGACCAAAACCGACTGCCTCGGTGGCGTAGCGGTTAGTGGGACGCACTATAAAGCGACGGCTGCGCAAGAGGTCCCAGGTTCGATCCCCGGGTCGGGCCAATAATTTGTACCTAAGTTTTCGGTAAGAAATTCTTAGTGTCAGCCCGGAGTCTGGATGTTGGCGGTCTTGAACCTCCGTGCCTCGGAAAGCACGTTAAGCCGTTGGTCCTGCGACCAGTCCCTCTCCGGTCATGCCACGCTGGTGTCCCATCGGAATATAAGGGAATAGAGAGTACACTTGTGTTTGCGCACACACTAGAGCACTATATCGGTAATCGGTTGTAGCAAGGTGACGGCCATGATGGTTTCCCCTGAGAAAAAAAAAGGATTGGATCTCTTTCACACTCTTTTCCGAAGATGTCACTTTTTTGTTCCATGGTTGTATAGGTCTTTAACGCGAACTCTTTTATCTCGCTCGCACATCGCTCAATTTCCTTTCCCTGTCTCATATTTCTGAAGTGTCATAGAGTTTTGAAGTTGGTAATTCGATTCGTCGCTGAAAACGTCGGTGATTGGCTGAAATTTGTTGAAATATCGTGAAAAGTAAGTAATTTAAGTTGTGCCGTCTCGAGAATGTACGAGTAATGACGATGTAGGGACAGCAAGCGAGGCAATATCACCCGACTCATCGTCAGCCCATTTAAGTCCCCACTGCTGGGGCACGGGCCTCCCTCAATCACATGAGGGGTAATAGCCATACTCACCACGCTCGGCAGACGGGTTGGCGAGGGTTTTGATATAAATGCAGAGTTTTCCTTCTCTGGGTACTGATGATCATGCCAGCAGCTTTACCTTAGTCGCCTTTTACGACACCGCGGTAAGAGTGAGGGTGGCCTATTCTACTCTGCTGGGGACCACACGGCCCATCACCCGACTACGACGAAGCCAAAAAAGAAGAGAGATGATAATAAGATATTTTAGACGTGTGTGAAACTCTTTACTAAAATGACTCAGTGATCCGACTCAGTCAAATGATACACCGTTCCGAATCTGTAATCTTCGCTCCGAATGTATTATTCTACTAAATTAGATCTCGATCAGAGTTTGTCAATCGATACGCGGTAGTCCTGTTGGTCTGGTGGTTTAAGTACCAGGCCGTGATCTCGGAGTCCTGGGTTCGAATCCCAGGTCGAGCGAAAACTATGTTTCGATTTTTTCGAACATAGCTCGGGTTTGTGATCACCAATCCGCATTTGGCAAGCGTGATTAAGCCTAATCCCATCATAGTAGCGATGACTTGACTTCTATAATGGATGCTTTTGCCCATCTGGTAGTCATCTGGCTCACTGACACGAATGAGCCGAATGAGCCAAATGATCAGAATGAGATGATTAATCCAAGTGAGCCGAATGATCCGAAATCTTATGGATTTAAGGCAGGTTTTCTTTCAGAGCCTAAGTTTTGTTGCATCCTATATAGTATTTTAAATTACAACGATTTACAAACTTTACCTCTCTACGCTGCTGTCTGTACTTGCGTCCGTCTAATTGTGTTTATCTTGTTCCTGCGCACACAGTACGGTCATCAAAACAGACAGCGTTCCAGCTCACGGTCTCGCCCAGTACGTCCAATGTAAATAGACCCGCTTTTGTACTGTGCACCTAGGTTAGACATCGGCGTTGCTTGCGTAGATTTTAACCGAGTTCAAAAAAAGCAGGAGGATGTAAATTTTGGAACATGTTTTTTTAATGCTTGTTCCCCGATTACTGAAAGACTATTGGGCCGATTCTTAAAAAAAATTCACGTGCCTTAAGCTTCTTTTACGCATGCTAATTTTTGGCATGATTAATGAACTGTCCACATTTGCTATCAATAAGCATGCTATTCAGCACCCGGAGAAGGAAAACTCTGAATTTATATCAAAATCCTCGCCAACCCGTCTGCCAAGCGTGGTGAGTATGGCAATTACCCCTCATGTGATGGAGGGAGGCCCGTGCCCCAGCAATGGGGACCCATATTTTAGCATATTTAGATATAAGCAAACCTGTTTAGTGTTGGGCCGTGTGGCCCCGGCAGAGTAGAATAGGCCACCCTCACTCTTACCGAGGTGTCGTAAAAGGCGACTAAGGTAAAGCTGCTGGCATGATCATCAGCACCCGAGAAGGAAAACTCTGCATTTATATCAAAACCCTCGCCAACCCGTCTGCCAAGCGTGGTGAGTATGGCAATTACCCCTCATGTGATTGAGGGAGGCCCGTGCCCCAGCAGTGGGGACTTAAATGGGCTGACGATGACGATGATGATGAAACCTGTTTACACGTGCTAAAAACTCCGCCACGCTCCCCTTTCCACCCGCGTTACAGGCGACGGGTGGCCCTAAATAGCGACACCAAATGTTGGGTCCGCATTTGTGCGTGGTTATTTAATAGAATAGAATAGAATAGAATAGAATATTTTTTATTTGCGTGAAGAATGGTACAACACAGATGATACAAAATATAAATGAACTCATAATTCACCAGAATCTGGCATGCAAACATATTAACAAATAAAAGATAATTATTGGATTATTATATAAATATGAATTACAACATGCACATTTATTAAAAAAATAAAATACCTGGGTTCCAACATTCGTTTGAATGAGTCAAAGTATTCATTAATTGAGTAAAAACTATTTTCAGTTAACCATTTTTTTTAAAATAAATAGTATAAGTGTTTGCCGAGAGGTTGTAACCCCGAAATTGTTTAAAATAGATCTGGGTTAGTAGCTAACAATTAAAATCGACTACTGTCAAAGGTAAATAATACTAGTGTCAACATTGTCAACGTCATTCATACATTCAACTTTGACAAGTTGTCTTTTTTTTTGACAGTTACATGTCATGGGTTTGGCATTTCGTAAATTTAAAACTATAATGTGCTAAGCAAAGAAATATTTTACATTCTGCCGTCCGATGACGTCATTTTACGTTTTTTAGTTTTTAATTTTTTTCTCAGTAAATAAGCAATATAAAAAAAAGAATAAATATATATTCGAGCAGCGGAAAAGTAAACAAAGAATTGGTATTTTTAGGAACGCATTTTCCGTCCATTTTGATGTTATGTCAAACAGCGCCACGAGTGAATAGAATCGGAACTAAAAACTGTCAAAGTGGCGGCTAATCTCTCGCTTTAATACATTGTGGCTAGCCGTGTTGAATAACGAATGACGCTGAATACATTCCGGTCGTTTTTTTATTCAGCCGCATTCAAACCGCCTAATCGTTAAACCGACGAATTTAAAAACGGCCCCGTTTTTGATAACAGCTATCCGTAATGTAATACGGCGAATTATACAATCCAAACGCGACATTTACACTATACGTTTCAAACAACCGTTAATACTCACTAACCACCCAAAGGTTGACTGGTAAAAAATGCCTCTGAGCATTAAGTTCGATTATTGTATCGTTTTGTGCAATAAAGTTTTAAATAAATAAAAAAGACTATCATTGCACTTTTCGATTAAATAACTCATATTCGTTACCTACAATAAACTAAAATCGATTGGCAGCGTTAGGTTCGACGAGGGATCACCTTATATAGAGTGATGGGTATACTGGCCACGTGAGAGTAAAAGACCAATAAATGTTGAACTTGCTTTTCTGTTAATTAGTAAGTGATGAGGGGTCAACCAACATTGGTTCTATGCGGACAGTTAGCAAAAATAACATGGACTGTATTGCAAGTCTCATTGAGTACATAATTGAGTGACGCTCTGTGATCACAAGAATGACAAAAAACAGAGATCGTTGAACTGTAAGGTCCTGGACATTGTAAGCTTTTAGGAGTCTCTTAAGACTGGACGTTAAAATACATCTCGAGGTTCATTCGAAACTATTAGATGAAGCCAATTTGAATTGGTCTTTGATCCTTTGGAGAATAAAGACAATTATAGTTCAGAGTAGAGTTGTCAGTGGGAGAGCCACGCTTCGGCATGAATGGGCTGGCTCGACCGGAGTGATACCACGGCCTCACAGAAAACTGGCGAGTGAGGGTATCGGAAGCCCAATCCGTGGGAAAGGGGGATTTAAAGGTTGGCAGCGCATCTGTGACTCCACTGGTAATGTGAATGTCTATGGGCGGCGGCATTCGCTTACCATCAGGCGATCCGTCTGCTCGTCTGACTTAAAAAAAGAGTATATTGAATAAATTCCTCCTCGAAACATTTTTTATGGGATAGTTGGTGGTAGACAACAACAACAGTGGAGTCACAAGTGTGCTGCCAACCTTTATACTCCTATGCTAGATAAGACCTCCAGTACCCTTACTCAGGCAGCGAAACACAGTACCGATGCCGCTTCAGAACAGTGTTCTGTGAGGCCGTGGTATCACGGTCGAGTGGGCCCATTCATGCCGAAGCGATACCTTCCCACAGTCGTTTCGTGCTGAGATTCTAAATTGTTCTAACTGGTTCCTATCAACGAAGTTCTACTTATGGCTGTAGTCAATATTAAACCTTAGGCCTATGTTTTAAGGTTCAGATTTCTAATAGCATAATTTCCATCAGGCGACAATCCTTGGGACTCCATTAAGCAAGTTATGTGTTAATATCTTTCGAGAACATGTAAGGAACTTGTAATATAATTTTGTTCATAGTTAGGAATACTTTGGCCTCCGTCTTAAACATGTCGCAGCCTGGTTAAGGTGACGGGTAGGGCACACTAGCGACGCCAATCCCCGGCAGAGTAGAATAGGCCACCCTCACTCTTACCGAGGTGTCGAAAAGGCGACTAAGGTAAAGCTGCTGGCATGATCATCAGCACCCAGAGAAGGAAAACTCTGCATTTATATCAAAACCCTCGCCAACCCGTCTGCCAAGCGTGGTGAGTATGGCAATTACCCCTCATGTGATTGAGGGAGGCCCGTGCCCCAGCAGTGGGGACTTAAATGGGCTGGTGATGATGATGATGTAACCGGATCAATTTTAAACAATTTCGGGATAAAAACCTCTCGGCAAACACTTATCATCATCATCATCATCATCATCAGCAACCCACACTCGCCCACTGCTGGACATAGGTCTCCCCTAATGCACGCCACTGCTCCCTATTTTCGCCCACTCTCATCCAGCCCACACCAGCCAGCCTTCGAATGTCACCATCCCATCTTGTCGCAGGGCGTCCTACACTACGCTTACCGAGTCGCGGTCTCCACTCAAGGACTTTACGGCTCCAACGGCTGTCAGTTCTGCGGCTAATATGATAAACACTTATACTATTTATTAAATAACCATACACAAATGTTGGGTCTGTTTTTGTATGCGAAAAATTGATTCACGGACACGGCTACGGAACCCTTCATGGGCGAGTCCGACTCGCTCTTGGCCGGTTTTAAAAAAGGCCGGCAACACATTAGCGATCTCTCTGATTTCGCTGATGTTCAATGAGCGGCGTTGATTACTTTCCATCAGGTGACTCGCTTGCTCGTTTAACTTATTATTAAAAAATTCACAGATGCTTGCTAGGATTCGAATCGACGACTCCCTGTTAAGAAGGCGCACGTGTTTATCCACCGGTCTACAATCGCTTTCGAAATTTAGCAAACTATTTTTCGCACATAACTCGGGTTTGTGATCACCAATCCGCATTTGGCAAGCGTGGTGATTAAGCCTAATCCCATCATAGTAGCGATGACTTGATTTCTATGATGGAGGCCTTTGCCCTGCAGTGGGACAGTATATAGGCTGATACTTTATTTTTTCTTTTTTTCTCCAAATATTCACCTTAACATAAAAACTGCGTGATGTCAGCTCATCATTGCCGTCATGACATTTTATCGAGTAATAAAAATGTCAGTTCCATTCTAGTGATGCCATCCAACGCATTATTTCTTATCGATAAATTCGAAAATGAAGATATCGATGGATGATAGGACTATTGATAGCTCAGAACCTATCATCATCATCAGCCCATTTAAGCCCCCACTGCTGGGGCGCGGGCCTCCCTCAATCACATGAGGGGTAATTGCCATACTCACCACGCTTGGCAGACGGGTTGGCGAGGGTTTTGATATAAATGCAGGGTTTTCCTTCTCTGGGTGCTGATGGTCATGCCAGCAGCTTGACCTTAGTCGCCTTTTACGACACCTCGGTAAGAGTGAGGGTGGCCTATTCTACTCTGCCGGGGACCACACAGAACCTATTAATACTATCAATAGTTTTGTCATATCGATAGTTAAAGTTATCGATACTTTGATAGTATGGATTGTTTTAGACTAATCACAGTTTACCATTTACATTATTTGCAATGCAAATGAGTCACAAATTTAAGCAGTAATCGGTTGGAGGATATTATTATGTCATCAAAATATCGATAGTTGACTACCGGCAACACTATTCCACACATTCTCGTCAGGCTGGGACATAAGCGTCAGCGTTATAAAACCCGACGAGAGCGGAATAAAGTATGAGATGCGATAATTTGGGAATTCACAAACAATTTTAGGGTTCCGTAATCCAATCATGCTCCGCATACCATGGACTGCCAGGCGAACAAATCTTTTTTTATTTTTTTTAGAATAGCCAGACATTTGGATACAACCGCACGTAATGGTAATTGATGACGTGGCCGAGGGTGGAACAACTCAAAAGATTAATCAATTAACATGACCAAGAATCCTTATCATTTAAATAGTCTTGTACACTATAGTAACCTTTCTTCATTAGACAGGTTTTAATGTGAGACTTAAACTTATCCAGTGATAGGTTAATGACATTTTGTGGTAGCTTATTAAATATCTTAATACTTAAGCCTACAAATGGATAATCGATTTTTAGGAGGCTTGTATATATACATACAGCACTTTCAAATATCATACATTAAAATCATAATTTGTTTATTTATATAAAAGGAGAATATGATTGACTAGAAATGGACTCACAGTCCAAACTACTGATCATAGAAACTTGAAATTTAGGCGTGGAGTTCCTTTAATAGTGAAATTGAGCACTAAGAAGGGATTTTAAAAATTCAACCCTCAAGGGGGTAAAAAGGGGGTTAGAAGTTTGTATGAAAGTCCGCCATCTTTGATGTTAGGAATGTGAAAACTTGTATTTTGACTAATGATTGGAAATTAAATTATTAAAAATAACTTATATTTTTTTTAGGCCGTGCGGTCACCGGCAGAGTAGAATAGGCCACCCTCAATCTTACCGAGGTGTCGTAAAAGGCGACTAAGGTAAAGCTGCTGGCATGATCATCAGCACCCAGAGAAGGAAAACTGCATTTATATCAAAACCCTCGCCAACCAGGCTGCCAAGCGTGGTGAGTATGGCAATTACCCCTCATGTGATTGAGGGAGGCCCGTGCCCCAGTAGTGGGGACTTAAATGGGCTGATGATGATGATGATGATGATGATATTTTTTTTAGGCAAAAGACCCTTAGAGGGGGTTAAATAGGGCGAGAAACTCAGTATGGGAGCTTAGCAATTTTGATGTAAGAATCTTGAAAATCATTATTTGGGCTCCTAATATTAAATCCGGAAAAAAATCTGCAAAAAAAACGCCTTCAAAAACCACGAACTTAAAAGTTTTGAAAAAAGATACAAAAACATTACTGTCTCTATAAAATTTGAGAGTTCTCCTCAATTTTTCCAAGATCCCATCATCAGATCCTGATATCCTGATCATGGTACCAATCCGGGACTATCTACTTTCCAACTAAAAAAGAATCATCTATCTACATTATCAACCAATTGATAAATGGTAGAGTTATCGGCGAGTGCTGAGGAATATTGGCTATCCGAGCGAGCCTCACCTTGTCATTTTAATCTCATTTCTCCATCCAATAAATATTTGCCAAAATACTCACCGCTGCCCGTCGTTTTCAATGTGATGCTGTGTTATGTGTACTATGAGACCCTACTGTGTATTTTATGTATATATACAATAAACTGTGTAACTATACTTGCGAAGTGTGGTATTCCTGCGATCTTTCTGCGTTAACAATCACCAAGCACACTTTGATTCTTTCCAATCAAATACAGAAAAGTATTTTTGTGTTCTCTTTTTTTTTTTTTTTTTGTGGTCCTAAACCCGCGCGCGGTGACGGCCGCACGTGTGATTCCGCCAATGTCAAGTGTTTAGAGAGACACGTTATATATTAATATTGACCGGTTCAAATCTAATTTTGTATTCTCAAAAAAATGCCAAAACGCCGATCGTATCATGACAATAAACCTTCTATTCTTTTTTATGTAGTAAAAAATCAACTGTCAATCCAGTTTCCCGCGCTTTTTTTCTTTTTTTAATGAAGGTGCGTTCCGGTACGCTAATATATTCTGAACAGCGAACAAACATAAAAAAATATTTGTACATGTCGAATTGAGAACCTCTTTTTCTTGTCGGTTAAAAACACTTTGTTTTAACATTTTTGCAAATTCAACCCTTAATGGGATGAAAATAGGGATTGAAATTTGTCCGTCCGTTGTCTTTGATGTTAGGAAAGTGATTTTTTTAGGCCGTGCGGTCACCGGCAGAGTAGAATAGGCCACCCTCAATCTTACCGAGGTGTCGTAAAAGGCGACTAAGGTAAAGCTGCTGGCATGATCATCAGCACCCAGAGAAGGAAAACTGCATTTATATCAAAACCCTCGCCAACCAGGCTGCCAAGCGTGGTGAGTATGGCAATTACCCCTCATGTGATTGAGGGAGGCCCGTGCCCCAGTAGTGGGGACTTAAATGGGCTGATGATGATGATGATGATGATGATATTTTTTTTAGGCAAAAGACCCTTAAGGGGGTTAAATAGGGCGAGAAACTCAGTATGGGAGCTTAGCAATTTTGATGTAAGAATCTTGAAAATCATTATTTGGGCTCCTAATATTAAATCCGGAAAAAAATCTGCAAAAAAAACGCCTTCAAAAACCACGAACTTAAAAGTTTTGAAAAAAGATACAAAAACATTACTGTCTCTATAAAATTTGAGAGTTCTCCTCAATTTTTCCAAGATCCCATCATCAGATCCTGATATCCTGATCATGGTACCAATCCGGGACTATCTACTTTCCAACTAAAAAAGAATCATCTATCTACATTATCAACCAATTGATAAATGGTAGAGTTATCGGCGAGTGCTGAGGAATATTGGCTATCCGAGCGAGCCTCACCTTGTCATTTTAATCTCATTTCTCCATCCAATAAATATTTGCCAAAATACTCACCGCTGCCCGTCGTTTTCAATGTGATGCTGTGTTATGTGTACTATGAGACCCTACTGTGTATTTTATGTATATATACAATAAACTGTGTAACTATACTTGCGAAGTGTGGTATTCCTGCGATCTTTCTGCGTTAACAATCACCAAGCACACTTTGATTCTTTCCAATCAAATACAGAAAAGTATTTTTGTGTTCTCTTTTTTTTTTTTTTTTTGTGGTCCTAAACCCGCGCGCGGTGACGGCCGCACGTGTGATTCCGCCAATGTCAAGTGTTTAGAGAGACACGTTATATATTAATATTGACCGGTTCAAATCTAATTTTGTATTCTCAAAAAAATGCCAAAACGCCGATCGTATCATGACAATAAACCTTCTATTCTTTTTTATGTAGTAAAAAATCAACTGTCAATCCAGTTTCCCGCGCTTTTTTTCTTTTTTTAATGAAGGTGCGTTCCGGTACGCTAATATATTCTGAACAGCGAACAAACATAAAAAAATATTTGTACATGTCGAATTGAGAACCTCTTTTTCTTGTCGGTTAAAAACACTTTGTTTTAACATTTTTGCAAATTCAACCCTTAATGGGATGAAAATAGGGATTGAAATTTGTCCGTCCGTTGTCTTTGATGTTAGGAAAGTGAACATTTGTACTTATAACTACGTACTACAAAATAAACAGAATTTTACTTCAACCTTTTTGAAAAATCACCCTTTGGAGGGGTGAATCTCTTCCAGGCAACTTTTTGGTAAAGGACACTTGATAAAGGAGTAGGGCGGTGCAATCTTAATATTTGTATACTTACATAGAAAGTTTTAATATAAATGCATTAATAAAATATGAATACACTATATAATATTTACATACATAATGACTGACCGGATGGCGCAATTGGTAGTGACCCTGCCTCTTACGCCAAAGGTCGTGGGTTCGATCCCCACCCTGGACAAACATTCGTGCGATGAACACTTGCGTTTGTTCGGTGTCTGGGTGTAATATATGTATTTAAGTATATATTTGTGTTCCTCTGTTGTCTGATATCTGTAACACAAGTGCTTAAGCTACTTAGTACGGAATCAGGTCAACGTATGAGAAGTTGTGAGAATTATATTATATATTTATAATATTCGCACCTTCAGAATTATAAAGACCTAATCCAAAAATTTTGGATTTTGACTTTAAGTCATAGAAAGGCTTTTAAAGCCTCTCTATGACTAAAAGTCGAAATCAATCACAATTTACCACTTTGGGGGCGTCTCTTGCGCAGATTATTGTGTTTAGAAGAAAATGATGTTAAAAACCTCAACATCATTTTTAAAGACCTATCCATAGATACCCCACACGTATAGGTTTGATGAAAAAAAAATTGGAGTTTCAGTTTTAAGTATGGAAACCCCCCATTTTTTTTATTTCTTCCAATTTTTGTGTAAAAATTGTAATCTGGTTAACAAAATACATTTACTTACCAAGTTTCAATAGTATAGTTCTTATAGTTCTGGGTGTAATATATGTATTTAAGTATATATTTGTGTTCCTCTGTTGTCTGATATCTGTAACACAAGTGCTTACGCTACTTAGTACGGAATCAGGTCAACGTATGAGATGTTGTGAGAATTATTATTATTATTATAGTTTCGGAGATAAGTGGCTGTGACATACGGAGGGACGAACAGACATGACGAATATATAAGGGTTCCGATATTTTGCCATTTGGCTATGGAACCCTAACAAAGCGCTTGTTTTCAAGCTGGACCTTGGTACATCTGTTCTATGTACCGAACTGCTTCTTAGAAATAAACATGCAGGGTTAAACTCCTCTAGCCAAGATTAATTGCCCCACCCCTCATTCGTTAAGCTCCCAATGGAATTAAAACAGGGCCAAATTTAACTGGTAAACTTTTATTTTCTGGCATAAAGCTTGTAGCCATGTCTCGTATGTCATCATCATCATCATCAGCCCATTTAAGTCTCCACTGCTGGGGCACGGGCCTCCCTCAATCACATGAGGGGTAATTGCCATACGCACCACGCTTGGCAGACGGGTTGGCGAGGGTTTTGAATTTTTGATATAAATGCAGAGTTTTCCTTCTCTGGGTGCTGATGATCATGCCAGCAGCTTTAAGTCGCCTTTTACGACACCTCGGTAAGAGTGAGGGTGGCCTATTCTACTCTGCCGGGGACCACACGGCCATATGTGATATGTCTCCTATGTGATAAAGTATATTTAAGTTATTAAAGTGTTTAAGGTGAAGGGTATACCCCACTAGCGATGCCAATTGATTATAATTGTTAGCTACTAAACCAGATCTATTTTAAACCACTTGGGGGCTTCAGTCTCTTGGTAAACACCTATACTATTTATTTAAGGTGACGGGTAGGGCACACTAGCGACTCCAATCGACTTTAATTTTTAGCTACTAAATCGGATCTCTTTCAAACAATTTCGGGGTTACAACCTCAGCAAACACTTAATCCTCCAATCGATTACGGCTACGGCGGCCAATCTCAACGATCAGCGACGTACGCAGGATATATTATAGTGCTCAGGTGTGTGCGCAAACACAAGTGCACTATCTATTCCCTTACCCTCAAATTCCGATGGGACAGTACTGTCACACGACCAGAGAGGGATTGGGCGCAGGACCAACGGCTTAACGTAATTTCCGAGGCACGGGGGTACAAGACCGCCAACTTCCAGACTCCGGGCTGCCACTAAGAATTTCTTACCGAAAACTTAGGTACAAATTTTTGGCCGGACCCAGGGGTCGAACCCGGGACCTCCTGCGCAGCCATCGCTTTAAAGTGCGACTTACTAACCACTGCGCCACCGAGGCAGTCAAACACTTATACTAGTATTAAATAACCATGCAAAAATGTTGTTGTAAATGTAAAAATTAAAATCGATTGGCGTAGCTTGTGTGCCCTACCCATCACCTTAAATAGCCTTTTCGTATTTATTTTCAGATTTCAATTAGTGCTATCTGACTTGTATTACCGAAAAGGCTTTAGCTAGGATATTGTATTTATTTCAAAAATGTTCTGTTCGCTTACTCCACAGACCTTAACCACAGACCAATTTGGCTTAATACGGCTAATTAATAAACAGACCCAGAATTTGAGCATGGTTATTCAATAAATAGTATAATGAATGAATGAATGAATGAATGAATATACTTTTATTGCACTCAAAATAAAGTATGAAAACTTAAAACTAGGTATTACAGGATGTGTACAACGAAGGCGGCCTTATCACTATGAGCGATCTCTTCCAGGCTACCTTTGGATAAAGGACACTTGATGAAGGTGTAGGGCGGTGCAATCTTAAATATTTATATACTTACACAGAAAGTTTAAATGCAAATACATAAATAAAATATGAATATACTAATACATACAATATATATAATATATATGATTAATAAATAGATAAATATAGCAACTAAAATAATAACAATGGGTCCCAAAGCAGACGAATGATTCTCAGAGGACAGGAAGAGATGGATGAGAGTATAAGTGTTTGCCGAGAGGTTGTCACCCCGAAATTGTTTAAAATAGATCCGGGTTAGTAGCTAAAAATTAAAATCGATTCGCGTCGCTAGTGTGCCCTACCCGTCACCTTAAATGTCTGTTAGTGGCTTATACATATTTTCCCATCAGTTAATGGTTTATATGTTGCCACTGAGAGGTAACCTTTTACCCAGAGTGCAGCGTAATGTGTAAAAATACTGCAGCGAAATTTCAGCGTTTCAGCTAAGAGCGGTTTTGAAACGAGTGAGAAATGGATGTGAAAATTTTGATTAAAATCGGTTTTTGGGGCATTGTATGCAGATGTGTAGCTTACATAGGCGTTAAATCACTAGAATAATACCAATATCCAGCCTAATATACCAATACTGCAAGATTAAGACGCCAAGACCAAGATTGCAAGACTAAATCCGTAAGATTTCAAGACTAATACTGCAATACTAACTGGAAATACATTCGTGCGATGACCACTTGTGTTTGTTCGGTGTCTGGGTGTAACATATGTATTTAAGTATATATTTGTGTTCCTGTGCTGTCTGATATCTGTAACACAAGTGCTTAAGCTACTTAGTACGGAATCAGGTCAACCTATGAGATGTTGTGAGAATTATTAAAACATTTTTTTTTATTAAAATACTAACTAGCCCGCAAGATCAAGAATGCAAAAATATTGGAATACCAATATTGAAAGATCAAGACTCCAAAACTTAGACAGCAATACCAATATTGCAAGACCATGACTTATGACCAGTATTTAAACCACAATTTCAACACACACAAGACTACGACTGCAATACTAGCACTGTTAAAAAAAATGCAAGAATATTGCAATACCAATATTGAAAGATCAAGACTCCAATACTTAGACAGCAATACCAAGATTGCAAGACCAAGACTACAAGGCTTTTGACTAGTATTTATACAATACAATTTTGACGGAGTTGAAATTTCAAATTTGAACTCTAAGCTACAATTTTCAATTTCGTCCCCTAAAACTTTTTAATCCCGTATATGTCAGTTAGTGGCTTATATTTTTCACAATCTCCCATCAGTTATCGGTTTTTATGTTGCCTCTGAGAGGAAACCTTTTACGCCGAGTGCAGCGTAATGTGTAAAAATACTGCACGCGAAATTTTACCGTTTCAGCTAAGAGCGGTTTTGAAACGAGTGAGAAATGGATGTGAAAAATGAGATTAATCGGTTTTTGGGCCATTGTAGATGTGTAGCTTACATAAGTGTTAATCTTGGTACATTTGTTGCTGGACCTAGGTCTTATTTACAGCTCTAAAAATATAAAGGCTAGATTTTATATCTAGCCTTATATACTGCAAAAATAATCAACAATATATAGTGAACATGCATATTTTAGGCAAACGCGTTACATCCTAGACCTCATCGTCACTTTCCATCAGGTGAGATTGTGGTCAAGCGTTAGCCTACAGCTCATAATAAAAAAAAATGACACCAAGACCAAATATGCAAAACGTCAAGACATATGCAATAATATTTCAATACCAATATTAAAATACCAAGACCGCAAGACTTGGACAGCAATACCAAAATTGCAAGACCAAGACTACAGGGGCAAATGTACAAACATTTGCCCCTGTAGTCTTGGTCTTGCAATTTTATTATTTTTAAGCTGATGATAACAATATCATCAGCTTTAATGCCCTCGATAAGGGAGTAAGTCGGTTATAAGAGCACGGTGAATATCGATCTGCGGATTCTGTTGACACTCTGCGACCCCAACTCTGGGGTAAATGTAACCTTGAATTTTTCACGTCATCCCGCCCCAGGGAGGTAGGTAAAAGCCTACGTGCCATGCCAATTCAGCCATTTTGCGGGGAGTACAGACAGCCACAGGGGTTACTACAAAAAAAAAATCATAACGTCACATACATTTGATCTGACTCCGAGAAACTTAGGGCTACTAGTTATATTACAAATGAGAAAGTGTGTTTGTCTGTCTGTTTATCCGTCTTTAACGGCAAAACCCTCTGACGTGGAGAAAATTATTACTATTAAGTATACAATAACAAAAGCAATTAATCTAACAAAGGTTATTAGGGGAAGTGGGGGAATATTAAAAAATAAATAAATATTTACGCCGTGTGGTTAATCACCACGCTTGCCTAATGGGGATTGGTGATCACAAACCCGAGCTATGGTCGTTCAACCCCAAGATGACGATCCGGAGACCTATTTTTGATTCACTCGTATGACTTAGCGTCGTCGCATGCGACGTATGTCATCTTCGCCTTCTTATTTATTTATTTATTATTCGGAAAACAAAAGAGATAACAATCAGTAAATTATGGATGTGTACGCATTTAATGGCCGTGTGGTCCCCGGCAGAGTAAAATAGGCCACCCTCGCTCTTACCGAGGTGTCGTAAAAGGCGACTAAGGTAAAGCTGCTGGCATGATCAACAGCACCCAGAGAAGGAAAACTTTGCATTTATATCAAAACCCTCGCCAACCCGTCTGCCAAGCGTGGTGAGTATGGCAATTACCCCTCTTGTGATTGAGGGAGGCCCGTGCCCCAGCAGTTGGGACTTAAATGGGCTGACGATGATGATGATGAAATAAATATTTCACAACATCTCATATATTGATCTAACTCCGATGTAGGTAGCTCAAGCACCTGTGTTACGGATATCAGAATCTACAGTGGGATTACAAAAATGTACATTTAAAAACCAATTATATTTGGAGAGGGAGAGCCACGCTTCGGCATGAATGGGCCGGCTCGACTGGAGTGATACCACGGCCTCGCAGACAACCGGCGTGAAGAAGCACTGTGCTGTGTTTCTCTGCGTGAGTGAGGATACAAGACGCCTAATCCGGGGCAAAGGGGGCGGGGGGGGGGGGGGGGGTCTAAGTGTTGGCAGCAGTGTGCTATGGGAGGCTAATTGTGAAGATTAGCCGCCTTAGCTGAAATCGGTAATAATATTATTATAAAAAAAAATCCAAGGGCAACTCGAAGCGACGCCGTCTGTACCTAATTATATGCATAATAATAGAATGTTCTACATAAGAGTATATTTTAGTTCTTCCCCCCTGAGTACCAACTTTACAAAAAGCCACGGGAGCTCGCTCCATTTCAGTGACCTCACTGTACAACCATACCCAGTAGCCGGGCTCCTACCGTCTCTCTAATCTAAAGTGGCGTGGCTCTCCCACAGTCGGTTTGTCACCAAAAGTTTTGTCATAACTTTTGTCTTACCCATATAACAGGCGGTCATGGCGGCCAATCTCAGCGGTCAGCCATCAACGCAGGACATATTATAGTGCACAAGTTTTGCGCAGACACAAGTGCACTCTCTATTCCCGTACCCTCTTATTTCGATGGGACACTAGTGTGACACGACAGAAGAGGGATTAGGCGCAGGACCAACTGCTTAACGTGCTTTCCGAGGCACGGGGGTACAAGACCGCCAACTTCCAGACTCCGGGCTAACACTGAGAATTTCTTGACAGAAAACTCAGGTACAAATTTTGGTCCGACCCGGGGATCCCGGGGACCCCAGGCGCAACCGTCGCTTTGTGCGACCTACGAAATATTACGCCATCGAGGCAATCATACCATATATTTACGTTTCCAATATCAGAAAAATCAAAGGGAAGTCAGAAAAATTAAATGATTTTATATGTAATTGTCCAAAATAATAAATTTTTCTTTCTTTCTTTCTAATACTTACTTGACAGAAGAGAATACGGATCACCGATTGATTTTTAAGCGATTCTCGCTACCTATAGACACCCGCAGTGGCGAACAATTGGAGAGGCCTACGTCCAGCAGTGGACTGCGATAGGCTGATGACGATGATGATGATGATAGACACCCGTACACCAGTGGATGAGTGAGGCCGTAAATGGGCTGCCAACTTTTCCCCCTTCATACTTATTTCATTTCATTTAGACCGTGGCATCGCTCCGGTTGAGCTGGCCCATTCATGCCAAAGCATGGCTTTCCCACGATTTTACACGCTACTCGCTATATTGACACTGTGTTGGGACGTCCCCGTGAATTTTTCACATCGGCCGGTCCCAGGGCGGAGTTAAAAGGGTTTTATGTCTGCCACTCTCATTTGTGGAGTGCATTACCTCACGGAGGTGTGAGGTCGGGCGCGAGTATTGTGGAGGTCACATAAGAAAGTATCGTAAAAACAAATGAAAGTCAGAAATAATATTAAATAAAATTAAATACTAGTAAATAAAATTGAAATGTGATTATGAATACAATAAGAGTTAATTATGTAATAATTACATTACATATTATTTCTGACTTTCATTTGTTTTTTGAAATTCATTTGTTTTTACGATCCCGTTATCCCGTATAATTATATTAAATAAACAAATAATATGAGTGAAAGTCAGAAATAATACAAACATAAGTCAGAATAAAATAAATGAAAAAACAAAATAAAAACCGGTAAAATAAATGAATGTCGAAATGAACAGAAACGGAAATCAGACAAAATGAAATAATGAGACAAGTCTTTGAAAAATAATAAGGCAAAATCTACCAGTCTGGTAGAGATCTCTCCCAGCTATAAGACCGCCTAACATTGTACATTGTAACTAGCTTTTTAGTTTTGTATGTTGAGCAGTAAAGAGTATCTATCCATAGAGTTATAAGAAGACTAGAAGGATAGTTTCCATACTGCTGTCACCTCAAATTTGAAGCACAAATTTGGTTTTTCAAGTTGGTACTACGAACGTAGTATCAACGTATAAATCCTAATTAATGTTACCAGTCACCTAATTAATGTTACCAACAACTTGCACACTTTTCCAAAAAAGTCCGATAGTCATAGTCTTAACACCAGTAATAAACATAGGCTTGCCGACCCAGTCCTCAGAATTCATAAAATCGGTAATTCATTTGTTGGCTTAAGTATTAAGATATTTAATAAGCTACCACAAAATGTCATTAACCTATCACTGGATAAGTTTAAGTCTCATATTAAAACCTGCCTAATGAAGAAAGTTTACTATAGTGTACAAGACTATTTAAATGATAAGGATTCTTGGTCATGTTAATTGATTAATCTTTTGAGTTGTTATTCATAGTAGTCTATTAACTTTCATAATTGTTTTTTTTTCTCTTCTCAATTGAAACTCTGTAATCATCAATCAATATTTGGAAAGAGTAACTACTGAGTTTCTTGCTGGTGTCTTCTCAGTAGAAATCGACATTTCAAACCAAGCGGTAGATATTATGTACCTATTTTGACATTCATAAGTGTTCTGTGTGGACCTAAATTGAATAAAGAATTTTTTATCTTTATCTTATCTTTTTAGTCACAACATATTTCCCTACAACATGGGAAATGGTTATTGTAGTAACTGTACTGGTTTTAATAGTACCTAGAACAACGCTTACAAGTATCTACCTAGCTGTGATTATAAAATTAGCTGGCAAGTAATTAGTAACTATAATGAAATTAAGGTAATAAAAAATGTTCAAGATATTTGAATAAAAAAGGATTTGTGATTTTTCAAGCTTATTTTGAGTTCGCCATTTTATTCATGTCACAATTATGTATCTCTAGAATGAATTAAGTTTTGTATGGCCATTTTTTAAATCATACTAGAGATGATTGTGAGAAGAATGGCGTATGCAATTATCCTTAATACCATTGGGCATTGGGCGAGGTGTCGTAAAAGGCGACTAAGGTAAAGCTGCTGGCATGATCATCAGCAACCAGAGAAGGAAAACTCTGCATTTATAGCAAAACCCTCGCCAACCCGTCTGCCAAGCGTGGCGAGTATGGCAATTACCTCTCATGTGATTCAGAGAGGCCCGAGCCCCAGCAGTGGGGACTTAAATGGGCTGACAATTGAAAATTGAAAAAGTTTATTGAAAAACAACATCAGCATACATATTTAACAAAATTGTTTTCTTATCTATAGGTTAGAACATGCTAAGGTGACGGTGACAATGACGATGATGATTGGGATTTTATTGAATAACTCTAAATTAAACAAGATAAAGCAATGTTTGATGATTCACTACATAGTAGAGACACTGCTTAACGCTGTGAACATCAGTAGCAACTGATTTAAATTAAACAGTCGGAACAATCAAATCTTACAATAAAGTTGAAATGGGGAAAGTATTATTTTTCATTACCGGGCAACACTGAGAATTTAAATACATCGTTTGTATTTTTAGCTTATAAAACTCAAAATACTATGAAATATTGGATACTTTTTTGTGAAAAGTGATGTTATTACACTTCTTATGCTGTTTCGAATCATTATGACAAAATTTAACAGCACAAATCGTCATAGTAAATTAATTTTCGCGAGATGCGTTCGACATGCATTGACATTGACGACTACGGAGCGGTCCGGGCGTTTGGACCCGTACGGCGCCGTTTGAGTTGCTTCAAATTGTGGGCGCAAACTAGGTTTCTAGTCTTGTTATAACTCTATGTACCTATCTATCTATGTAAAATAAATTAATGCAAAAATAACTTGAAACAGAAAAGTGTATTGAACTGCTAACTGCTGCCTCATAATATTTATTTTATTATTATTTCCTTTATTTTATTTTGTGTAACATTTGAACTGTATGGCTTGGTATGATGATGACACAACATTGTAGGAAAATTTGGCGATTAAAAGGAGTAACTAGCGAGTTTCTTGCCGGATCTTCTCGACCAGAAACAACTTTCCGAGCCGGTGGTAGAATCGCATTATGTTTATTTATTTCTTTAGTATATTTTATGTATCAACATATATATGTATTAACATGTAAATTATACATAGGTACTTATAAATATTAAGTCTTAAGTCATTCAAATTTATGACGATTTGTAAGTGCTGTGTACAAGCCTATGCAAATAAAGAATTATTTGAATTTGAATTTGCTGGCTGCATCTTTTTTTTAGTACAAAAACAGACCCATCATTTGGGCATGGTTATTAAATAAATAGTACAAGTGTTTGCCGAGTGACTGAACTCCCGTTCAATCAATTGGCTAGTCGCTAGTGTGCCTTACCCGTCGCCTAAATGTCTTCTAAGCGACAAATAATATTTTCGTTTTAAAGATATTTATCTATTTTATGATGAAGATTTTACCTCCTTAGCCAATTCAGAGGTCGTCTACCTTCGCGTGTGCACACGACACACAGACACCCGTTCAAATAAATACTGTTTACAACAGAAATAAAATGAAACAGCTTTGTTTTGCGACGAAATTGCAAAGTGTTACTCGCTTGGATTTATTTACATTAGCGTTTTGTTAATTTGAGGTTACGGAGTGGTTATATTCTATGATCCAAAAAAAAATCTGCCAAAAAAAAAACCACGAACTAAAAAGTGCAAAATAATATTTTGAATACTTCATACACGTCAAATAACATTTTATAACAGTACACTCGAGAAAAGGTGTTACCGAAGTCGGCGCCCAATACTATCTTATAATTTAATACAACATTCAAATAATCAACAGAGATTGGCCGCCGACTTCGGTATCACCTTATGTGTACTGTTATAAAATGTTATTTGAGGTGTATAGAGTGTTAAAAATATTAGTTTGTGGTTTTTGAAGGTGGTTTTTTTTGCAGAATAATTTTTTTCAAGCTTTTTAGTGTAAATTTTTTTGGCAGACCCCCCCCCCCCCCCCCTCTCCATTCCCCCTTCCACCCCCGCCAAAAAACTAACAAACTAATTTATTGTGAGTACAGTATTGAAAGAGTTATCTTTTAACTCCTTACCGTTAAGGGGTTGACCTTCCATCACCAGCAGAGCCAAGTAATTAATACAGTCAATCGTTAATACTTTTGCGTCTATACTCGCACTCGTGGGGTGCGAGTATAGACGCAAATAGTGTGCGAGCGAGAAGTGAATAGATGCGCCGCCATTTCTGATCCCATTCTTTAGCCGCAAAGGTTGTACATAAGAATCTCATGTTTACGTTGAATTTGCCAAACAAGACCCAGTCAAGAATAAAAGACATGGGTGCGATTTAATTCAAGAGGTATTTACGCGACGAGCTGAAATTCTTGTAATGCAGAGAAAAATACCTGTGTAGTAAAAAGGGTTGCAAAGTTTATCCTTATCAAATATTTTTTCATTACATCTACTCTACATCTACATCGGTATCAGTTAGACGCTCTGGACTCAATAGAGCGACGTGCGAAGAAGCTCATCGATGATGACACACTCTCCGAAGCTGGCCTGCAGAGCCTGGACCACCGTCGACGAGTGGCATGCCTCTCGGTCTTCTACCGGATTCATTCCGGGGAGTGTGCGGAGGTTCTACATAATTTGATCCCCCCCAGCCCATTCCATCATCGGACGACAAGGCGCGGCGAGTGCTATCATCCTTATGTGGTAGAAATACCCCTTATCCGCACGAAGCGATTTGCTTCCACATTTATAATGCGGACGGCTAAAGAATGGAACTCTCTGCCGAGATCTGTTTTTCCTGACCACTATAATCTGGGCATCTTTAAGGCAAGAGTGAACAGGCATCTTTTAGGCAAACGCGTATCATCCTAGACCTCATCGTCGCTTTCCATCAGGTGCGATTGTGGTCAAGCGTTGGCGGCGACTCTCTGATCCATCTCTGGTTTAACTTTATGTGCACCCAAAGATGGTGTTTTCCTTAGATTACATTAAAAATAAAATAGCGGAAGATAGGTGACTCGTCTCAACCGCGTGGACCGCTTAAGGTGACGGGTAGGGCACACTAGCGACGCCAATCAATTTGAACGTTTAGGCGACTAAACCGGATCTATTTTAAACATTGTCGGGGTTACAACCTCTCGGCAAACACTTAAACAATTTATTAAATAACCATGCCCAAATATCGGGTCCGTTTTTGTACGCGAAAAATTGATTATTCAAAAACTTGTAAAAATTATTCAAAAAGAAATAACAAATGTCATGGAATCACATTTCACTCATAAGTAGAAGAAAAGTTTTAATTCCTCATGATATTTCTAAATTCATTAATGTCTTGGTCACCATTTTGCAGAGCGAGATAGAAATATACGATGTATTAATGTGTGACGAGTTAAGTCCTTTTGACAGGACTCAACTCTGACGCGTAGCTGTGCTTGATACGTTTGACTCGCTCACGCTTATGTAAAAAATAGGTTTGTCTTTGTTTTCGCATGTGGTTATGCATCAAGCTCGTTTTCAGTTGTCTAATTGAAGGGATGTGCCGTATCTTCCGCTATTTTGTCTAATTTATTATCTAAGGTGTTTTGTATAAAAAAGTTTAAGCGGGCCCAAAAGACCCGCGCACTTTTTGAATTTGCAACATTTCAGACTAGAGTCACTGATTAGCAAATCTAAGTGTTCAGGGCCTGAAATCAGAAATGATTTATTTGCCAGAAAAGTGGTACAAAGGGTGGTATAAAAAATAATGTATCTAGCACAATTCACCAGTAACTGGCAAAAAAACTCGTACGCAAATTAACATTGTTTGAATAAAGACTGGCTGGTACTACGGCCCATAGGATGTTGCCGATATAACAGCAAATATTAAAAACAAAACGAAATAAACATTTGCTGCCCAATTTGGAACAGTGGTAGTGAACGCTGCCTCTGGTGCAAGGGTTGAGGGTTCGGTCCCCGCACAGTACAAACATTTGTGTGCATGACATGTCTGTCTGTATTGATCTGGTTGTTTTCTATGCATTATAAGTATGTATTTACAAAAGAAAAGTGTTATATGTACCTATATATCTGTAATCCCACTGTTGATTCTGATATCCGTAACACAGGTACTTGAGCTACCTATCTCGGAGTCAGATCAATGTACATAAATATAATGTTGTGAAATATTTATTATGTATTTATAAGAATTTATTTAAGACGCTCCCACAATAAAACGCCTTCATACTATTTTTTACGTAACGTTACTTAGCTGGTTTTTATTTACTTAAGAATGGCTTTTACCAAAATAAAAAAAGAATAAATCAATAAAAAGACTTTCAAGCATGGCGGACGCCGTAAGCTCGTTACGGAAGCTTTGAGACATAACTTAAAAAGCACGTGACCTTATCATGAGGGTAGGAACTTCGAAAGCTGTGTATAAATAGGAAGGGGGCGATGTTGATTGTACGATATCGATACTTTAATCCCACCAAATACATCCTGAAAAGATTTAAAAACTAAAGCCCGACTACCAAAAAAACACGCACTAAAAAGTGCAAAACAAGAAAATTGTCTCTGCTGAAATATTTATGCGGAATCGCCGTGGTCGTATGCCACCAAACAAAAACACGTACGTACGTACGTGTTTTATTGTTTTTTTTTTATATTTATATATTAAATGGGTTTGCACTTGACCTCATTTCACCTGATGGAAAGTGACAATAAGGTCTAAGATGTAGCGTGCTTACCCAGAAGAAGCCTATTCAAGACACCCAAATTGTAGCTGTCTGGGAATACAGAAGCCGGCAAGTTGTTCCATTCCTTAGCAGTTCGTACCAAGAAAGAGAAGCGAAACGCTTAGTGCGAGCTGGTGGAACTTGCACAGTGTAAGGGTGGATTCCTGTCGTCTTCTGTAATGTCCGTAATTTTTATATTATGTAATTATAATGTTCTTATTGCACGCTGTAATTACCTATAACTGTAAGAACAGTTAGTCTAAGTATGTAAAGATTTTCAAATGTCTACTCCTTTATGCTGTATCTTATGTTGGTGATTCAATAAATTAATTAATTAATTAATGGGAGAATTACGCACATATTTCGAAAATCCAGAGTTGCATTCTCGAATTCGAACCACGACACCCCATGGACCGCGCGATCTGAATCACTGAGCTAAATAACATTAGGTCTTAAATTAAATTGAAAATTTAAAAAACCCCCGACACAACTAAAGCTCTTTCATTTGATACCTATATTGAGGCAGTTGGAACAACAAATAGGTTATTCGTCATTTTCTGACGGCGGCCATCTTGGATTTGAATTTTTTACAATTAATATATTCTGCTACTCAAGCCCTTTTATATGATACCCATATTGTGGGAGTTGTGTTAAAACATAAAATTCAAAATTTTGTGACGGCGACCATCTTTGATCGATTTTTATCCAACACAGCTAAGAACACTCCCTCCTTATTCATCTTTCAAACAAAAAAAAAGCAAAATCAAAATCGGTTTATTTATTCGGGAGCTACGATGCCAAACACAGACACACACACACACACACACAGACACGTCAAACTTATAACACCCCGTTGTTTTTGCGTCGGGGGTTAAAAATGAAAACAAATTACGATGTGACACAGCAGAACTTATATAGAAGCTTTCAAGCACACCGGAAAACATAAGCTCGAAAGCTCTGAGAAAATAACTTTCGGCGCGTGACCTTATCAAGAAAGCTAGCTTCGAAGCTCGGTGACTGTGTAGTGTTGTTAGGAAGTCAATCGTGGTTATCGATAAAAACGCTATTTTCATAAATAAAAAAAGAAATATTTCACAACGTCACATAAATTGATCTGACTCCGAGATAGGTAGCTCAAGCACCTGTGTTACGGATATCAGAACCAACAGCGGAATAAAAATACATTTAATACTTTTGTAAATACATACTTACTGCCGTGTGGTCTCGGCAGAGTAGAATAGGCCATCCCTCACTCTTACCGAGGTATCGTAAAAGGCGACTAAGGTAAAGCTGCTGGCATGATCATCAGCACTCAGAGAAGGAAAACTCTGCATTTATATCAAAACCCTCGCCAACCCGTCTGCCAAGCGTGGTGAGTATGGCAATTACCCCTCATGTGATTGAGGGAGGCCCGTGCCCCAGCAGTGGGGACTTACGACGATGAAATACATACTTATAATACATAGAAAACACCATTTTGTCTTGTATTAGTTGAGTATTGAGTATTTTATTGCGAATGTTTCTCATGGAAGAGTATTCTTTTTTTATGTGACTGGTGGGAGACGGGCAGATTGATCACCTTATTCTGGATGTCCTATACAAAAGGCATGCTGTTTAATGTAGTTTTATAACGCCATTTACTAATGCAATGGTTTGAGTGCTCAATTCAGTTCTGATTCTTTAATTCAGACAACATAGTTTATGGGCCGATTAGTACAGAATCGACTACCACACCAACAATATAATGTTTATATTTATGTGAGAGCTGGCAGGCGAGCAGGCGGATCACCTGGTTGTTAGCTGTTGCCGTGCCTATGAACACCAGTGGAGTCAAGTGCGCTGCCAATCTTTGAACCCCCTTTCCTCTTAGATTGCGTCTCCGGTACCCTCCGGTATCAACACTGCATGAAGCATGACTCTCCCGTTTTTTAGAAATTTAATTCCTAGTATCGATAGTCCCATAATCGATGTTTATAAAGACAACACTAGTCACAAAAGGCTTTTCTCGTCTGCAATTTTACAATATGGCGTTTTCAAATTAGGGTCTATAAGGTGTGTGTGTAGAAAAAGGGACGGTTCAGTCCTCAAGAAAATGGTTTGATTAGTGTTGTACCTTGAATTGTCGATAGTTGTCACGAGATGATTCTTACCTGTAACAAAATAAAAAGAAAATTAACATTTATTTATTCAAAACTTTATCGCACAAAAATTTTACACAATAGGTTAACTTTATGTCGAGAGGCATTCTCTACCAGTCAACCTTTGGGTCTTACAGAAAGGATAATGATGAGATTACGTGAATGTGGAAAACTCTCTACGGAGAGCGGCAACGGTAGTACTCCGAAAACGCTTGCGCGATGTAATCGACACATAGCGCCATCTATTGGTATAAATTGGAACTAATGTCCCGAAACGATGTGAGTTTCTTACTGCTTTTTCTCGCTAGATTTGGCATCCAAGTCCCTCACACTCATCTCGGCGTTTTATTCCCGGTTGGGGACAAAGTGGTCGCTCTGGAGCCAGGGGTACGGTTGGACCATGATTTGGGATTTGGGGAGTCTGGTAATTAAGTACAATGAAGTGACTGACCTTTGTAATCTGTCTTAAAAAATGAGATTTTCAGGGTTCCGTAGCCAAATGGCGAAAAACGGAACCCTTATAGATTCGTCATGTCTGTCCGTCTGTTCGTCCGGCCGTATGTCACAGCCACTTTTTTCCGAAACTATAAGAACTATACTATTGAAATTAACTACATTACGATTTTTACACAAAAATAGGAAAAAAAATGTTTGGGGGGGTCCCCATAGGTACTTAAAACTGAAATAATATTTTTTTTTATCTAACCCATACATGTGGGGTATTTATGGATAGGTCTTTAAAAATGATGTTGTGGTTTCTAATATATTTTTTTTCTTAACTTAATACTTTGCGCAAGAGACGCTCCCAAAGTTGTAAAATATGTGTGTGTGTCCCTTTTAGGTGACGGGTAGGGCACACCAGCGACGACAATTGATTTCAATTTTTAGCTACTAAACCGTATCTATTTTAAACAATTTCGGGATTACAACCTCTCGGCAAACACTTAAACTATTTATTAAATAACCATGCACAAATGTTGGGTCCGTTTTTGTACGCGAAAAATTGATTCACGCCAAAAGTATACTCTATTTTCCGAACTTACATTGAAAGATAAAATAAATTCATCACCCTAAAGTAAGACTTACTCTGTACTGTATTAATTCAAATAAAGATTTATTCATTCATTCATAATGAATTAAGAATTATTCCGCTCTAAGCCGAGTGCCTAAATCTAATCCCCTCTCGCTTGTTCCTATAGCCGCGTCCCTCCGCTCTAGAGAGGTCTCAAGGCCTCCACTCAAGTGTGAGCCCTCAATACGCCAAGGTCGCTTGGCTAAGATGCATCATGAGCATTTTTAGGTTAAGGTTTTGATGTCATTTTGGTTAGGGCAACTCGAAGAAAGTTACTTTGAAAATCGACTTTAAAGGTGACGGGTAGGGCATACTAGCGACGCCAATTGATTTTAATTTTTAGCTACTAAACCGGATCTATTTTAAACAATTTTGGGATTACAACCTCTTTGCAAACAATTATACTATTTATTAAATAACCATGCACAAATGTTGGGTCCGTTTTTGTACGCGAAAAATTGATTCACGCCAAAAGTAACCGCTTTTGGCGTGAATCAATTTTTCGCGTTCGCGTTGGACCCAACATTTTTGCATGGTTATTTAATAAATAGTGTAATTGTTTGCCAAGAGGTTGTAACCCCGAAATTGTTTAAAATAGATCCGTTTTAGTAGCTAAAAATTAAAATCGATTGGCGTCGCTAGTGTGCCCTACCCGTCACCTTAAAATATTAACAGTGTAACCAGCACTGCATTTCTTTATTTACATAGATGATATTATGAATATAAAAAGTAATTTCAAAAATATTCCCAGGATGGATTGTGCTTGAGTTTTTTTTTAATAATGCTTCTAACGAATGGCATTACTATAAGCGGTGCAGCTTCTTGGACCGCTTTCGCCCATTGTTCTTTGAAGCACAAATATGATTTTTCAAGTTGGTGCTCCGTAGGTACGTAGTATCAGCACTGCGAAAACACTTGTACACTTAAATATGTCCTGTGGGATGTGTTTGATAGCTGATCGCTAAGATTGCCTGCTATAACCGAAATATCGGTATGGCGGATATTATTATTATTATTTCGGAATATAAAAAAAGGCGCAAAGTATGGCTATTTCCGGCCCACACACAATTTAAGAGGCATTGGGTTTTGACCTCGACTAATGTCCATTTAGCACGGTAAACGGTACCTGTCCGAGCTACTAGCGCCGGCACTTTATTTTTAATAACTGTAATGAATTTAAGAGCCCATTTTACGGCTTAGACGCCACTTTTTTATGTGATAGGTGTAAGACGAGCAGACGGATCGCCTCATGGTAAGCGATTGCCGCCGCCTTCGACACCAGTTGCAAGTGCGCTGTCAACCTTTTAATCCCTTGAATTGGGCCTTCGGTACCCTAACTCATATAGCGAAACACAGCACAGCGCTGATTCACGCCGGTTTTCTGTGAACTTATTTTGCACTCGCTATTCACGTCATCATACATATAAATAAATATAAATATATCACAACATCACATATAGGTAGCTCAAGCACCTGTGTTACGGATATCAGAATCAACAGCGGAATTACAAATATATACATTATAATACTTTTCTTTTGTAAATACTTATAATACATACAAACACCCAGACCAATACAAACAGATATGTTCATGCACACAAATGTTTGTACTGTGCGGGGATCGAATCCGCAACCCTTGGACCAAAGGCAGCGTTCACTACCACTGTACCAAACGGGTCGTCTATCGTCTATCACATCTAGTAATATTTAAAAAAAGTGGCTAAGATGACAAAAGTTACAATGAATAAAAATCAATGGCGCTAGTGATCTCATCCGGCACTTTATGCCTTTTCACTTCACGCCCCAAATTTATTATATGATTAACGACATATTATTCAAACGCTTTTTTATATTTGTTACAAACGATATGTATAACAGTTAAGGTGACTGGTAGGGCGCACTAGCGACGCCAATTGATTTAAAGCGTTAGCAAATAAACTGGATATATTTTTAACAGTTTCGAAGCTGCAGCCTCTCGGAACTTTGGGACTCGGACTTTTGGGTCAGCTATTGTATTCGAAATTTGAATCACCGCCAAAAACGGCCACTTATATAGTTTTTTAGATTTTCGCGTTGCATTATAACTATAATGTATCAATACGGGGATTAACACGATATTTATTATACGAAACAACATTGTGTACTCACATATTTGGCTCGACGTTTCGGCTACGTTACAGCAGCCGCGGTCACGAGCGGACTCAACGGACGAATTTTATAAAAAACAAGAAATAGGCACAACGCCATCTGTTATTATTTTTGCGCACTACGTTTTCATACATTCATATTTGCTACAAAATAATACGCGATTGCTTTGGACATAACTAAAAAAAAAAGTTGTTTTTTTATTCATGTTGCGTCACCAGCCTACGAATTTAGCCAAAGAACCCACAAAAATGAATCGACCCAATTTTTCCGTTCTCACGGAGCCCTAAAGCACAGCCTGTGCCTTATTTATGGGAGCACCCCCACATCTCTACCCCCTACTTCACCGAAGGTACTACTCACAAATCATTCTAATGTTTGCTAACATGATTTTACTGACTGCCTCGGTGGCGCAGTGGTTAGTGGGCCAGAATTTAAAACGACGGCTGCGCCAGAGGTCCCGGGTTCGATCACCGGGTCAGGTCAAAAATGTGAATGGCAGCCCGGAGTCTGGAGGTTGGCGGTCTTGTACCCCCGTGCCTCGGAAAGCACGTTAAGCTGTTGGTCCTACACCCGATCCCTTTCCGGTCGTGTCACAGTAGTGGCCCTGGCAAAAACGTACCTTTCAAAAGATTGGAACATTTGCATTTGGATCAGTGCAGAGATGCGAAACAGTGAAACGCTTCATTTGGAACATCGACTCTCAGATAGATCCTTGATTCATTCCACTCATCGGATCATTTCGATCATTCAGCTCGTTCGGATCATTCGGCTCACTCGGATCATTCAACTCATTCGGATCGATCAGCTCACTCGGATCATTCAGCTAGTTCAAATCATACGGCTCACTCGGATCATTCAGCTCGTTCGGATCGTTCGGCTCACTCGGATCATTCAGTTTGTAGGATCATTCAGTTCACTCGGATCATTCAGCTGGTTCAGATCATTCGGCTCACTCAGATCATTCAGCTCGTTCTGATCATACAGTTCACTTGGATCATTCGGTTCGTTCAGATCATTCGGCTCACTCGGATCATTCTGCTCGTCCGGATCATTCAGCTCGTTCAGATCATTCAGCTCACTCGGATCATTCAGCTCACTCGGATCATTCGGCTCACTCGGATCATTCAGTTCGTTCAGATCTATCGGCTCACTCGGATCATTAAGCTCGTCCGGATCATTCAGCTCGTTCAGATCATTCAGCTCACTCGGATCATTCAGCTCACTCGGATCATTCGGCTCACTCGGATCATTCAGCTCACTCGGATCATTCGGCTCACTCGGATCATTCAGCTCACTCGGATCATTCAACTCGTTCAGATCATTCGGCTCACTCGGATCATTCAGCTCGTTCGGAACATTCGGCTCACTCGGATCATTCAACTCGTTCAGATCATTCGGGTCACTCGGATCATTCAGCTCGTTCGAATCATTCGGTTCACTCAAATCATTCAGCTCATTTGATCATTCGGTTCACTCGAACTCGAGATCCATTTAAGTCGAATGATACATTCGAAGCGAACATTAGAGATTCGGAACAGTGTATCATTTGGCTGAGTCGGATCACTGAGTCGCTTCAGTAAATAGTTACACACGTCTACACAGTAGTGCCCCATCGCATATGTTTGCGCACACACTTGCGCATGATATCCTGCGTACGTGGCTGATCGTTGAGATTGGCCGCCGTAGCTGTATTCGGTTGGAGGATATTATCCTTACTAATATTATAAATCCGAAAGTAACTCTGTCTGTCTGTCTGTCTGCTACTCTTTCACGCCAAAACTACTCAACGGATTTAAATGAAATTTGGTATACAGATAATCTAGACCCTGAGAAAGAACATAGGCTACTTTTTATTGCGAAAAGGGGGTTGTAAGGGGTTGAAAGGGGGGTTAAAAGTTACTTTTCCACGCGGACGAAGTCGCGGGCGGCCGCTAGTTAATTATAAACTCGCCAAGGAATGTTGTAGGCAGTGTTATTTTAGCTCAAAATTTAATATGCGCGAGTATATCAACAAATGTTCTAAATATTGAAGTTTGTACAAATTATCACAATGTTTGTTACGCAAATTGAAATATTAATCTTCGTCTTTTGATTAAAATAATATAAATTACTACAAACTGATCATTTTTCAAAACAAGGAAAGAAAAATGTTTTCCAATTTCATAGGTCGGTATTTTTGTAAAAGTAAAGTATCAGCCTATATACTGTCCCACTGCAGGGCAAAGGCCTCCATCATAGAATTCAAGTCATCGCTACTATGATGGGATTAGGCTTAATCACCACGCTTGCCTAATGCGGATCGGTGATCACAAACCCGAGCTATGTTCGAAAAATACGAAACATACTTTTTGCTCGACCCAGAATACGAACCCAAGACCCCGAGATTACGTCCTGGTACTCAGACCACTAGACCAACAGGGCGTTTCGGTTTTTTGGTATAAATACTAAAACCTCAATTTTTATTTTGAAAAATAAAATTTATCTTAGGATTTCATGGGAAAATAACGTTATATTTGATTTCCCGTGATGAAAACTACACAAGTAATATAATTTTATAATTTATTGTTGATAGATGAAAATGGCCTATTTAAATTGATTGGCTTTGCTGGTTCGGGATGCAAGTCCATCAGGTAGCCAAAGAGTCGTGGCAGTTGGCGTCATATTTCATTTATAATCATTATTGATATACTCGTTCTGTATCCGCCTCGAGTTGCGTTCAGTATAACCCTGAGACATACATGTTATCTGTTATTAAAACGTCCCCATTGTGGGGAAAGCATGGCAGTCCAATTTATATTCTGCTTTAAAAGCTGACAGTAAGCTCCGGTAATCTTGTTTGTATCTCTGGTACAAGCAGGGATGTATTCAGGTACGCCCTGTGGCTAGGGGCGTTTAAGACTGCCAAGGTTTTCCCGGCCTGTCGTAAGAGGCGACTAAACGGGCTTTCGGAGTCATCATCATCATCATCATTATCAGCCCATTTAAGTCCCCACTGCTTGGGCACGGGCCTCCCTCAATCACATGAGGGGTAATTGCCATACTCACCACGCTTGGCAGACGGGTTGGCGAGGGTTTTGATATAAATGCAGAGTTTTCCTTCTCTGGGTCCTTCTCTGTGCTGATGATGATCATGCCAGCAGCTTTACCTTAGTCGCCTTTTACGACACCTCGGTAAGAGTGAGGGTGGCCTATTCTACTCTGCCGAGGACCACACGGCCAAAACGGCTTTCGGAGTACGTGAGCGTACCCACTGCTGGGGAGTGGCTTGCTCAGCATACGACTCTGCGGGGGACGACATTACTGGGTGTCCTGGTAGGTCGTACAGCGTTGAAGGGCTGTTTGCGCCAGATAGGGGTGAAGCGGCGAGCGCGATTAGCCGTACGGTCTAGTCCCGGTGGGGTTTTCGACCGCGATTGCGCGGAGATGGACACCCCAAGGGTTTTTGTTAGGGTTTGAGTCCCTTACACCATCTTGTTCAGAAGATTGTGTTATAGTTTCTTCATATAAGTTTTTTTTTTGGGATTGCTAAAAGTGGCCACTTTAGTCTCTAATAAGAATTTTGGTTACTTGTACGAAGATAATAACATACAAGTACATTTCAAAATTTTCTCAATACCTACTTTTCTTTATACATTCATAATATTTGAAAAATTCGAAACATACCTTTTCTCGATCCGAGACTTAAACCCTACTTAAACCACTATACCAAAACGGGGCGACACATTTCGCTTAAGGCGATAACACGATCTCATTATCGCCACCTATTGATTTGTATCAATTGTGACGAATATAGGATATTGTTCCCAAAAATGGGCAATGAGATTAAAAAAAAAGTATTTGTGATTTTTTCAATATATATCGGGCACAAATTATCCCTCTACATGTAGTTTAATTTTTGATTTCTGCCTTAAGTGGTCACTTTTAGCAATTCTCCGCTCCGTGAAATCAACTGCCTGAGGAGGTGTTCCCTAGAGACTACAATTTGGGGTTTTCAAAGCGCGAGTGAATTGGTATCTTCTAGGTAATCGTGCTACATCTTAGACCATATTATCACTTACCATCAGGTAAAATATGGTCAAACGCTTACCTATCTACAGTATAAAAAAAATCTCAAAAATTTGGTTAGGTACTTCTAAAGGGATATTTTGTGTCAGATATATCTTGAAAAATCACAAATACTTTTTTTTACAATGTCATTGCCCATTTTTTTCAACAATATCCTTAATTCGTCACAATGAATACAAATCGATTAGCGGCGCTAGTGAGATCCCAGCGCGCGTTTTCTAGTTTCATGGATGCGTCCTTAATACGGTCCTGGCGAGTCGTGGCTTGCTGCTACGAATAATTACGTCGTAGTCCGTAGCATCTCGTAGCGATTACTACGGAACCTAGTTAGGACGATATTGCTACGAACGTATCTCCTAGCATAAAATATATTTTTGAACTTGCTTTTTCCTGTGTCCGTACATGTGTCAAAACAACTTTGCTGCCTCGGTGGCGTAGTGGTTAGTGGGGCACACTTTAAGGTGACGGGTAGGGCACACTAGCGACGCAAATCGATTTTAATTTTTAGCCACTAAACCAGATCTATTATAAACCATTTCAGGGTTACAACCTCTCGGCAAACACTTATACTTTATTAAATAACCATGCACAAACGTTGGGTCCGTTTTTGTACGCGAAAAATTGATTCACGCCAAAAGTGGCCGCTTTTAGCGTGAATCAATTTTTCGCGATTGTGCACGGACCCATTAAAAATATGTTTGCGGCGCCACTGGACCGTAAAAGGGCCCTTAAATTACATTTTTCGTCCCAATAATGAAACTCTACCTTGCAAAGATAATACTGTATAATTTAAACTCGTAGAGTTTCGCGAAATGAGAAAAACAAATACAAAGAAAACTTTTCAGGAATTCCGTTTTTACACGTATTCGTGTACACTGAAAGAGGTGCGGAAGCTATTAGAATTTTCATTTTTAGGGTTTCGTAGCCAAATAGCTCTGAAGGACCACATCAGAAATGATGTAATCCGACAGAGAACCAGAGTCACCGACATAGCCCACCGAACTGAAGTGGCAGTGGGCTGGTCATATTAGCCGCAGAACTGACAGCCGTTGGAGCCGTAAAGTCCTTGAGTGGAGACCGCGACTCGGTAAGCGTAGTGTAGGACGCCCTGCGACAAGATGGGATGATGACATTCGAAGGCTGGCTGGTGTGGGCTGGATGAGAGTGGCCGAAAATCGGGAGCAGTGGCGTGCATTAGGGGAGACCTATGTCCAGCAGTGGACGAGTGTGGGTTGTTGATGATGATGATGATGATGAGCCAAATAGCAAAAAATGGAACCCTTATAAATTTGCCATGTCTGTCTTTCTGTCCGTCTATCCGTACGTCACAGCCACTTTTTTCCTTAAACAATAAGCACTATACTATTGAAACTTTGTAAATAGATGTAATGTGTTGACCGCATTTCTTAATTTTTAAACAAAAAAAATTTTTTTGGGGTCCTCATACTTTTTTTATATGAGAGGTGGCAGACGAGCAGACGGATCTCCTGATGGTAAGGAATTCCGCCGCCCACGGACACCCGCAACACCAGTGGAGTCACAAGTGCGCTGACAACCTTTTCCCCTTCCCCCCCATTGGGCCTCCGGTAACCTCACACGGCGAAACACAGCGCAGGCGCTGCTTCACGCCGGTCTTCTGTGAGGCAGTGGTATCACTCCGGACGAGCCGGCCCATTCATGCCATACTTAGAACTGAAACTCAATTTTTTTCATTAAACCCATACGTGTGGGTTATCTATGGAAAGGTCCCTAAAAATTATGTTGAGGTTTCTAATAATACTTTTTTTCTAAATCTATCTCGGAGTCAGATCAATGTATGTGATGTTGTGAAATATTTATTTATTTATTACTAGTGGCCCGCCCTCACTTCGTTTCGGGACATTAGTTCCACTTTGTACCAATAGATGGCGCTAGGTGTCGAATACATCGCGCAAGCGATTCGTGTTTTCGGATTACCTATAGGCGTTGTCGCTGTCTGTAGGATTTACCTCTTTATAAATAGAATAGATTACTATCCAAAATGTGTGATGAAGACGATACTATCGTCCTGTTATCGGCAGTCTGTAGTCGATGGTCCATCTTAGATCCATTTAATTATCATATTATTATTATTTTTGTCTTTTTCTGATATCAATCTCATTATTTATGTGTATGTATGTAGTCTATTATCTTATTTTATTCGAGCATACCTTATCTATTGGCCGTGTGGTCCCTGGCAGAGTAGAATAGGCCACCCTCACTTTTACCGAGGTGTCGTAAAAGGCGACTAAGGTAAAGCTGCTAGCATGATCATCAGCACCCAGAGAAGGAAAACTCTGCACTTATATCAAAACCCTCGCCAACCCGTCTGCCAAGCGTGGTGAGTATGGCAATTACCCCTCATGTGATTGAGGGAGGCCAGTGCCCCAGCAGTGGGGACTTAAATGGGCTGATGATGATGACGATGATACCTTATCTATTAGTTTATAATATTGTATTTTATTTATGTAGGTATTAGGGTTATAAGTTATATTTTAGCATTTACAGTTTGTCTTTTATTTTTTTCCTTATTGAATATTGCACCACCTACCCCTTCTCTACTATTAAATGTCCTTTACCCAAAGGTTGTCTGGTAGTAATCGCTTTCAGCTTTCAAAATTTCTGTAATGCCTAGTACTTAAGTTGTGTAATTTTGTGCAATAAAGTATGTCCATCTATCTATACATGTCACAAGAGTCTTTCATAACTCGGTATAGCTTAGCTTTTTATACGTCCCGGCTTTACCCAGGGGCATGTCGTACAAAGCTACCGCGAGATCAATATGAGTGTTCGGCCTCTCCTTAAATAAGTAATACCTTTGTTCTCAGCTATCTGTTATTTAACAAATAATAGGGTATTTGACTAAGTTCGAGATTTTACGAAATGTAAATATTTTATCAAAATATACGTAAATATGTGGCAATAGCAAAAATTTTCAATTAAAAATATAACGTCTAGCCGGTTTTATGGTCATTCGAAAATTCATGGGTCAATTCCATTTTAAAAGTATGAAATTATTAAAAAATAATTATACCATTTAATAACCCATATAATTTGCACCAACTATTATAATAGAACCAACAACATAAACGAAACATTTGATATAGCTACCATACAAAATTCAAATGAAATTCATACAAAATACTTAGGTGTGACGTCACATCTTAGTAGCCATTTGTATGGAGCGTTTTGGGTTTGCCCAAAATAATGTGATTTTAAAGTTGTGATATCTCAGGTAGTTTAAATGAGAATCAAGTAATTCTTTCAACGATGTTTCTATCATTAAGAGGTCTTTTGTTCCCAATATTAAAAAAAAAGTCAAATACTGTATTAATGTACACGGGACAAAATGCGAATCCAGAATCGAAATCGGGGTAAAACCAGTGATTGACAAATGTGAACCTCGCAATTTGCCGCTTCAAATTACTTCCAACCTGAATACTGTGAGTGTAGTGTGTCGGGGTGACCTCACTGACATTTTTTTTTATTTACAGTGTAAACAACAAAAATGAGAGGGTATCCGAAGATTCTCAAGCCATTCTTCATACCATTTCTCTTTTTCTTTCTAATCAACAAGGTACTGCCACAATTTGGTGCACAAACAAAATGTCTGCTTATCTCGAGAATATCCTACTAACTAGGGTAATAAAAAAACGGCGAGTGTGCGTCTGGCTCGCCCACCGAGGGTTCAGTACGTAGGATACTATAAGGTACATGGTAGAAATCTCGCAAATAACTATTCTAACTTCGACTACGAGATTTTTACCATGTATGGTACAGAGAATAAAAAGGCTCGTCACCTTAAGGTAAATTTTCGCTTGCACGGCAAGAATCAGTTATACCAACATACCGTTTTAAAAAGATCTGCCAACCTTCTTTAGATTTTACTTACATCAAAAGGAACCAATGTTGCTACAAGCAAATCTGAACTTTCTGATCTAACAGTTAAGCATCAATTTTCTGTGTTACAGGTATTACTCTGACAAATTTACGAAAGGTAATAAGTGCTCATAGCATATCAAACGAATCTTTTCGTATTTTGACTGTACCAAAAGGTATACAGCGTGTTTATTTGATACGGGCGAATATTTTAATGGCGATTACTATCGGACCTAGGGAACCTGTTTACATACATTTCTTTAGGAAATTAAGGTACTTTTTTTTTCATACAAAATAATTGAGCACGCAATGTATTGCATCCACTGGTAGTTAACGTTAATAACATCAATTAACGTAGACATAAGTATCTAAACGTCATACGAGTGTCATGACACTCATGTCACTTGTCATATCAAACAAAGTTGGACGGCATACATTGCTGCTGGGTTGCACTTTAGAAAAATCATTACACCTAATTAACCACAAAATTTAATGAAATGATTATCTTATACGATTCGTAGGATCAGATATTATAGCTGGATTAATTATTCGCCCGTATAAAATACACACGCTGTAGAACTCGTAAATAACTTTTCTAAAGATAAATAGATTTCTTCTTTCTCTTAATTCTCTTAATAAAAAATACATATCATAGTTCTTGGTTAACGGGAAGTTCCCGATAGGTATATAACCTCATTGGTTTAAATCGAGAAGAAAACTTTTTCTCATTGAATATCGATTGTGTTTTGTTAATTTTCACTTGTAAAATTATATCCGTCTCATCATGGCGGCATCCTAAGTCTATGGTTTCATCATAACTTTGAATCCTCTTGAAAAGAAATTAGTCACGTTGTCTATGCCATCATCTTTCAGAAAGATGTTCAGACTCACGAATGAATGTATGAAAGGCATCATCTCATTCGTTCTTTTAAGGTGACGGGTACTAGCGACGCCAATCGATAAAAATTTTTAGCTACTAAACCGGACCTATGCATGGTTATTTAATAAATAGTTAAAGTGTTTTCCAAGAGGTTGTATCCCCGAAATTTTTAAAAAGTTGATCCGGTGTATTAGCTAAAAATTTACCCTATCTAGTCACCTTAATGGTTGAAGAGCTTTTTGACTTGTCCCCATAAATAACAGTGTCATTTCAATAAGAAAAAGAATATAGAATTTTGGTATTTTTTTTTAATTAAGTGCAAATATAGGTAGGTTGTGGACATTTATTATTTCGGTAAAGTCAACTAAAGAATGTGCAGAAGCGTAAAGATAAATAAAATGATGTACTATGTACATACATACTTACATACATAGACTGCTAAATTCATAACCCTTACTTTTTAATTTTGCCCTAGTCGGGTAAAAATTGACGTTCTAAGGGTTCCGTTTTGCCATTTTAGAAACGAAACCCTAAAAATCAGGTTATACATTCCCTCCCTGGTTACCAAGACGACGTCCCTTCAAATTGCTCTCAAAATAATTACAGTACAGCGTTACAAAAATGAGAAGCCACTCCAAACCTGGGTCATGCTTAAAATAGAGGAAAGCGTATTTTCTATGTTACTATATATTTTCGGTTTGTTCGATGTCTGGGTGTAATATATGTATTTAAGTACCTATATATTTGTGTTCCTCTGTTGTCTGATATCTGTAACACAAGTGCTTACGCTACTTAGTACGGAATCAGGCCAACGTATGAGATGTTGTGAGAATTATTATTATTGTGTTTGAAATATATAAATATATTCTCCCATTTTGGGGTACGCTAACAAAATTGCGGGCTTTTGGCCAAGCAAAGTTGTAGAGGAAAATTATTATGTTGTTATGATGTCAGAATCCGATTCAAGCTGTAAAAATTTGCGGACTATCCTGCAAGTGTTAAGAATCGCTGCTTTTTGGAGAGTTAGATAGGTGAATTTTGGCAACTGTAAATTGTTGAGACTAATATGCAACTGTTTAGGTATGACGCCAGTGGTAGACACTACTATTGGCACTATGGTTACGCGATCCATCTTCCATACTCTTTTTATTTGGTCCTGTAGTTCTGTGTATTTTCTTACTTTTTCTGTTATAGTTGATTGAATATTATTAGTATTAGGAACTGCAATGTCAATTATATATGCATGTTTATTTTGCTTGTCTACGAATGTAATGTCTGGTCTGTTGTTGTAAATTGTGTGTTATTATTATTATTATTATATATATGTATTTTTAAAAATGAAAATGAAAAAATATTTATTTCCAACAAAATGACGATACATTCCAAGATAGATTACAATTATAAAGGACAATGTATTCTTACACCAAAACATTTTGTTGCTTACAAGATGTCCAGTTAGATTACCTTTGGTCCTCACACTAGGATAACCTGTATCGTGAGGGCCTGGCATGCGATTAACATATTAAGATTAAGGCGCTCTTGAAAACATAGTGCTAATAGTCATAATAAATTATATAGGTATATTTAGTGTCTTTATGTATGTATATGTGTGTATATTTAATATATTATTTAAAAGTACATAATTATTAAATGGATAAATACTAGTATAATATAAAAAGTTATAATATAAGATTAATAAGTAGTGACTATTACATTGCAATTTGTCTCGCTACCATAATAATACTGTCTCATCATATGTTTATGTTTTTAATCAGGTTTTCCGTATCATCATAACTTAATGTCATCAGCTATTCTTGAATAATATTTTTGACTGCCTCAGTGGCGTGGTTGCTACGAATAATTACGTCGTAGTCCGTAGCATCTCGTAGCGATTACTACGGAACCTAGTTAGGAAGATATTGCTACGAACGTATCTCCTAGCATAAAATATATTTTTGAACTTGCTTTTTCCTGTGTCCGTACATGTGTCAAAACAACTTTGCTGCCTCGGTGGCGTAGTGGCTAGTGGGTCACACTTTAAAGTGACGGGTAGGGCACACTAGCGACGCAAATCGATTTTAATCTTTAGCTACTAAACCGGATCTATTTTAAACAATTTCGGGGTTACAACCTCTCGGCAATCACTTGTACTATTTATTAAATAACCATGCACAAATGTTAGGTCCGTTTTTGTACGCGAAAAATTGATTCACGCCAAAAGCGGCTGCTTTTGGCAGTAATCAATTCAAAAACAACGGATTTAACATTTATGCATGGTTATTTAATAAATAGTATATGTGTTTGCCGAGAGTTTGTAACTCTGAAATTGTTTAAAATAGATCCGGTTTAGTAGCTAAAAATTAAAATCGATTGGCGTCGCTAGTGTTTCCTACCCATCACATAAAAGCGACGGCTGCGCCAGATCCCCGGGTTGTGCCAAACATTTGTACCTAAGTTTTCGGTAAGAAATTCTTATTGTCAGCCCGGAATCTGGAACTTGGCGGTCTTGTACCCCCGTGCCTCGGAAAGCACGTAAAGCTGTTGGTCCTGCGCCCGATCCCTCTCCGGTCGTGTCACAGTACTGTCCCATCGGAAAATGAGGGTAAGGGAGTAGAGAGTGCACTTGTATTTGCGGACACACTTGAGCACTATAATATAACCTGAGTACGTGGCTGATCGTTGAGAATGGCCGCCTTAGCCGTAATCGGTTGGAGGGTATTATATGTCATTCCAAAAGAAAACCATTAAATGCATATAATGGTATATTTATTTAATATAATGTATGTATGTATATACCATCATCATCATCATCACCATTTCAGCCAATAGACGTCCACTACTGGACATAGGCCTCCCCCAATGTTCTCCACACAGATCGGTCCTGTGCAGCCCGCATCCAATGGATTCCCGCGATCTTCACCAGATCGTCGGTCCACCTTGTGGGGGGCCTGCCACGGCTGCGACTTCCTGTACGTGGCCTCCACTCGAGGACCTTTCCGCCCCAACGGCCGTCTGTTCTCCTCGCTATGTGCCCTGCCCATTGCCACTTGAGGCATGCAATCCTTTGGGCTATGTCTGTAACCTCAGTTCTCCTGCGGATCTCATCATTTCTGATACGATCACGCAGGGAGACTCCGAGCATAGCTCTCTCCATTGCTCTCTGAGTGACTTTGAGCCTCCTTTTTTGTATATACCATACTCGTATTTATAAAATGTCTTTTTTTTTTTCTCTTTTTCTGACTTGCACTGCCTTACCCCTTTTCTTCATTCGCTATACTTTTCCTCTACCCTGAGGTTGTCTGGAAGAGATGGCTATTAGCGATAAGACCGCCTACATTGTTTTAGTATAATAACTTAGGCTAAGATCTGTAAATTTTGTGCAATAAAGTGTATCTATCTATCTATCTAATGTTTGGCGACTATTGGCGGCGCTAGCTTCGTCGATTCTTTGGCTGAAATCAGTTCATAATTAATCTTATGAGGTAACTAACTCGTTAACTTAGATTAGTGGATAAATTATTAATCGACGACGTTAGAATATAAATTAGGTCTGACAATCTTACAGAAACATAAGTTATGTAAGGTTTAATAGAAACATTAATTAATCTTCCTGAATTTACAGAATAACTGACCGTCGAGATTGAAGAGAGAGAAAATGATATTTCCGAAAGGTAAATTTAGTGCACAGGTGTTCACACAAATACAAGTACTGTCTATAAGCTTTTATTCTCTTAATTTGGGACACTATGTCCCAATGAAATTAAGTCGGTTCTAACCATTTTTTTCTTTTTAATAAATATTTTCACAACATCACATACATTGATCTGACTCCGAGATAGGTAGCTCAAGCACCTGTGTTACGGATATCAGAATCAACAGTGGGATTACAAATATATACATATAATACTTTTCTTTTGTAAATACATGCTTACAATACATAGCAAACACCATAAAAAAATAAATTAAGTATATCGTTCTTCTTGTATACTTAAATCGATGATATCGTTAAATTATCACTTTCATATGAAAACTAGGCAATATGTCACTTTTCTGAACCCGAACTTAATAATTTTTATCTCCCGAAACAAATCTTGGAAAAAAAAACTATGTCTTTTTTATGTGATAGATGGTAAGCGATTGCCGCCGCCCATGGACACTCGCGACCCCAGTGGAGTCACAAGTGCCCTGCTAACTTTTAAATCACCCTTTCTCCCGGATTGGGCCTCCGGTACTCTCACTCACGCAGCGAAAACAGCACAGGGCTGCTTCACGTCGATTTTCTGTGAGGCTGTGGTATCACTCCGGTCGAGCCGGCCCATTCATGCCGAAGCGTGGCTCTCCCACAGTAAAAAAAAATATAATTTTGAATTAAGTACCCAAACCCTAAAATTCTTTAAATAATAATGTTTTTTAAATGCAATACATTTTTGAGTAACACAAAGTATGAAACTCACTTTAAAACATAAAAATATTTTAATAAAATATCCAAATCACAAAACCATTTAAACAATTATGTCATCTAAATAAAAACTATAAAACAAATACTTCGTACAAAACTTACGCACTAACATTCTTACCAACAAATTGGAAACCCACACATTACGACAACAATGCCACACATTATTTAACACAGCGGTATCTCTCAAAAACCCTTTAAATAACCCCACGTCCTCTTTAAGAGGTCATTAAAAGTACTACCTACCTCTCAAAGACGCCACAGCACTATAGTCCGTAGTGGGTAGATCGCGGTGTGGTCGTGCGTCCGACCACGGCGGGAACGACCGATCGACTGACGGAAAAAGAGTGGAAGGCTGTATATATAGGCGGTGTGGGAGGGTGTATTTGCGAAATTCAAGACTAGGGGAAGGCGCGGCGTTGGCTGTGAAAATATTTGGGATTGGGAGGTAGTTTAACCACCGTAGAGTCATTCGTCTTGTTGAAAAATTATTTATTCAATTTATGTTAGTAATGAAAGGACTTAAGATTTTTATATGGTGACGGGTAGGGCACACTGGCGACGCTTAGCTACTAAACTATTATAAACAATTTCGGGGTTACAACCTCTCGGCAAACACTTAAATTATTTATTAAATAACCATGCACAAATGTTGGGTCCAACGCGCACGCGAAAAATTGATTAACTCCAAAAGCGGCCACTTTTGGCGTGAATCAATTTTTAGCGTACAAAAACCGACCCAACATTTGTGCAAGGTTATTTAATAAATAGTATAAGTGTTTGCCGAGAGGTTGTAATCCCGAAATTGTTTAAAATAGATCCGGTTTAGTAGCTAAAAACTAAAATCGATTAGCGTCGCTAGTGTGCCCTACCCGTCACCTTAACAGGAACTCGACCCGACCCATACGGTTAACAAAATAACAACTCAATCCACCTTATTACGAATCGCACACTAAGCATAGTCCCGGAACAATATTTTCCGGACTCCGAGATAGGTAGCTCAAGCACCTACAAAATAATCATCATCATCATTCAGCAACCCACACTCGTCCACTGCTAGACATAGGTCTCCCCTAATGCACGCCACTGCTCCTGATTTTCGGCCACTTTCATCTAGCCCACACCAGCCAGCCTTCGAATCATACCATCTTGTCGCAGGGCGTCCAACACTACGCTTACCGAGTGAAGTGGCAGTGGGCTGGTCATATTAGCCGCAGAACTGACAGCCGTTGGAGCCGTAAAGTCCTTGACTCGGATTACAAATATAAACATTCAATACTTTTTTTTGTAAATACCTACTTGTAATACATAGAAAACACCCAGACCAATACAAACAGACATGTTCATGCACACAAATGTTTTCACTGTGCAGAGATCGAATCCGCAACTCTTAGACCATAGGCAGCGTTCACTACCACTGTTCCAAACGGGTCGTCAAATTATGAACAGACAAACCCCCAAAATGACAAAATAAATTTACGCATCTCGCAACTACCTCTTCCTACGCCACGGCAACAGCTAATCTGTACGTGCCTATGTATATAATAGGACAACAATATTGGAGTTTTTGTATAGGAATTTGGGATTTGTAATTGAGGCAGAATGTTGTGGAAAAAGGTTGTGTGGATAATAAGAGACAATACGACTAATAATATAGTGGTAGCTTAGGACATACAAGCATTTTTTTTATGTGATAGGATGCAGACGTGACGCCCTGTTGGTCTAGTGGTTTGAGTACCGGGCCGTGATCTCGGGGTCCTGGAATCGAATCCATCGGTCGAGCAAAAAGTATGTTTCGAATTTTTCGAACATAGCTCGGGTTTGCGATCACCAATCCGCATTAGGCAAGCGTGGTGATTAAGCCTAATCCCATCATAGTAGCGATGACTTGATTTCTATGGAGGCCTTTGCCCTGCAGTGAGACAGTATATGGGCTGATACTTTTAGGAGGCAGACGAGCAGACGGATCACTTGATGGTAAGCATGGGATGTTAGGGTCTCCCGACGGCTACGACTTAGGGACCTTCAAGAGAAGAGCGTGCTCTTTTTTAAAAAGGCCGGCAACACATTAGTGATCTCTCTGATTTCGCGGATGAAATGAAATGAAATGAAATGAAAATTGTTTATTCAATTTCAGGTTCAGAAAAGTGACACATCTGCCTTGTTTTCATATGAAAGTGTTAATTTCACGATTTCAAAAATTTAAGTGTACAAGAATATCGATATAATATATTATATTTTACAAGCTTTTATTTAGTTTCACCTGTCCCGTTGTCTGTCGTTCTGTAATTAAATCTTGCAACTTAAATTTGATCCACTTCCCGGTTTCCGATTGAGCTGAAATTTAGAATGCATGTATAAATCGGATTCGTCTAGGACAAAATAATTCCATATTGTACAAATTTATTTAATTTTAACACTAAAACTTTTCACCATACATAATTATTCAATCTCGTCCCCCTTCTTTATCATAGTCCCCATTTATAAATGAAAGCGATTGATGATTGTTGATTTAACAAATTTTTAGTTATTTAATTGAATAAATAATCGGTTATTACCTACAGGTAGGTATTCAAAAAGCTATTAGTAATTTTAAAATCAAATTTGATTTCTATAAAAGATTTACAAATGATAATATGTTATTTTAGAAATCAAATTATAATGAAAGCGTGTTACATTGTGATAGCTTTAGGAAAATGTTGTGTTGTATTAAATGTAACACGCTTTTATTTATAAATGGGGACTATGATAAAGAGGGGGGACGAGATTGAATACTTATGTATGGTAAAAAGTTTTAGTGTTAAAATTAAATAAATTTGTACAATATGGAATTATTTTGTCCTAGACGAAGACGCTTATTTGTCGTTAAAGGTTACAATCAAGTTACAAAGTGTTATATTTCTTTTTTGAGGTTATTTATTTTTAACTTTTTAGTTCATTTTATTTTATGTGATAAGTGGGAGACGAGCAGACGAATCACCTGATGGTAAGCAATTACCGTCGCCCATGGACACCCGCCACACCAGTGGAGTCACAAGTGCGCTGCCAACCTTTAAGATGACGGGGAGGGCACACTAGCGACGCCAATCAATTTAAATTTTTACCTATTAAACCGAATCTTTTTAAAACAATTTCGGGGTTACAACCTCTCGGCAAACACTGATACTATTTATTAAGGTGACGGGTAGGGCACAATAGGGACGCCAATCGATTTTAATGTTTAGCTACTAAACCGCATCTATTTTAAACAATTTCGGGGTTACCTAATACTATTTATTAAATCACCGTGCACAAATGTTGGGTCCGTACAGCCCCTTTTCCCTCGATTGGGCCTCCGGTACCCTCACTCACGCAGCGAAACACAACACGGTGCTGCTTCACGCCGGTTTTCTGTGAGGCCGTGGCATCACTCCGGTCTATCCGGCCCATTCATGCCGAAGCATGGCTCTCCTTCTCTTTGTAGTGCACTCGTGACGGCACTAGCGATGCCCATAAGGTGGCTTCATTTATCAGGGGATGAATGAAGTCTTCATCATAGCGTGTAATTCCCGGAACCTGGGGTACGCTTGGACCATGATCCAGGAATCGGGAAATCTGGTAATTACAATGAAGCGACTATTGTCTGACCATCGTAACCCCTTAAGGTGACGGGTAGGGCACACTAGCGACGCCAATCGATTTCAATTATTAGCTACTAAACTGGATCTATTTTAAACAATTTCGGGGCTACAACCTCTCGGAAAATACTGATACTATTTATTAAGGTGACGGGTAGGGCACACTAGCGACGCCAATTGATTTCAATTTTTAGTATCTAAACCGGATCTATTTTAAACGATTTCGGGGTGACAACCTCTCGGCAAACACTGATACTATTTACTAAGGTGACGGGTAGGGCACACTAGCGACGCCAATCGATTTCAATTATTAGCTACTAAACCGGATCTATTTTAAACAATTTCGGGGTTACAATCTCTCGGCAAACACCTATAGTATTTATTTAATAATAATATTAATAATATAATAATAACTTTATTGAAATATCATAAGAACAAATGATTACTTATAATCTACTTATACTTAGTGAGCAATTTTAAGTTTTGGTGCCTGAACTAGGGAAACCCTGTATCTCAGGCAAGTTACAGGGTTAATAGTTATAGTTAACTGTTTGGTCTCCTTTTGCACTCGAATTATGGATTACCGCCAGAAGTGGCCACTTTTGGAGTGATTAAATTTACGCGTACAAAAACGATCCCAACATATGCGCATGGTTATTTAATAAATAGTATAAGTGTTTGCCGAGAGGCTGTAACCCCGAAATTGTTTAAAATACATCCGGTTTAGTAGCTAAAAATTAAAATCGATTGGCGTCGCTAGTGTGCCCTTCCCGTCACCTTAATAAATGGTATCAGTGTTTGCCGAGAGGTTGAAAACCCCGAAATTGCTTAAAATAGATCCGGTTTAGTAGTGTACCCTACCCGGCACCTTCGGCAACGACTTAGGGACCTTCAAGAGAAGAGCGCACTCTTTTTTAAAAAGGCCGGCAACACATTAGCGATCTCTCTGATTTCGCGGATGTTCATGGGCGGCGTTGATTACTTTTCATCAGGTTACTCGCTTGCTCTGGATCTGGATCTCTGTCTGGATCACGGTTATATGTCCAGAATCTGTCTCTAATCTTCGCGTTTGCAGCCAAAGTTGTCGCTTTGAAGCCCGGGGTATATTTGGACCATAATTCAGGATTTGGGGAGTCTGGCAATTACAATGAAGCCACTGCCGTCTGACCACTGTAACCCATTAACATTACACGTCCAGAATAAATAAATAAATATTTCACATCACATACATTGATCTAACTCCGAGATAGGTAGCTCAAGCACCTGTGTTACGGATATCAGAATCAACAGTGGGATTACAAATATATACATAAAATACTTTTCTTTTGTAAGTACATACTTATAAAACATAGGAAACATCCAGACCAATACAAACAAACATCTTCATGCACACAATAGTTTGTACTGTGCGGGGATCGAACCCGCAACCCTTGGACCAAAGGCAGCGTTCACTACCACTGTTCCAAACGGGTCGCCAAATTAATCATTAACTTTTTTTATGTGACAGGTGGCAGGATCTTCTGCCACCTGTTGATATCTATCTTGATAAATTATAGTTATAATTTTCGCATTGCATTATAACTATAATTAATCAAGACGGGAATTAACACGATATTTATTATGTGATACATCATTATGTACTTACATTTTTGCTTGTTAATAATGCCGTGTGGTCCCCTGGCAGAGTAGAATAGGCCACCCTCACTCTTACCGAGGTGTCGTAAAAAGCGACTAAGGCTAAAGCTGCTGGCATGATCATCAGCACCCAGAGAAGGAAAACTCTGCATTTATATCAAAACCCTCGCCAACCCGTATGCCAAGCGTGGTGAGTATGGCAATTACCCCTCATGTGATTGAGGGAGGCCCGTGCCCCAGCAGTGGGGACTTAAATGGGCTGACGATGATGATATTTTGCTCGACGTTTCGGCTACGTTACAGCAGCCGCGGTCACGTGTTAATTCCCGTCTTGGTAAATTAGAGCAGACGGATCACCTGATGGTAAACGATTGCCGCCGCCATAGACACAAGTGTGCTGCCAACCTTTTTAAGCACCCCAATTCTGATATCCGTAACACAGGTGCTTGGCTAACTATCTCGGAGTCAGATCAATGTATGTATCAGCTTTCGGTGTTGAAACACTGGGCCCGTGGGGTTCTGACGCTCTCTCTTTCTTCTGTGACTTAGCTAAGCGTCTTGTCGAAGTCACGGGAGAGCCAAAAGCTGGCAGCTACCTCGCCCAGCGAATTTCCATCGCGATCCAGCGGGGTAATGCTGCCAGCATTTTGGGGACACTGCCACGGGGACCTACTTTGTTTTAACTTTCCTTTTTATTTACTTTTAGTTTAATTTTATTTCTTAGTTATTGTCTTAATTTTCTTATGTTTTTGTTGAATAAAAATTGTATCATGTATGTAATGTTGTGAAATATTTATTTCCCCTTTATTGGGCGTTCGGTACCCTCACTTACGCAGCGAAATACAGCACTGCGAGGCCGTAGTATCTCTCCGGTCGAGCCATGTGTCTATACCTAGCGATTGACCATGTCGTATGAATTAAGGAGAGTGCTAGATAATTAGATCTATACTTGTTCTATCGGAATAGATCCTGCATGTAATTTGTGCTATTTTTGTTTTCTTACAAAAATGCATCAATTGGAGCCGTTAGCTAGCGATGTACTTCTGTATAGCCAGCCTATTCATGCCAAAGCGTGGCTCTCCCACGGTCAAAAGGTTGACTGGTACTTGGCATTAAGTTCGCCTCATTGTATCAACATTTGTGCAATAAAAGTTTGAATAAATAAAAAAAATAAAATGCGTGCAAGACGTGCAAGTTTTCTCGTGATATTTTCCCTCATTGCCGAGCTTAATGGTAGAAATGTGCACATTGAAAAATCTAAGTGGAGAAATACTTTTTTCTTAATTTTTAGGAACGACACGGCCGACTCGACCGGAGTGACACCACCACTTCGATCGAGCTGACCCTGTCGTCACAGAAAACAGGCGTGAAACAGTACTGTTTCGCTGCGTAAGTGAGGGTACAGGGGGCTCAATCCAGGGGAAATGGGGGCTTACACTTCTGACTCCACTGGTGACGCGGGTATCTATGTGGCGGCGGCAATCGTTTACCATCAGGCGATCCGTCTGCTCGTCTGCCACCTATGACATAAAAAAACGGGCCAAGTGCGAGTCGGACTCGCCCATGAAGGGTTCCGTAGCAGCAAGTAAGATATATGGAAGGTAAATTGCGGTTTACGGTTTATAACGTATTAAAATTAACTACTTACTAGATCTAGTTCAAACCAATTTTCGTTGTTAGATTTCATGTTATGGACATCATGTATTTTTATTAGTTTTATAATACATTTATTTTAGAAGTTAGAGGGGGGGGGGGGGCACAATTTACTTTACTTTGGGAGCGTCTCTTGCGCAAAGTATTGTGTTTAGAAAAAAACGATGTTAAAACCTCAAAATCATTTTAAAGACCTATCCATAGATACCCCACACGTATATTTTGGTTTCACTTTCAAGTATGGAGACCCCCCAATTTTTTAATTTTTTCCAATTTTTGTGTAAAAATCGTAATGCCGTTAACAAAATACATCTATTTACCAAGTTTCAATAGTATAGTTCTTATAGTTTCGGAGAAAAGTGGCTGTGACATACGGACGGGCGGACAGACGGACAGACATGACGAATCGGTAAGGGTTCCGTTTTTTGCCATTTGGCTACGGAACCCTAAAAATGGCCAGAAGCCTATGTAAGCCAATTTCAGTTGAATAATATCACAAACTTTGCTTTATTCGCATAAGTTGCAACTCTAAACGACTCTCGGAATTAATTATATCAAAACAGGCTTGAAAATACAACGTTATCCAATTAAAGTTAATGTTTAACTACGAAGTGCTTAAGGTAACGGGTAGGGCACACTAGCGACGCCAATTGATTTAATTTGACGACCCGTTTGGAACAGTGGTAGTGAACGCTGCCTTTGGTCCAAGGGTTGCGGGTTCGATCACCGCACAGTACAAACATTTGTGTGCATGAACATGTCTGTTTGTATTGGTCTGGGTGTTTCCTATATAAATATAAGTATTTATTTACAAAAGAAAAGTATTATATGTATCTATTTGTAATCCCACTGTTCATTCTGATGTCCGTAACACAGGTGCTTGAGCTACCTATCTCGGAGTCAGATCAATGTATGTGATGTTGTGAAATGTTTATTATTTTTTTTTTTTGTTAAATTGTCAGCCACTAAACCGGATATATTTTTAACAATTTTGATGACCTCTCGGAAGACACTTATCTAATACTTATACTTTGAATTAGAAAATGGATTTATTTATTTGGACAACCAATAAGGCCTACACTATAACATTCTTTGTGGTAACTTGATGAGGAGATTTCCAATGACATTATACAGTCGGTTTCTCTAAAGTGATAACAGATGGCGCTACCCGTATCTGTATAAAAATTACAGCGATTGGTCGCGGCATTTAAAGTGTTGTCATATTTTATTTTCATTTACCCATGAATGAATGAAAGAAGTTTTATTCAAAAATGTTTGTTTATTTAGAATAATCCAAAAAATTAACAATAAACTTCTCGTAAAAAAATATAATTTTCAAACGGGCATAAATAAAAAATATCGCCATACGCCATGGCAGACATTTTTTAACAACTTATTTTAGCTCTACATGGCGTTAGAATAAAGTGTTATTTTCCATATAACCAACTATATGGTTACTTTAAAATATAAGGCAAACGTGAAAAATCTAGCACTGGGAAATTTTCCCATAAATTAGGGAGCAAAGGATATATCATCAAACTCCTGAAAAATATAGAGACTGCTTACATCATCTAGCGAGTAACGCCAAAGTTAATAAATAGTCATCATTTCAGCCAATAGACGTCCACTGCTGGACATAGGCCTCCTCCAATGTTCTCCACACAGATCGGTCCTGTGCCACCCGCATCCAATGGATTGCCGCGATCTTCACCAGATCGTCGGTCCACCTTGTAGGAGGCCTGCCACGGCTGCGACTTCCTGTACCTGGCCTCCATTCGAGGACCTTTCAACCCCAACGGCCGTCTGTTCTCTTCGCTATGTGCCCTGCCCATTGCCACATGAGGCATGCAATCCTTTGGGCTATGTCTGTGACCTTAGTTCTCCTGTGGATCTCATCATTTCTGATACGATCACGCAGGGACACTCCGAGCATTGCCCTCTCCATTGCTCTCAAGTAAAAATTACCTACTGGAAAACTGCTCATTATAGGTTGCCACGGCATCCGAAGCGATACTATATTATATACTAACATCAAATCTCATTTAAATTTTCTTTATTATGACTAAATATTCCTGTTTATTAACCAGTTAAGAAAACATGAATAAAATTTCTGCTGCTAACAAAAATAGATAAGAAAGTCTACAAAAGGCTAAAAAACCAAACGGCCACTCATGGCGTTAATCCAAACTTCGAGTGCAAAAACAGATCAAAATTATTGCACAATAATTAAATATATAGTATAAAAGATTCGGCGGGTAGGGCTAAAAGAAGCCGCGTGGGCTGATGCAATTCAAAGGTTTTAAATTAGTGTCTAGTGGTTTTTAGTGTGCAAGTTTGGTGTTTATTTGTGCAGTGAAGTGCCGCAAAGTGATCCTAATAATAAGAATCGTTGGATTGTATCGTTTTTAACACTGCTATTGTGTGTCGAGTGCGTTGTCTCGTGACAACTTGCTTCGACCTAATAGAGTCTTAAAACCCGCGATTGCTTTTAGAGTGATATCCGCTGAATCCGTAGGTCGATAAAACGCGAAACACCGGCGTTTTATTGAGTGACTGTGACTTTGACTGACTTCGACTGTTAACTAACCTACTTGTTCTCAATAAGTTACTTGACATTGGCGAATTATCTTCGGTTGTCCCGCTTAATAATGCCTAAAATCTAAAACATGATAATGGCAGGAGTAATTCTCAGTCGAGAAGTTGATTGCCACAAATAAAATAAGAAGAAGATATAGTATAAATGTTTGCTTAGAGACTAGCGCTCCGAAGTTGTTTAAAATAGATCCGGTTTAGTCGCTAACAATTTAAATCGACTGGTGTCGCTAGTTAGGGCTACCCGTCGCCTTAAGGTGAGGGGTAGGTAGGGCACACTAGCGACGCCAATCGATTTAAATTTTTAGCCATTGAACCGGGAACTATTTAAAACAATTTCGGGGTTACAACCTCTCACCAAACTCTTATACTATTTCTTAAATAACCATGCACAAATGTTGGGACCAACGCGTACGCGAAAAATCAATTTCTAGCGTATAGTAACTGACCCAACATGTTGTGCATGGTTAGTTAATTATAGTATAAGTGTTTGCGGAGAGGTTTTAACCCCGAAATTGCTTACAATAGATCCGGTTAAGTAGCTAACAATTAAAAACGAATAGTTAATGTATCAATACGGGGATTAACACGATATTTAGTATGTGAAACAACATTGTGTACTCACATATTTGGCTCGACGTTTCGGCTACGTTACAGCAGCCGTGGTCACGAGCGGACTGACGTCGAAACGTCGAGCCAAATATGAGAGTACACAATGTTGTTTCACATAATAAATATCGTGTTAATCCCCGTATTGATACAATATAGTTATAATGCAACGCGAAAATCTGAAAAGCTATTAATAACGAATGATGTCGCTAGTTAGGGCTATCCTTCAGTTTTATTTTTGAACTGATTAACCTCGGCAAACGGCCTGGGGTCATTGTCCCGGTGACACGCTTTGCTAGCGCGATGCAATAATGCATAGCGCCATCTACCGGAACAACGACGAACCGCTTGTTTACTTTGTAGACTTATGACTCCACTGGTGTCACGGCTGTCTATGGGCTTCGGCGACCGCTTACCATCAGGCAATCCGTCTGCTCGTCTGCCACCTATCACATTAAAAAGCAGATTTTCTTACTAATATTTACTTCTCAAAACCTAAAGAATTCAACGAAGAAACGCAATGTACATCGAACAATATTTATTTATATATTATTCATATTTTCAAGCATTTTACCATACATTATCATAACGGCTACGGAAGCTATGTATCTCAAACTATGGAAAATCTTTAAAAGATGACAACTTTAATGGTCTTCACTCAATATAAACAAGAAGTACTTTAAAATCTTGGGTAACGGCAGTGCCCTCGCCAAGTCGAGAAAATAATAAAGTTTAAAAACTAAAACCCGACTACCAAAAAATACGATCTAAAAAGTACAAATCAAGAAAATTGTCTAGTTTTGAAACTTTATTTTTATTTAACATATTTTTAGTTATGTATATATAGTTACACATTTGTAATGTGCTAAAAAAGGTCTTTCATTTGATACCCCACACGGTACCGTCAAGCAAAATTTTTTTTTTAGTTCCTTACTCTAAGTCCCCTAGAGGGCGCTGTAATTAATTAAACGTGACGTCATGTTGCCTATAACCAGAAGACAACCAAGATGCTTCTAACGACACCTCATTTGTTCAAATATGATAACTAGTTTAGAAGTTACGTGGAAACAGATGAACATACATACATACATAGCCTGTGGTCGTGTGGTCCCCGGCAGAGTAGAATAGGCCACCCTCACTCTTACCGAGGTGTCGTAAAAGGCTACTAAGGTAAAGCTGCTGGCATGATCATCAGCACCCAGAGAAGGAAAACTCTGCATTTATATCAAAACCCTCGCCAACCCGTCTGCCAAGCGTGGTGAGTATGGCAATTACCCCTCATGTGATTGAGGGAGGCCCGTGCCCCAGCAGTGGGGACTTAAATGGGCTGATGATGATGAAATCAAACACTTAAAATTAAATCAGTATATAACCTCATGATGCAACCATTTCGACAAAATGGTATATATTCATTTACGCTATAAAAACAATTTTGAACTAACTACAAGCCCCATCTAACGTAAGCCGCTGAACTATTTTTCCCATACTAAAGAAAAAAGTACTAAGTGAAATGACCCCTGGTGGATACCATGTTATAGCCTAAAGCATTGTACGAGTATTTATTTGTCCGCTAGAAAGTTCATTTTTATGTAAATCGATAAACAAGTGGGCGAGATTGTGGGTGGGAAATTATAACCTACCCGAAACGAATTTTCTATTAGATAAAACAAATAACACATAGTGACTTGCCTGTATACTAAATGCGATACTACGAGCAAATTACTACGACGGATGCTACGAGAAAATTACTACGAGGGATGCTACGAGTAAATTACTACGACGCATTCTACGACTAAATTACTACGACGGATGCTACGAGTAAATTACTACGATGGATGCTACGAGTAAATTACTACGACGAATGCTACGAGTAAATTACTACGACGGATGCTACGAGTAAATTTCTATGACGGATGCTACGAGTAAATTACTACGACGGATGCTACGAGTAAATTACTACGACGGATGCTATGTGTAATGAACTACGTCGGATGCTACGAGTAAATTACTACGACGGATGCTACGTGTAATGAACTACGTCGGATGCTACGAGTAAATTACTACGACGGATGCTACGAGTAAATTACTACGACGGATGCTACGTGTAATGAACTACGTCGGATGCTACGAGTAAATTACTGCGACGGATGCTACGTGTAATGAACTACGTCGGATGCTACGATCAAATTTCTACGACGGATGCTACGAGTAAATTACTACGACGGATGCTACGAGTAAATTACTACGACGGATGCTACGAGTAAATTACTACGACGGTTGCTACGATTAAATTACTACGACGGATGCTACGAGTAAATTACTACGACGGATGCTACGAGTAAATTACTACGACGGATGCTATGTGTAATGAACTACGTCGGATGCTACGAGTAAATTACTACGACGGATGCTACGTGTAATGAACTACGTCGGATGCTACGAGTAAATTACTACGACGGATGCTACGAGTAAATTACTACGACGGATGCTACGAGTAAATTACTACGACGGATGCTACGAGTAAAAGACTACGATCCGATGCTGCGAGTAAATTACTACGACGGATGCTACAAGTAATGAACTAGCTTAAGATTCTTGGCTATGCTACGGTATGCTACGAGTAAATGACTACGATCTGATGCTACGAGTAATGAGCTAGCTTAAGATTCTTGGCTATGTTACGGCATGCTACGAGAAAACGACTACGATGAATGCTACGATGGCAAAGGCAAAGTTCGCCAAGATTTCAAGCAACGGTAATCTTCCGTTTATTGTGCTTTAACTGCTGAGTGATGGTTATTCATGCATTGAAAGTAACGAAATGTTTGGTCGATTCTGGATTTTTCTCATAACACAACCAACCGCACTGCAATTAGACATGATATGATTTTTCCAAATAGACGATTCAATAGCAAGAAAGTCATCAAACCAATTTAAAATATTGACGATTTAAAGTATTTTTATTTTAGAAGTTTTTGGAAAACTTACAGCTAGATTTAGGGATACAGGCACAGAAAAAAAACATTGAGGGCCAATTACAAGTTACCACTGATAATCACTTGGTTGTTTAACAGAAATGCAAGAGGGTAATGTTAAGAAAGAAAAATGTTACTAAATTACAAACAAAACGAACAACGTATTTGCCACTCCTAGAAGAAGAAACATTGAAATTGATCAGGTCATCTGACATTATCAGGAAAAAAAGAAATGAAATAACATTTGAGAAAAAGTTATCATTCAGTACACGTTTCAATTTCGAAACTGAAGTGTTGAACGAGTCAGTGTCGACATTTACTTTTGCCAAATTATTAAATAGTTGACATGTTCTAATGGAAAATGCGTTCCGTCTATAATTAGTCTTTGCGTGCGGTAAAAAGAGCAAGCTGGGGTGTCTGAAAGACTTCGAGTTGGTGCGCAGCCCTATAAGTTCAAGAAGCTCTGGCCAGTCTATCTTACCGCTTGCTATACTCAAAAGATATGAAAGGTCAGAAGTATTTCTTCTTTCATACAGCGGAAGAAAATAAAATTTTCGATAACATGGATGTAGTCGGGAAGATAAATCCCAGCACGATATTGTAGATATTAAAGAAATTTCCTCTGAATCCTCTCAAGTCTCTGAACATAGACGTCGTAAATGGGGTTCCAGACATGCGTACTCCAATTGACAGCAAACGTATGCACAGCATAAGATTTTTAATGTATTTATACTTGAACACTCAGAGGACATTCGTATAACGAAACCAAGAGCACGAAAAGCCTTACTCGTGATGTTATTAATATGAGTATCAGAAATTTGTCATATCTGTCACAATAGGAACTTCAAATGGAAAAACCAACCGCATTAAGGCTTTTTTTTATATCCTTAGTGCTGTTGTCTGTGTCGTCTATATGTCGCTGCTGTGTTGTCTATATGTGCTGCTTTTTATTAGTTTGAGATGCTGGCCCTTTTTTTTTTGGTTTCGCAGGGGCAATGCCGCCGGCTCAAGAGATGACCATATGCATACCAGACCACCGGGCGGTGGCCGGGTTATGTGGGGCTCTCCTTTGGCGGGGGGCTTCTCCCAAGGAGAAGCCAGGCAAAGGCATACCCACTAAACCCCCTGCGGTTCTCCCTCATCGCCCATATTGGGGAATATCATGGTGATACAGCCAAAGCCTCCCTCCACGATATTCAACTTTGATTTTATTTGATTATTTTATATATTATGTTATTATTTGATTTTATTTATGTAATGTATTGTTATTAATACTAACATAGAATTAAGTAAACATTGTTACTAACCATCTTGGATCTATTTTATCTGAAATAAATGAATTGAATTGAATTCCCCGGGCATAGATGCTGGCCCTAACAAAAGAAGACCTCAAAATAGATCGGAAATCTAAAATCATAAACCGGTCAATATCTAACTATGTATGTGTCTCCTTAAACACTTGACATTGGCGGAAAAAAAATAGGCTTTTTTTATTAAATGACTTTATTATTCTTCCAAAAATAAGTCGAATAAATATTATATTGTTGTCTCTTTTTACATGGAGTATTAGAGGTAAGTAAAAATAAGACAGCGATAAGTTTATGACTATTATGTCGATTTAGATGATATATGTATAACCGGTGAACATATAGAACAACAGTCATCTCCATTTGTTTCTCTTCTCAAAGCTCTTAACCGTTGAGTTTTGGTGGGTTTCCTCTAGATGGCGCTAGCATTGGCTTGCCGACTGATGCCTCTATGTCAGTATGTATAAGTAAGATAATTCGCCAATGTCAAGTAGCTTATTGAGAATAAGTAGGTAGTCAACAGTCGAAGTCAGTCAAAGTCACAGTCACTCAATAAAACGCCGGTGTTTTACGTTTTATTGACCTACGGATTCGGCGGATATCACTCTAAAAGCAATCGCAGGTTTTAAAAAAAAATTTTTTTTGTTCAACTTTCTTATTTTATTGCTGGTAATAAAAATCAATTGGCGGCACCACTGCCAATAAGGATATCTTCAGTAATTAATTAACTTTATAAGATGACTACCACCCAAAATCATCAAGTGAACATCGTTATGGCAGGCAACACCTAGTCAGGCATGGCAAGATTTAACAGGACGATCACACAAAATGCGTTTTGATCAACCTTCGCTCATTTAGGTAAGTTTTTTTTACCATTTCATAGCTATAGGATATTAGTTAAAAAAGAACTCCGTACTGAATGAATAATAGTCTTCAATTCTTCACTAAGAAAAAGCCATCTTTTAGCCTTGATTGAAAGATCTTTCTTTTATGGCTCTACCCGAAGATAATTCACCAATGACAAGTAACTTATTGCAAAGTCACAGTCACTCAATTAAAACGCCGGTTGTTTTACGTTTTATTGACCTACGGATTCGGCGGATATCACTCTAAAAGCAATCGCAGGTTTTAAAAAAAATTTTTTTTGTTCAACTTTCTTATTTTATTGCTGGTAATAAAAATCAATTGGCGGCACCACTGCCAATAAGGATATCTTCAGTAATTAATTAACTTTATAAGATGACTACCACCCAAAATCATCAAGTGAACATCGTTATGGCAGGCAACACCCTAGTCAGGCATGGCAAGATTTAACAGGACGATCACACAAAATGCGTTTTGATCAACCTTCGCTCATTTAGGTAAGTTTTTTTTACCATTTTCAGAAGCTATAGGATATTAGTTAAAAAAGAACTCCGTACTGAATGAATAATAGTCTTCAATTCTTCACTAAGAAAAAGCCATCTTTTAGCCTTGATTGAAAGATCTTTCTTTTTAGTCAGTAGTCCAACTCAATAAAACGCCGGTGTTTTTAACGTTTTATCGACCTACGGATTCAGCGGATATCACTCTAAAAGCAATCGCAGGTTTTAAGACTCTATTTGGTCCAAGCAAGTTGTCACGAGACAACTCACTCGACACACAATAGTGTTAAAAATGATACAATCCAACGATTCTTGTTATTAGGATCACTTTGCGGCACTTCACTGCACAAATAAACACCAAATTTGTACACTAAAAACCACTAGACACTTATTTAAAACCTTTGAATTGCATCAGCCCATGCGGCTTGTTATAGCCCTACCCGCCGAATCCTCTATGTACTATAAGTTACTCTATGACATTGAGTTGACAGTGACAGCTGCTTGACGTTATTACCTGACCATGTGAAAAGGTAGAGTCGAATGAACTGTGTGAAACACGTGTGCGTATTTTGAATTTAAGAGCATTAAACTTTATTCCCATTGGTCGTCCCAGATAGGCTCTTTTGGCTGCACGATCCTCTCCACGTGTCCGAGCCAGCGCAGATACCACTGCAGGGACGAAGTCGCCAAGGACCTCAAAGCACTCATCATCGTCATCATCATCATCAGCCCATTTAAGTCCCCACTGCTGGTGCACGGGCCTCCCTCAATCACATGAGGGGTAATTGCCATACTCACCACGCTTGGCAGACGGGTTGGCGAGGGTTTTGATATAAATGCAGAGTTTTCCTTCTCTGGGTGCTGATGATCATGCCAGCAGCTTTACCTTAGTCGCCTTTTACGACACCTCGGTAAGAGTGAGGGTGGCCTATTCTACTCTGCCGGGACCACACGGCGTAGCGTCAAAGCACTCAACGTGCACGATTGGGCGGAATTGGCACAGGACTGCAAAAAATGGCGAACTTTGACGTCGGAGGCCAAGACCCACTTTGGATCGCTGAGCCAGCGTAGTAAGTAGTAAGTAAGTATACTCTAATCCACCAAATATGAATGATACCAAAAATCGTGTAAACTATCTTCTGGTTTTAGTTGAGCTAAAATATTCATGGCCGTGTGGTCCCCGGCAGAGTAGAATAGGCCACCCTCACTCTTACTGTGGTGTCATAAAAGGCGACTAAGGTAAAGCTGCTGGCATGATCATCAGCACCTAGAGAAGGAAAACTCTACATTTATATCAAAACCCTCGCCAACCCGTCTGCCAAGCGTGGTGAGTATGGCAATTACCCCTCATGTGATTGAGGGAGGCCCGTGCCCCAGCAGTGGGGACTTAAATGCGCTGACGATGATTACTGCCCGTTTTCGTAACTGTCAGTTATCTAGATCTTGATAAACTCCGCCCTTAGTAAGCGACAATGATTCGTGTCTTAAATCCATTGTGTAGTTATAAAAATATAAGTATACATAAGGACATACAACGGACAGGACTTTGGCTTAAGTATTAAGATATTTAATAAGCTACCACAAAATGTCATTAACCTATCACTGGATAAGTTTAAGTCTCATATTAAAACCTGCCTAATGAAGAAAGGTTACTATAGTGTACAAGACTTCCTATTTAAATTTTGACTGACCGGATGGCGCAATTGGTAGTGACCCTGCCTCTTACGCGAAAGGTCGTGGGTTCGATCCCCACCCTGGACAAACATTCGTGCGATGAACACTTGTGTTTGTTCGGTGTCTGGGTGTAATATATGTATTTAAGTATATATTTGTGTTCCTCTGTTGTCTGATATCTGTAACACAAGTGCTTAAGCTACTTAGTACGGAATCAGGTCAACGTATGAGATGTTGTGAGAATTATTATTATTATTATGAAATGATAAGGATCCTTAGTCATGTTAATTGATTAATCTTTTGAGTTGTTATTCAAAGTAGGTAGTCTATTAACTTTCATAATTGTATTTTTTTTCTCGTCTCAATTGAAACTCTGTAACATCATCAATATTTGAAAAGAGTAACTACTGAGTTTCTTGCTGGTGTCTTCTCAGTAGAAATCGACATTCCGAACCAGCGGTAGATATTATGTACCTATTTTGACATTCATAAGTGTTCTGTGTAGACCTAAATTGAATAAAGAATATTTTATCTTATCGTATCTTATCTTTTTATATTTTCTTTCTTTACTGGTGACTCTCCCTCACTTTGTTTCTTGATAGTTCCACTTCATACCAAAAGATGGCGTTAGATGTCAATTACATCACGCAAGCGTTTCGTGTTTTCAGATTACCTATAAGCCTTTATAAATAGTAGACATAGTGATTTCTGCAACTGACTGTTGGACCAACAATTTGAGCACCAGCCTTACAAAGCACACAATAACAGCGCTATTTCGATTCAGAGGGAAGTAAATGCATTCAAATTTAAATTCAGTTTGTTTCGTAACCGGTAGAATAGAACCAAGATCTTTTAGATTTCACATCCTTGCGAAAGAGTTAAACAGAATTGTATAGGTTAGATTTATTTTAGTGCAAAAAAAACCGGCCAAGTGCGAATCGGACTCGCCCATGATGGTTTCTGTAGCAACAAGTAAGACATATGGAAGGTAAATTGCGGTTTACGATTTATAACTTATTAAAAAAAACTACTTACTAGATCTAGTTCAAACCAATTTTCGTTGTTAGTTTTCATGATAATGTATGTCAAATATTTTTTCTAGTTTTATAATTCTTTTAATATAGAAGTTAGAGGGGTGGACAAACACATTTTACCACTTTGGGAGCGTTATTTGCGCAAAGTATTAAGTTTAGAATTTTTTTTATTAAAAACCTCAACATCTCACAAATTACTACGAAGGATGGCTATGCTACGAGTAAATGACTACGATGGATGGCTACGCTACGGGATACTACGAGTAAATGACTACGATGGATGGCTACGCTACGGGATACTACGAGTAAATGACTACGAGGATGGCTACGCTACGGGATGCTACGAGTAAATTACTACGAAGGATGGCTATGCTACGAGTAAATGACTACGACGGATGGCTACGCTACGGGATGCTACGAGTAAATGACTACGATGGATGGCTACGCTACGGGATGCTACGAGTAAATGACTACGATGGATGGCTACGCTACGGGATGTTACGAGTAAATGACTACGATGGATGGCTATGCTACGGGATGCTACGAGTAAATGACTACGATGGATGGCTATGCTACGGGATGCTACGAGTAAATGACTACGTTGGATGGCTACGCTACGGGATGCTAGGAGTAAATGACTATGATGGTTGGCTACGCTACGGGATGCTACGAGTAAATGACTATGATGGTTGGCTACGCTACGGGATGCTACGAGTAAATGACTATGATGGTTGGCTATGGTACGGGATGCTACGAGTAAATGACTACGACGGATGGCTACGCTACGGGATGCTACGAGTAAATAACTACGATGGATGGCTACGCTACGGGATGTTACGAGTAAATGACTACGATGGATGGCTACGCTACGGGATGTTACGAGTAAATGACTACGATGGATGGCTATGCTACGGGATGCTACGAGTAAATGACTACGATGGATGGCTATGCTACGGGATGCTACGAGTAAATGACTACGTTGGATGGCTACGCTACGGGATGCTAGGAGTAAATGACTATGATGGTTGGCTGCGCTACGGGATGCTACGAGTAAATGACTATGATGGTTGGCTACGCTACGGGATGCTACGAGTAAATGACTATGATGGTTGGCTATGGTACGGGATGCTACGAGTAAATTACTACGAAGGATGGCTATGCTACGAGTAAATGACTACGATGGATGGCTACGCTACAGGATACTACGAGTAAATGACTACGATGGATGGCTACGCTACAGGATACTACGAGTAAATGACTACGTTGGATGACTATGCTACGGGATGCAACGAGTAAATTACTACGATGGATGGCTACGCTACGAGATGCTAGGAGTAAATGACTATGATGGTTGGCTATGGTACGGGATGCTACGAGTAAATGACTACGTTGGATGGCTACGCTACGGGATGCTACGAGTAAAGGACTATGATGGTTGGCTATGGTACGGGATGCTACGAGTATATGACTACGTTGGATGACTATGCTACGGGATGCTACGAGAAAATTACTACGTTGGATGGCTATGCTATGGGATGCTACGAGTAAATGACTACGAAAGATGGCTACGCTACAGGATGCTACGAGTATTTGACTACGATGGATGGCTATGCTACGGGATGTTACAAGTAAATGGCTACGATGCATGGCTCCGCTACGGGATACTACGAGTAAATGACTACGATGGATGGCTACGCTACGGGATACTACGAGTAAATGACTACGATGGATGGCTACGCTACGGGATACTACGAGTAAATGACTACGATGGATGGCTACGGCTACGGATGCTACGAGTAAATGACTACGTTGGATGGCTACGCTACGGGATGCTAGGAGTAAATGAACTATGATGGTTGGCTATCGCTACGGGGATGCTACGAGTAAATGACTGAGGATGGTTGGGCTACGCTACGGGATGCTACGAGTAAATGACTATGATGGATTGGCTACGCTACGGGATGTTACGAGTAAATGAACTACGGATGGATGGCTAATGCTACGGGATGCTACGAAGTAAATGAAACTAGCGATGGATGGCTATGGCTACGGGATAGCTACGAGTAAATGACTACGTTTGTATGGCTTACCTACTACGGGATGCTGGAGTAAAATACTACGATGGATGGCTACGCTACGGGATGTTACGAGTAAATGACTACGATGGATGGCTATGCTACGGGATGCTTACGAGTAAATGACTACGATGGATGGCTATGCTACGGGATGCTACGAGTAAATGACTACGTTGGATGGCTACGCTACGGGATGCTAGGAGTAAATGACTATGATGGTTGGCTGCGCTACGGGATGCTACGAGTAAATGACTATGATGGTTGGCTACGCTACGGGATGCTACGAGTAAATGACTATGATGGTTGGCTATGGTACGGGATGCTACGAGTAAATTACTACGAAGGATGGCTATGCTACGAGTAAATGGACTACGATGGATGGCTACGCTACAGGATACTACGAGTAAATGGACTATGATGGATTGGCTATGGCTACAGGGATACTACTAGTATATGACTACGTTGGATGACTATGCTACGGGATGCTAACGAGAAATTACTACTACGGATGCGATGGGATGCTATGCTATGGGGATGCTACGAGTAAATGACTACGAAAGATGGCTACGCTACAGGATGCTACGAGTATTTGACTACGATGGATGGCTATGCTACGGGATGTTACAAGTAAATGGCTACGATGCATGGCTCCGCTACGGGATACTACGAGTAAATGACTACGATGGATGGCTACGCTACGGGATACTACGAGTAAATGACTACGATGGATGGCTACGCTACGGGATACTACGAGTAAATGACTACGATGGATGGCTACGCTACGGGATGCTACGAGTAAATTACTACGAAGGATGGCTATGCTACGGGATGCTACGAGTAAATGACTACGATGGATGGCTATGCTACGGGATGCTACGAGTAAATGACTACGTTGGATGGCTACGCTACGGGATGCTACGAGTAAATGACTACGATGGATGGCTACGCTACGGGATGTTACGAGTAAATGACTACGATGGATGGCTATGCTACGGGATGCTACGAGTAAATGACTACGATGGATGGCTATGCTACGGGTACGGATTTGCTTACGACTAAATGACTACGATGGATGGCTACGCTACGGGATGTTACGAGTAAATGACTACGATGGATGGCTATGCTACGGGATGCTACGAGTAAATGACTACGATGGATGGCTATGCTACGGGATGCTACGAGTAAATGACTACGTTGGATGGCTACGCTACGGGATGCTAGGAGTAAATGACTATGATGGTTGGCTGCGCTACGGGATGCTACGAGTAAATGACTATGATGGTTGGCTACGCTACGGGATGCTACGAGTAAATGACTATGATGGTTGGCTACGCTACAGGATACTACGAGTAAATGACTACGATGGATGGCTACGCTACAGGATACTACGAGTAAATGACTACGTTTGATGACTATGCTACGGGATGCAACGAGTAAATTACTACGATGGATGGCTACGCTACGAGATGCTAGGAGTAAATGACTATGATGGTTGGCTATGGTACGGGATGCTACGAGTAAATGACTACGTTGGATGGCTACGCTACGGGATGCTACGAGTAAAGGACTATGATGGTTGGCTATGGTACGGGATGCTACGAGTATATGACTACGTTGGATGACTATGCTACGGGATGCTACGAGAAAATTACTACGTTGGATGGCTATGCTATGGGATGCTACGAGTAAATGACTACGAAAGATGGCTACGCTACAGGATGCTACGAGTATTTGACTACGATGGATGGCTATGCTACGGGATGTTACAAGTAAATGGCTACGATGCATGGCTCCGCTACGGGATGCTACGAGTATATGACTACGTTGGATGACTATGCTACGATATGCTACGAGTAACGCGAGCTTAGCCGCTGGCAAAAGCTGGTAACAACATAAAATAGTTTCAAATCACATTAACAGGTACAGCGGAAGCGGAAATCCATAAACCTAGCGCCTTATTTTGCCTTATTCCATCCTTGTATAAGATAACTAATGTCCATAATTTGATTTCAATGAAAGCAGACGCTTTAGAAATACTTCCATCTTGCTTCCACGCGTAGAGCTGAGAGCTGCAGCGGTTTTTCGTCTCGCTCGCTCTGAAAAATACATGACTTTCCTAAGACCTGGTTTTCTATTAGCTTCGATCTTGGAGCTTGTAGGGGGAGTGTAAATAATGGAAAAGGGGGATAGAATTAGGAAATTTCCTTGTCTTGCCATATTTATTTCTACCCGACTACGGCAAAGTCAGCGGTTCCCCGACGCGACAATATTCAAGCGAAAATGTTTTTCAATTTTTGCTTTATTTTTAATTTTTCGCTTTTGAAAGAGACTATAATTTATATTTTACCTAAGGCGACAGGTAGGGGACACAAGCGACACCAATCGAATAATTAATTTGTAGCTACTAAACCAAATCTATTAAAACAATTTTGGGGTTACAACCTCTCGGCAAACACTCTTACTATTTATTAAATAATCATGCACAAATTTTGGGTCCGTTTTTGTACGCGAAAAATTGATTCACGCCAAAAGTGGCCACTTTTGGTGTAAATCAATTTTTGGCGTACGCGTTGGACTCAAGTTTATTCATGGTTATTTTATAAATAGTATAAGTGTTTGCCGAGAGGTTATAGTCCCGTAATTGTTTGAAATAGATCCGGTTTAGTAGCTAACAATTAAAATCGATTGGCGTCGCTAGTGTGCCCTACCCGTCACCTTAAGTATAAATCAGTTCCCGCTTTCAATAGGCACCCCACTCAAGTATGTATTATGATTTATTATTTTGCCATTTTATGGGGGCGGCCATCTTGGATTTGAAATATTTTATAGTGTATTGTATTTTACTACTCAAACCCTTTTATTTGATACCTTTATCGAGGGGGGCTGTCAAACAATATGTTAATCCGAAATTTTGTGGCGGCGGCCATCTTGTATCAATTTCTATCTAACATAGCTAAGAACACTTTCAATAGATTCACCTTTCAAACAAAAAAGAAAACTAAATCAAAATCGCTTCATCTGTTCGGGAGCTACGATGCCACGGACACACACACACACACACAGACACGTCAAACTTATAACACGCCGTCGATTTTTTATCGGGGTTAAAAATCAGGAAATTGGCTTGCAATTAATATTTCTTTATAATAAGTCCGATTAGGGAAGCTCAAAGTAACCCAGAGAGCAATGGTGAGGGCTATGCTCGGAGTCTCCTTGCGTGATCGTATCACAAGTGATGAGATCTGCAAGAGAACTAAGGTCACAGACATAGCCCAAAGGATTGCATGCCTCAAGTGGCAATGGGCAGGGCACATAGCGAGGAGAACAAATGACCATTGGAAAGGTCCTCGAGTGGAGGCCACGTACAGGAAGTCGCAGCCGTGGCAGGCCCCCCACAAAGTGGACCGACGATTTGGTGAAGATCGCGTGAATCCATTGGATGCGGGCGGCACAGGACCGATCTGTGTGGAGAACAGTGGGGGAGGCCTATGTCTAACAGTGGATGTTTAGTTGGCTGAAATGATGATGATGATGAAGAGCTATAATTTTGCAACCGTGACCGTGGGAAAGCCACGCTTCGGCATGAATAGGCTGACTCGACCGGAGTGATAAACACGGCCTCACAGTAAACCGGCGTGAAGCAGCACTGTGCTGTTTCGCTGCGTGGAAGAGGGTACCGCAGGCCCAAACCGGAGGAACAAGGGTTTCAAGGCTTGCAGCACACTTGCGACTCCACTGATGTCATGGGTGTCCATTGCTTGCCATCAGGTGTTCCGTCTGCTCGTCTGCCACATATCAATTGAAGAATTGATAACATTATGTTGGTAAAATCTCTTCGTTTTGGTAATTGAAAGTTAAAATAGAATTAAAAATATTCAATAAGTGTATTTTTTTTGCTACTATCTGTGACCAAATTTTTCAGTTTAATTTATCAAATTCTATTTAACATTTTTTTTTATCATCGTAAATAGATTAGAACAGAATTCAATTTATTATAATTTCTTCTTTGTACCCAACTACAGTTTTACTAATGTATACTAAAGAGAGGGGTCTCTTCTATTGAGGTTTTAATTTTATTAAAAAGAAACTCATGTCAATGTCTGTTTTATGTCTGTCATTATGCTTAAATAAATGTTTGTTGCGAATTGAGAAATCTAGTTTATCATTGGGTTTACAACTGGTTATGGGGGAGTACGCCGTTTTATGATAAATTAAGAGCAGGGAATTGATAGTGAAAAATAGGATCGCGTCAATTGTATTCCGAAAGTAAAATGGAAGTCGGAAAAAATGAATGTCGAAAAATTCGATGGTACCAATTTCAAACAATGGGAAATTCCAAATAAAATGTGCCCTACGTGCAAAAGGGCTGAACATCTGTGCGCCAAAACCTGAAAAAGACGACGGTAATTGGAACAAAGATGACGGGATGGCGATGTTCGTCATGACGTCGGCCATGGACTTGAAACAAATCGCCCTTGTAGAGAACTGTGAGACCGCATTGGAAGTGATGACCAAACTCGAGTCCATCTACGAACAAAAGTCAGAGTTGACTAAGATGATGATGCATGAGCGTTTCTACAATTACAAAATGTCAATGGGGGATGGCATTGCTCAACATATTGCTAAGGTAGAAAGTCTAGCCAAGCAATTGAAAGAAAGTGGTGAAGAAATTAGCGACACCGCAATTATGACAAAAATTATGAGCTCACTGCCACCGAAGTACAGATCACTTAGACAAGCATGGATGTCACTTGATCCAAAGAATCAAACCATTGTCAATTTGACAGCTAGGCTGTTAGATGAAGAAGCCAGCCTATGTGTTGAAGAAGAAAATGAAACGGCATTGTTGGTGGCGAGACAGGGTGCAATAAAGAAGCCATATTCTACACCGCCCATGAAAATCAGTAGAGAAAATAGTTACTCTAGTGAAAAACAACACCGATTTGTTTGCTATAATTGTGGGAAACGTGGCCATTTCGCTAAAGATTGTCGTACACATAGAAAAACAAAGAAGGAAGAATTGGAGTCGCATGAGAGTAATAATACCTGGAGTTTTGTTATTAGAGCAGATCAGAGAGCTATAACATCAAAATGGGTCTTTGTTATTAAGAGAAAACCTAGCGGTGAAATAGAAAGATATAAAGCCCGATTGTGCGCGCGTGGATTCACGCAGGTCGAAGGAGTTGACTATGGAGAAATATTTTCACCTACTACTAGATATGAGTCAATAAGGATTGTGTTGTCTATTGCTGCAGAACATAACTGGAATATTAGACAACTGGATGTTAAAACAGCTTTTTTATATGGAGAGCTGGAAGAGGATATATTTATGGAAGTCCCAGATGGAGTGAAAGCACCTCCTAATATGATTTGCAAATTGAATAAGTCACTCTACGGTTTAAAACAAGCTGCACGTTGCTGGAACAAGAGGTTTACTGATTTTTTGCTTAAGTTTGGTTTTGTTCAGATGCAAGCGGACAATTGTGTGTTCGTTGGGAACTTTGAAGGTATAAAAGCTGTATTAATTTTATATGTTGATGATGCCTTGATTTTGTCTAAGTCAGATAAGATATTGATTCAGATTTTGTACCTTCAAAGTTCCCAACGAACACACAATTGTCCCGCTTGCATCTGAACAAAACCAAACTTAAGCAAAAAATCATTAAACCTCTTGTTCCAGCAACGTGCAGCTTGTTTTAAACCGTAGAGTGACTTATTCAATTTGCAAATCATATTAGGAGGTGCTTTCACTCCATCTGGGACTTCCATAAATATATCCTCTTCCAGCTCTCCATATAAAAAAGCTGTTTTAACATCCAGTTGTCTAATATTCCAGTTATGTTCTGCAGCAATAGACAACACAATCCTTATTGACTCATATCTAGTAGTAGGTGAAAATATTTCTCCATAGTCAACTCCTTCGACCTGCGTGAATCCACGCGCGCACAATCGGGCTTTATATCTTTCTATTTCACCGCTAGGTTTTCTCTTAATAACAAAGACCCATTTTGATGTTATAGCTCTCTGATCTGCTCTAATAACAAAACTCCAGGTATTATTACTCTCATGCGACTCCAATTCTTCCTTCTTTGTTTTTCTTTTTTTAAGTACAGGTTTGCCAAACTTAAAAGAAGAGGCCCACACAATGTAACAACTACCTGTAGTTAACAATAAAGTTATTTTGATTTTGATTTTTTGATTTGACCAAAGAGTACCAGGTTACTTTGGCCGTCCGGAGACAGTCCGACAACTTGGACAAGTTGGTTGTCGTGAAGGTCAATAGTAAAAGACGAAGACACCGTTCACCTCTTCGTCGGTCAGACCAAATAAGGGACGGAACGGTACTCACTCTGCCGATTGCCCTAAGACAAGCCTAGGATAGGAAAGAATGGAAAAGACCTTGTCAAGGCACGACCTTCAGTAATAAATATTTCACTAAATATATAAATATTTCACAACATCACATACATTGATCTGACTCCGAGATAGGTAGCTCAAGCACCTGTGTTACGGATATCAGAATCAACAGTGGGATTACATATATATATACATATAATATTTTTCTTTTGTAAATACATACTTGCAATCCATAAATAACACCCAGACCAATACAAACATAGTGTTCATGCACACAATTGTTTGTACTGTGCGGGGATCGAACCCGCAACCCTTGCACCAGAGGCAGCGTTCACTACCACTGTTCCAAACGGGTCGTCGAAATATTGAAGTAATGAAGTAAATGATGAAGAATATTTTTTTTTATTTTTATAATTTTATTTTTTTACATTATCTTATCAATTATATTAATTATTATTATTAATATTATATATAAAACGACGTAAGTATAATTCGAGGAATAACTATAATAGTCTTGACGACCCGATTGGAACAGTGGTAGTGAACGCTGCCTTTGGTCCGATCCCCGCACTGTACAAACATTTGTATGCATGATCATGTCTGTTTGTATTGGTCTGGGTTTTCTACGTATTATAAGTATGTATTTACAAAAGAAAAGTATTATATGTCTATATTTGTGATTCTGCTGTTAATTCTGATATCCGTAACACAGGTGCTTGTGCTACCTATCTCGGAGTCAGATGTAGTGATGTTGTGAAATAATATTTATTATTATATTTATTTATAGTCGCGTAAACAGCGTCGGTGGCGCAATGGTGAGTGGGTCGCACTATTAAGAGAAAGGCCCCAGGTTCGATCCTCAGGGCAGGACAAAAATTTGTACCTAAGTTTTCGGTAAGAAATTCTTAGTGTCAACTCGGAGTCTGGAAGTTGGCGGTCTTGTACCCCCGTGCCTTGGAAAGCACGTTAAGCCGTTGGTCCTGCGCCGTATCCCTCACCGGTCGTGTCATGCTGGTGTTCCCATCGGAATATGAGGGTAAGGAAGTAAAGGAAGAGAGTGGACTTGTGTTTGCGCACGCACTTGAGCACTTATACAGTGTCACACATATTTTATCACTTTGGGAGCGTATCTCAAAGTTTAGAAAAAAAACAAACATAACAATTAAGGTGGTAGACGAGCCGACGGATCACCAGATGATAAGCGATTGCCGCCGTCCATGGACACCCACGACACCAGTGGAGTCACAAGTGCGCTGACAACCTTTGATCCCCCTTTCTCCCGGATTGGGCCTCCGGTACCCTCACTCACGCAACGAAACACAGCACAGTGCTGCTTCACGCCGGTTTTCTGTGAGCTGGTATCACTTTGGTCGAGCCCGCCCATTCATGCCGAACCTTGGCTCTCCCACGGTAAATAGATAATTACAAAGTTTCAATAGTATAGTTTCGGAAAAAAGTGGCTGTGACATACGGACATGACGTATCTTTAAGGGTTCCGTTTTTCGCCATTTAGCTACGGAACCCTAAAAAGGACCACACCGCGTCCTGGTAATAAGGTCCGTATGGTCCCCCTACAGAGAGAGCCGTTTATTATTCAGTCAGATCGACAAAGGCCACGACACACTGGTACAAGTTGTGCTGAGGTAGCCATTTTCACTCCTGTCACATTGTTAATTTAATCTGTGCCGAATATCTGAGATACTTAGAAAAAAATCCGCCTTCAAAAAAAAACGAACTAAAAAGTGTAAAATAACATTTTTAACATTTCATACACTTTAAATAATAATCAACAATAATTTGTGACAGTACACTCGAGAAAAAGTAACGTCATCATCATCTTCATCAGCCCATTTAAGTCCCCACTGCTGGGGCACGGGCCTCCCTCAATCACATGAGGGGTAATTGCCATACTCACCACGCTTGGCAGACGGGTTGGCGAGGGTTTTGATATAAATGCAGAGTTTTCCTTCTCTGGGTGCTGATGATCATGCCAGCAGCTTTACCTTAGTCGCCTTTTACGACAGCGCTCCGAAGCGCTCCGAGCGCGCCTTTTACGAAGCCCGGCAGAGTAGAAACTCTGCCGGGGACCACACGGCGAGAAAAAGTAACGTAACGAAAAAGTACCTATATTTAATAAATAGTATAAGTGCCAAGTTGCCAAGAGGTAGTAACCCCGAAATTGTTTAAAATAGATCCGGTTTTAGTAGCTAAAATTTTGAATCGACGAATTAATATCTCTCGAATTAATATCTCGAGTGTACTGTTATATTTTAATGTTAGGCGTGAAGCAGCGCCTGCGCTGTGTGAGTGAGGTTACCGGAGGCCCAATGGGGGGAAAGGGAAAAGGTTGACAGCGCACTTGTGACTCCACTGGTGTTGCGGGTGTCCATGGGCGGCGGAATCGCTTACCACAGGGGATCCGTCTGCTCGTCTGCCACCTCTCATATAAAAAAATAATATTTAAAATGTTATTTGAAATGTTTAAAGTGTTAAAAATATTATTTAACTCTTATTTTAACACTGCTATAATGTAAGGGAGAACTCCGGAGGCGTAGAGTAAGTCGTCTTGTTTTTCAAAAAAGGGGACATAACCCTTTTGAAGAACTATCGACCCATTTCCATTCTAAGCCACGTCTATAAGCTGTTCTCAAGAGTGATCACGAACCGTCTTGCGCGGAGACTCGACGAATTCCAACCACCGGAACAGGCTGGGTTTCGGAGCGGATACGGCACCATAGATCACATCCACACAGTGCGGCAGATTATACAGAAGACAGAAGAGTATAATCAGCCTCTGTGTCTAGCATTTGTGGATTATGAGAAAGCCTTTGACTCGGTTGAAATCTGGTCTGTTCTGGAGTCCCTGCAGCGATGCCAAGTCGATTGGCGATATATCCAGGTGATGAGATGTCTCTATGATGCCGCTACTATGTCCGTCCAAGTACAGAACCAACAAACAAGTCCTATACCATTGCATCGAGGACTGAGACAAGGGGACGTCATCTCCCCGAAATTGTTCACAAATGCAATGGAGGATATGTTCAAGACGCTGAACTGGAAGTGACGTGGCATCAACATCAATGGCGAATACATCTCTCACCTGCGATTTGCTGACGACATCGTCATAATGGCAGAAACGTTGCAGGACCTACAACAGATGCTGAATGACCTGGCTGACTCTTCTAAACGCATCGGCCTACGGATGAACTTGGACAAAACCAAGGTCATGTTCAATGAACATGTTCTACCGGAACCGATTGCAATTCACGGTGCCGTCCTCGAAGTTGTTCAAAAAAACGTATACCTCGGGCAGACTTTGCGATTGGGTAAAAACAACTTCGAGGATGAGGTGAATAGGAGAATCCAGTTAGGTTGGGCAGCATTTGGAAAACTACGTCGTGTCTTCGTATCGTCGATACCACAGTGCCTAAAGACGAAAGTCTTCAATCAGTGCGTCCTACCCGTCATGACATACGGAGCCGAAACGTGGACACTTATGGTACGGCTGGTCCACAAGTTAAAGGTCGCTCAGCGGGCTATGGAACGAGCAATGCTCGGCGTCTCTCTCCGAGATCGAATCCGAAATGAGGTGATCCGGCAGAGAACCAAAGTTATCGACATTGCTCACCGGATTAGCAAGCTTAAGTGGCAGTGAGCTGGCCATATTAGCCGCAGAACCGACAACCGATAGGGTAAACGGGTTCTGGAGTGGAGACCGCGTCTTGGCAAACGTAATGTAGGGCGCCCTCTGGCTAGGCGGGGGGACATTCTGCGCAGGATGGCTGGCAAGAGCTGGATGCGAGAAGCCATGGATAGATCACAGTGGCGAACAATTGGAGAGGCCTACGTCCAGCAGTGGACTGCGATAGGCTGATGATGATAATGTAATGGGACTGACCGGATGACGCAATTGGTAGTGACCCTGCCTCTTACGCCAAAGGTCGTGGGTTCGATCCCCACCCTGGACAAACATTCGTGCGATGAACACTTGTGTTTGTTCGGTGTCTGGGTGTAATATATGTACTTATGTATATATTTGTGTTCCTCGCTTTTCTGATATCTGTAACACAAGTGCTTAAGCTACTTAGTACGGAATCAGGTCAACGTATGAGATGTGAATAACTACAGAAGCTTATATCTTAGACCCATTAGTAGTAAAAAAACATTTAAAAAAAATCATGTTTGCGCGGCATTGCCCCTGACATTGGGTAATGCCGCTCGAGTTCCGGACTAATGACGCCCAAACATGTATCTTGGAAAATATCAAACAAGAGACATTATAATTAAATAAAATATTAACGAGGTCAAGTCTACAATCACAAATTAGCATATTGGTACTGAAGATCAGCCTTTGAGACTTACCGACAAAAATCATGAGACGAAATATTAGATCAGTGCGGGCGCAAAAAAAGAAACGCACTTCACCGTCGCATGACGCGGGCTGACTGTCCGATCGCATCGTTGTAGGTTCGAAGACCCTTCCCCTCGCCCTCCACACAACGCGGCGTGTTGCTATGTACTGTTTTGACAGAGCTACAGAGGTGGGCGCTATTACCCACAGAGCGCTATTCCCCCTGCTTACCCTATGTGTCGAGTTAGTTGTCACGTGACAACTTGCTAGGACCTAATGGAGCCTTAAAACCCGCGATTGTGTTTAGAGTGATATCGGCAGAATCCGTAGGTCGATAAAACGTAAAACACCGGCGTTTTATTGAGTGACTGTGACTTTGACTGACTTCGACTGTTGACTACCCACTTATTCTCAATAATTTCCTTGACATTGGCAAGATATCTTCGGGTAGAGCCATAATTGTATATAAAACAATGTGAAAAAGACTGAACAGTGATACTTAGATAAAAAATTTGACAGTTCCTATTTCTGTCGCGCCATCAAGAAATGGAACTCGTTGCCGGCGGTTCAAATGGCTGAGGCGGACTGACCGGATGGCGCAATTGGTAGTGACCCTGCCTCTTACGCCAAAGGTCGTGGGTTCGATCCCCACCCTGAACAAACATTCGTGCGATGAACACTTGGGTTTGTTCAGTGTCTGGGTGTAATATATGTATTTAAGTATATATTTGTGTTCCTCTGTTGTCTGATATCTGTAACACAAGTGCTTAAGCTACTTAGTACAGAATCAGGTGAACGTATTAGATGTTGAGAGAATTATTATAATTACAAATGAAGCGCGAAGAATCATCTCGCGGGACAGTATGGCATTCCCAACGGAGGTGATGCCGTGACGTAATTGCAACGAGGGCTCTTCTCATGCTTACCATCAAGCTGAGAAGAGCCAATATACTGTAATAGTATCAGCCTATAAACTGTCCCACTGCAGGGCAAAGGCATCCATCATAGAAATCAAGTCACCGCTATTATGATGGGATTAGGCTTAATCACCACGCTTGCGAAATGCGGATTGGTGATCACAAACCTGAGCTATGTTCGAAAAATTCGAAACATACTTTTCGCTCGACCCAGGACCCTGAGATCACGGCCCGGTACTTAAACCACTAGACCAACAGGACGTTTATACTGTGCCTCTATAAGAAAAATATCTCAATCATTGATTTTACAAATATGGACAAACAAATCAGGTGGAAAAATATTTTATACTTAGCTTAAACCATATTATATTTCGCAATGTATGTACATTAAACAGTTTCGTCGGTATACTCTATTGATTTCGTAGTAAGTTCTAAAACCACGTAAGTAATTTTTTGGCGGTTTTGACATTTTGATGTCATTGACTAGAGAATCGATAGACGAAATTCGGCGGGTAGGGCTAAAACAAGCCGCGTGCGCTGATGCAATACAAAGGTTTTAAATTAGTGTCTGGTGGTTTTTAGTGTACAAATTTGGTGTTTATTTGTGCAGTAATATTGAAATTCAAGTGTCTATTCATCATTATCATCATTTCAGCCAATAGACGTCCACTGCTGGGCATAGGCCTCCCCCAATGTTCTCCACACAGATCGGTCCTGTGCCTCCCGCATCCAATGGATTCCCGCGATCTTCACCAGATCGTCGGTCCACCTTGTAGGAGGCCTGCCACGGCTGGGACTTCCTGTACGTGCCTCCACTCGAGGACCTTTCCGCCCCAACGGCCGTCTGTTCTCCTCGCTATGTGCCCTGCCCATTGCCACTTGAGGCATGCAATCCTTTGGGCTACGTCTGTGACCTTAGTTCTCCTGCGGATCTCATCATTTCTGATACGATCACGCAGGGAGACTCCGAGCATAGCCCTCTCCATTGCTCTCTGGGTGACTTTGAGCCTCCTTAATCGGCACATTGTAAGCGACCACGTTTGGTTCCGTATGTCATCAGACTTTCGTCTTGAGACACTGCGGTAGATGGGCCGAAAATATGCTGCGTAGCTTCCCGAACGCTGCCCAGCCGAGTTGGATTCGTCGATCGACCTCTTTCTGGAAGTTGGACTTACCAAGCTGGACTTTTTGTCCGAGGTAGATGTACTCGTCTACAACTTCCAGTGTAGAGCTTCCTACCTTTACTAGAGTGGGTACGACATGGGAATTCGACATAATTTTCGTCTTGTCCATGTTCATTTTCAGACCCACTTGTTGGGAGACTCTGTTGAGGTCTATTAGTAGGTACTTAATCCTTTAAAATTGTAGAGTGTACTGAAAGGTTCCTAGAATCAAACCACTTTAATTTAAACCTTTAGCTTGACGGATACGAAAATGTAACAAACACCTAGAACATATTTGAATCTACTGTACCTAATTAGTATTTTTGAAAACGAAAATGTAATAACTCCCAATCCCAATTATTTTTAATGATTGGAATATTAACAATGAATTTAAAATATACCTTATCCAATTACTCCCTATGGCGTTATTCTTATTATAAAGATTTGACAGTTTTGACAGAAAAGGAGACACCGGTAAGGAGGTAAAAATAAATTTATCAACAAAATAAAATTATAGAAAAAAACATAAAATTTACATAGCTAGGCCTAAACGTCAGAAGTTTTTTTTTTATTTTTATTATTATATAGGTAGGCAGACGAACAGACGGATCACCTGATGGTAAGCAATTGCCGTCGCCCATGGACACCCGCGACACCAGTGGAGTCACAAGTGCGCTGCCAACCTTTAAGCCCCCCCTATCCCCCGGATTAGGCCTCCGGTACCCTCACTCACGCAGCGAAACACAGCACAGTGCTGCTTCACGCTGGTTTTCTGTGAGGCCGTGGTATCACTCCGGTCGAGCCGGCCTATTCATGGCGAAGCTTGGCTCTCCCACGGTTCAGAAGTAGAAAAAACGTCAAAGAAATACTTTTTCTATTTATAAGGGCGCCTAAGCGGCAAGGAGGTCTGTCCTCGACAACAGTTTATACCCAGGGAACATAATATTTGCATGAAACCATTGTTTATGTATTAAATTGCGTAATCACTGTTATCTATTAAGCTAATCACTAATGACGAAACGATATCTATAATGTATCAATATGTATGGATAGGGCACTCACTCGGACCCTCACAGGGCACTGCAAATTAAACAAGCACCTGCACAACATGGGCCTTACAGATACCAAAATCTGCAGGTTCTGTCGCGAGGACGAGGAAACGATTATCCACGTCCTCGGCGAGTGCATAGCGCTGCACCGCTGCAGAAGCCGGCACCTAGGAGCACACATGATCTCAGCAGACGAGATCAAAAGCTCCCCCATCAGCTCCATTCTCGGGTTTATCCTGGAACTGGAGCTACATGAGGTGCTGTAATAGGTTATGGGGCTGCCACAATAGATCATCTACTGGTCGCAGTGGCTATGAGACGCAGGGCTCACCCCATTTCTAACAAATAATAAAATAAATAATAATGTATCAAAACGGGGATTAACACGATATTTATTATGTGAAACAACATTGTGTACTCACATATTTGGCTCGACATTGGTTATAATGCAACGCGAAAATCTAAAAAACTATTTGACGAAATGATATACCTACTGTTAATCTTGCTACACCCTAACAGGGTACATGTATCTACTTACCATTACATTTAAAGATCTTTTGACATTGTATATGATGCATTACGCAATAAATAAATAAAATTACGAAAAAGTAACAGCACGGAACTCATGAAATGACATACGCTTTGAGATGACCAGGAGCCCAATTCTCGTACCCGTGACATTTATTTTCATACGACATATATCACTAAAACAGTTTTTTTGTATGGTTTTCAGTTGATATCCGCCATGTTTTTTTCATTTCGAAATCCCGAGAATTGGGCTCCATGTAAGTCATAATTTCGTTTTTTTTATCAATTTACTGGTAGTGGTTATGACATATGCCATTTTGATTTGATGCCATTCGTTGAGACTTGGAAGTGTTCAACCACTGATTCCCCGGAGGCCATGGTTTTTTAAGCGGAAAGCTGTGGATAAATTCGTCATCTCCACTATTTGTCGCCTGCGTATTGGCCACTCCGGTCTTCCTGAACAAAATTCACTGCAGAGACACTTCGCTATGCGAATGCGGTTTAGAAAACGGTTCGACAGATCACATTTTCTTTAGCTGTAGAAATTTCCTATCTCACTGTATGACATCCTTCCTCCAAAAAATCCTCGCCCTATTAACTTTTCTTCCCTATTTTTTCCTTTTCTTCTTCCTCTGTTATAGAATATTTATGTGAATATATTTACAAATATAATATAAGATTCTAATTTTACATGAGAATCTCCCTTTAATATTGTGACGTCTTTGTGTATGTTTTGTTCTGTCTTGGTTTTAGATGGTGCTTGGTGAAAAACTCAATTAAAATAAACATCAAAAAGATTTAACTGGCCACACCGGTCAATAACCATTAAATTAACGTGTCTGTTTAATCACTCGACATTGGCAGTTATTATGTGTTCGCCGTAGGCAACACAGTAGCAGCCATAAAGAAAAAGCCTATTATACAGTTAATGATTACCTAAATGACAAGAATTTGTGGAAATCATAAACTGTTCGTCAAAAATAAAAAAAAAAATTGGTGATTAAAAAGAGTAACTGGCGAGTTTCTTGCCGGATCTTCTCGTCAAAATCAACTTGCCGATTCCGGTGGTAGAATCACATTATATTTATTAATTTCTTAGAATATTTTTTGTATCGACATATATGTTTAATTACATGTATAATAAACATAGCTATAATTTATATTTTTTTTCATGTATGACGATTTGTAAGAGCTGCATATAAGCCTATGCAAATAAAGTACTTTTGAATTTTGGATTTTGAAATTTTGAAAAAAAAGGAAGACGGTGATCAAAAATCTTTTAAAAATTGAAAAGGTAATATAACGGAAGTCAAAATTGTATACTAATGGAAATAGCACGTAAGTCTCCGATCAAATTTTGGCTTTCCTGAAAAGTTGCTTAAAATGAGTTACGCAGTGTTAGAACTTCAACGACGATTTGGCATTTCGTCACAAACACACATTGCGCACGCGAGTGCGGCAGCGCGGTCCAGTGCGGATGAGTGCGGAATTGCGCGGCGCGGTGCGGATTCAGTGGGCTCGCGCACTTTGATCTAGGATTAAGCCGTTACGAGAGAAATTGAAGAGAATTTCGGTGTTCGAATATATCAGTGTTTATTAACAAATATTGGTTTATTATAGGAGAGGAGCAATGATGATGCACCTCTAGTTTTTCGCTGCGTGAGTGAGGGTACCTTTTTTCCCAGAGGAAACCATCATGGCCGTCACCTTGCTACATGTAGGGAACAAGGCGGTGTGTAGGACCCAAACCCTAACTAAAACCCCTGGGGTGTCCATCTCCGCACAATGGCGGTCGGAAACCCTACAGCCGGGACTAGACCGTACCGCTAATCGCGCTCGCCGGTTCACCCCTATCTGGCGCAATACAGCCCTTCATGGGAATGTCGTCCTCTGCGGAGTCGTATGCTGAGCAAGCCACTCCCCAGCAGTGGATACGCTCACGTACTCCGAAAGCCCGTTTAGTCGCCTCTTACGACAGGCCGGGAAAACCTTGGCAGTATTCTTAAACGCCCCGGTAGTATTCTAAAACGTAATCCCGAAATTGTTTAAAATAGATCCGGTTTAGTAGCTAAAAATTAAAATCGATTGGCGTCGCTAGTGTGCCTTACCCGTCACCTTAAGTTTATTAAGAACGTTAATTTTGAAATTACATTTGTACATCAAAATTAATTTCGTAATAAAATGGAGTAAGGTACTAAAAAAATTATTTTCTTGTGAAACAAAGGGAAAAAATAGACCAAGTACGTAATCTACGACGGTGCTCATGTTTGTAGACCGGGAGGTGGAAACAAAAATCGGCATTAGAATTTGTTTAGACAGCGAGACGTATAAGTACTAGCTACAATCTAATCATGAATTGACTGCTACGATAGCGTGACACGATCGGAGAGGGATCTGGCGCAGGACCAACGGCTTAACGTCCTTAAGGCCGGCGGCGGGTATAAGACCGCCAACTTCCAGACTGCGGGCTGACACTGAGAATTTTAACGGAAAAACTCAGGTACCTACAAATTTTGGCCCGACCCGGGGATAGAACCCGGTACCAAAAGCACAGGCGTCGTAAAAGTGTGACCCACTTCCCTCTGCGCCAACGAGGCAGTGTGGTGTTTGGTTTTGTATTTTGTACCTATGTAAGAATTGTTATTTATGAGATTTCTACCATGTATAACATGCACTTATCTTATCTTATCTTATCTTGCTGTTGGGGGCTGACTAGGAATAGCCAGCGACACTTCGACCCAATGGGATCTTTTGTGTCAACCCCATTACCCTATGTTCCTACTATCTCCCTGTGAATGTATTGCATTAGATGCACTATACACTTCAAGGGGAGTAGCCTGTAATCTTCTGGGCTAGGATAAGCTAATCCCATCAGCCTCATTCTCATGCCTGCCAACGCGTCGCATTCACACAGCAGGTGTGATATGGACTCGTCCTGTTCGCCACAGGCTCTACAGGTAGTGCTGCTGGCCAGTCCCATTTTGCACAGGAAGTCATTAGTGCCAAAGTGTCCTGTGAATGCTCCCACGAGCAGACGCATTTGGCCCTTATCGACACTGCACAACTTACTGTTGAATCCCGTGGCCATATTTCCAATGAATTTTTTGGAGTGCTCCAGTCCAACTGTTGCTTGCCACTCCAGGTTTCGTTTTTCATTGCCATGTGCATCAAAAGCTGCCCTAACGGTACTCGCGGAGAGTCCCACAAATGGCTCAGGTCCAACAAATCTCCGTTCCGAGCCCTTACGAGCCAGTTCATCGGCTGCCTCGTTCCCGAGAACCCCTTCATGTCCTGGCACCCATACTAGCTTGACCGTGTTCTGTCTGCCAAGTTTATTGAGAGTCTTCACACAGTTCAGAACTAGCTTGGAGTCTACCCTGTATGAGTTCAGGGCCTTAAGCGCAGCTTGGCTGTCACTGAGAATGTAAACAGTTTTCCCCACGACATTGCAGTTTACAATCTCCTGTGCACAAGCAATTATGGCGTAAGTTTCCGCTTGGAAAACCGTCACATATTTGCCCATGCTTTGACTTATGCTACATCCATTAGAGTAGATACCAGCACCCGATCCCGATTCCATTTTGGAACCATCGGTGTACCATATGAGACTGTCCTTATCGGGGTGTTGTAGACCTTGTCTCCATTCATCCCTTGTAGGGACCGTGATTTTATAGTTCCTTTTGAATATGTGCAATGGCTGCATTTTGTCGCAACCCATGCTTAATATTCCTCTGAGGTCACTTGAGATCTCCAATTTCGTGTGTCGAGTTACAGGCAAGTCGACACTCCATAGCCCATGCACAGATAGTCTATTTAGTGCCTTCATGGCTTCTACCTCAACTATAATGTGCAATGGTGGTAGATCCAGCAAGACCTCCATCGCTGCCGTTGGCGTTGTAGTGAACGCCCCCGTGACAGCCATACAGGCTAGTCGCTGCACTTTTGACAGCGCCTTCCTGCATGTTTCTAGTTTAGACCTTGGCCACCAGACGATGCTTCCATATGTAATTATTGGTCTTATCATCATCATGTATAGCCATTTGATTACCTTGGGCTTCATCCCCCAGGTCCTCCCATACGTAGAACGAACCATATTGAAGACCCTTTGGGCCTTTTCTATGGTCTTGTCCACATGAGGTTTCCACGTCAGTTCTTTATCTAAGATTACACCCAGATACTTCACCTCCGTTGACCATGGTATCTGCGATCCATTCATAAAGAGAGCCCTTAACCCCGTCAGGTCCCTCTTTCTAGTGAACGGCACCACAGTTGTTTTCCCTACATTGACGGATAAATGGTTACTTCTACACCATTCTTCCACTATGTTTAGGGCCCCTTGCATGAGATGAGATACCGTATCTGGGAATTTACCATTAATAAGTATCACCAAATCATCCGCATATCCGACCGTTAAGTACGGACCTTTGTTTAGTAGTTCTAAGAGCGAATCAACTACTAGGCACCATAGGAGTGGTGAAAGGACCCCACCTTGAGGGCAGCCTTTTGTAGTCATCGCTCTTATTTCTTCTCCCATTAACTCAGAACTAATTATTCTGCCCTTGAGCATGCTGTCTGTCCACCTACAAATAGTTGGTTCTATGCCATGATTTGTCGATGCCTTTTTTATGGCATCAAAGGTGGTTCGATCGAATGCTCCCTCTATGTCCAGGAATGCGCCAATGCATATTTCCTGGCTCTCTAAAGCTTGTTCTGCTCTGCTTACTACATAGTGCAATGCTGTCTCAGTGGATTTTCCTCTTGATAGGCACACTGTAGCCTGTGGAGAGGAAGTCTATTTAGCATTCCCTCCCTTACATGTCTGTCTACTAACTTCTCCAGGGTTTTCAAAAAGAACGATTCGAGACTAATTGGCCGAAATGCCTTAGCTTCCTCATAGTCTTCTTTTCCTGGTTTCGGTATGTAGATGACCTTAACTCGTCTCCATGTCTTCGGAATATATCCAAAGGCAATGGAGGCCCTATAGAGTCTACACAGGTGTGAATTTAAGATTCCAACACCCTGCTGAAGTATAATGGGATAGATCGAGTCAGGACCAGGTGATTTGAACGGCTGAAAACTGTTCAAAGCCCATGCAACCTTACCCTCATCTACCACCTTCCTTGCAGTATCCCAATCTGCTTTGGTTGTACGGTATTGTTCTTCAACCAAGCTTGTCGGGTCCTCCTGTTCCTTATCTATCACAATACAATCTGGAAAGTGTGTGTTGAGCATTACTGCTAGAGTCTCCTTTCCTGATCCTGTCCGCTGCCCGTTGGCATCCTTGACAGTTGTCAATGGGTGCGCTTTTACCGTTGAGATTACCTTGCAGAGTCTCATTCCTTCTGGAATGCTGCCGATGGATTCACAGTGTTCTCTCCAGGCCTTACGTTTGGCTTTCCGCACAGCTTTATTATAATTGGTCAAACATCGTGCATAGCTCCCGTAGTCTTTTGTTGACCTGGCGTTATTAAATGCCCTTCTGGTTTCCTGCCGCAGCTTGACCAATTCTGGCGTCCACCATGGTACCTTTTTAGCCCTAAGTTCCTTTTCAGGGCAGTTGTTAGTCCAAGCTGTGCTCACAGCCCGCACCAAATTGTCTGCTGCAAGCTCTATGTCTAGTGAGGAATTGAGCTTACCCTTAGAATCCTTGAGATCTTCCCGCAGATCACTCCTGTAACTTTGCCAGTCTGTGTTCCTAGGATTCCTTCTACGAAGCACTGGAGCTGATACCAGCGTCCTGTACTCAAAGCACACATAATTATGATCAGATAAGGTTATCTCATCAGAAATATGCCAATTAACAATCTTCGAGCTGGCCCTATTATTGGCTAACGTGATGTCAATTACCTCCGCTCGTCTGCAGTCTACGAACGTTGGCCTATTACTTTTATTTAGAATGTGCAAAGAAGTACTTACCACATATTCCAGTAGTTTCTCTCCCCTCACATTTACATCCGAGCTTCCCCAGACCGTGTGGTGTGCGTTGGCATCGCATCCCATGATTAGGTCCAAGTTCTCCCGGCTGCCATATTCAACAAGGTCCTTGATCCCGCCAGATACAACTTCCTTGTCCGTATAGTCGAAGTATGCAGAGGTCAGAATAACCGTATCCTGCCCTCCGCTCCCCCTCACGTTGACCTTTACCGCCGTAAGGTCCCTAGAACAGAAATTGTATAAGGGCATTGCATCTATGCCATTCCTGACGTAGACGCAAGTCCTCATATCATTAATGGTACAGTTGTGAAAAATTACACCTCCCGTTCCACCCAAGCCACTAATCCTTCCCTTTCTTATATAAGGGTCTTGGATCAATGCAATATCGTACTTATTCATCTGCAGGTGGCGTGCCAAGATGGCCGTTGCCCCGATGCAGTGATGAAGATTGATTTGTACGCACCTTATTCCCGCCATTAGGTCCAGTGTGGTAGCGGCGTTAACTGAGGCTGCCATTATTGGCCGCCTCCCTCGCATTCAGCAGCGTCCATGTCCCCCATCTCCTCAGCGCCAACCGGCGACGACAGACCCAGTTCATCTATTTGGCCTATGATGTCGTCAGTCCTCGGAGACGCGCAGGGCGATGAGGTGCAGATGGCCGGAGCCACCTCGCCTCCAGCAGCAGGTTCCTCCACCCTATCATTTTCCTCCCGCTGGCCTACTACAGAAGGATCTTCTGCTCGCTCACTCCCTTCGACAGGCTCCTTCTGCCTATTCGGGTCATCAAGCAGCTTGAAGGTACTCCTGTCCAGCCCCGCATGGAGACTAGTCCTTCTCCTTGACAACCCTTGCAGACACACTGTCCATCAGGATGATGCGTCTCGTGTGCTTTTCCTCGACCTTCATGTCTAGCACCTTCCACTCGCAGGTCCGTAATGAGGGGTTGAAGCGCTGCAGCATGTTCAGCACCCTGGAGGTGTCTAAACACCAGGTATTCCTGGTCTTCCAAGCCATTTTGATTGGCTTTGGAAGCTCCTTGGCGCTGACCACTTTAAGCTTCACGCTCCCAACGGTTTTCCCGTTGAGACCGCGAAGCCACTCTACAGCTTTCTCCCCCTCACACGTAATGTGCAGTACTCCTGCCAACAGTGCGCCTGGTGTGACAACCGGAAGGGGATCCGGAGTGTCTTCCAACATGCCCCATATCGCATCCTGGATGGGATCCAACAGGTCTTGCGTCAGTGTTGTGTCTGGGTGGTTGTCGGCGACTATTGCCATCTTGACACCGGTCAGCGCCTCCCTATAGGAGTCACCGTGGGTCTTGGCACGTTTCATGTCGCCAACTTGGACCTGAGCGGTTTCGTCGCTCTCTTCCCTGACCCTTTTGGAAGGGGCTGCATCAGGCGCTACTGCCTGCTGTCGCTGTAGCTCTCTCCTCTTCCGAATAGCACAGCCACTGCGCCTCTTCCTCTTGTGCGTGTGACAGGAGGTTGCAGCGTTGGAATGCTCCCCCATTTGGTTAGCTTCCCTCGGCTGTTCCCTCTTCGTCTCCCACCTATTGGAGGACTGTTCGGCTACCTCAGAAAGTGCTGCGTTAGAAGCCCCCATATGGTGCGCTCCCCGCATCTGACCCCCTCTGGTACTGCCACGTCCTCTGTACTGGTTACCCCTTGCTGGATTACCCCTGACTGCGGATCCACCCGGGTGTGCACCACTCCCTCGGCCTACATTCGGACTGCCGCCAGGGCCGTCACGAACAAGTGGCTTCAGTGTGTGCGCGCTCCCACGTGCAGTCCCCTGTTCACTAAGTTTTGTTTAACCTCCCCCCCTATGGGTCCGGAGGCCTTATGTTGCTCGCCCTTGCTGGTCAAGCCCTTTGTGGTTTGTTTGTCAGTTTTACTGTCCATAATTGGTCTGACTATGTTTCACCCTGCTGATTCCCCACCCACCATGGAGTCCTCAACGCCGGGGATGCCCTCTACGGGCACCAGGGCTATCAGCAGGGTATAGTGTGCCCCAGTAAGTTGCCCACGAGACAAACAGCGCAAGCCGCTCCACTCCCAACAACCGGAATGAGAGACGCGCACTGCCGGCTGCGGACCCCATTACCAGAGCACACTCGCCTGGCGGCCGCATGAGCGGACACCTCAGCCGATTGATCGTGGCTGGCTAGACCACGACCTCCCGTGTGAGAGGAAATCTGGACCAAAGAGGCGTGTTGCGAAACAGCAGTACTACTGCCCACCGCTACTCCACTCAGCCCCCAGGACTCCTTCATCCCCCCGTACGGGTCCCCGCGCACGGCACAAACACGCGGGAGGTCATTACTATCCACCATCTGGTCTTTTTAGATGATGGACACGCAGGGACATGACCTCGCCATCCCTGCATTTAAGCGCATGGTGGTTTCTGTTACGTCTGACTCATATGGAATCAGACCAATAGTAGGGCGGTAACCTCTTACAGGATTTTTGCCACCACACTTGCCTTGGGGATCACAGCGACTGTTGCGCTACTCCCAAGACCACACCCCCTTAGTACCTCAGAAGGAGGCACTAAGGGAGGCTTGTACCTATGCTACCACGCAAGCAAAGCAAAGCATGTTGTGCAAAAACAAACCATAAAAGCATAAGCACAAGCCAGCCCCTTTACATGCACTTATTCAAAAAGGCATGTGAGGTGCAAAATTCACGTTTGCGAAGAGATCCGTTCAGACTAGTTTTGAATAACATACCGAAGTCGGACAAGTACGGGAAGAGTTGTCTTGCTATGTGTGTGCGAATTTTCAATAATATTCTAACTGAATTTAAATCGTTAAACAAATTCATATTCAAAAAGAAACTACACAAATGGTTGACTGGGGAAAAAAATCTATAGTATAAAAGAATTCTTTAACAAGTGATATTGACATTTAATAATATAAATATTGACATTTAATTGTTGACATCATGTAATACAATTTTTAGTTTTCATTCTTCACTCTATTTTGTTATTAATTTATAATATTTGTATGCTATGTAACTAGCAAGACACGAGATCTAATAATGTAATTTCCTCCATGTATATAAACCGTGTTTTATGCAAATAAATATCTTGAATCTTGAATCTATCTTATTTTTGAGTTTCCAATATTCCGGCACTGTTGCAAGCGCCATGGTCACTGAGTAACTGAAGTTTTTGCGGGTAAGATGTTACTGGCAGACAAAACGGTCTACCCTCCTTCGCAGTCTTTTACTTCTTCGCATGGTGTGGTCGCATGGTAGAAATCTCGTAAATAACTTTTTTTTTATGTAATAGGTAGACGAACAGACTGATCACCTGATGGTAAGCAATTGCCGCCGCCCATGGATACCCGCGACACCAGTGGAGTCACAAGTGTCCTGCCAACTTTCAAACCCTCCACTATTCCCCGGATTGGGCCTCCGGTACCCTCACTCACGCAGCGAAACACAGCACAGTGCTGCTTCACCCCGGTTTTCTGTGAGGCCGTGGTATCACTCCGGTCGAGCAGGCCCATTCATGCCAAAGCTTGGCTCTCCCACGGTACCTATTTAAGTATTATATTCGTAATCATTCTGTTGTTGGATTTCCGTAACACAAGTGCTTAAGCTACTTACTATGGTCTCAAGCCTGGTCATCTTATTGTAGCAATTCATAAAACCTGTAAACTTTCTTCGTTTAATTTTGAACTAAACACATTTTACGTTAAGAACAGAATAGATTGAAGAAAAAACAATTTTTACTTTGTGTAGCGTTCGAACTCTTCACAAATTTGTTAAATATATTTTTTTACATTTAAATCCCTATATGGTTGAAGTTCCAGCAATCCGTACTAAGCGCTACGATAAAGTTTAAAAACTAAAACCAGACTACCAAAAAAACACACTCTAAAAAGTACGAAACAAGAAAACTGTCTCTGCTGAAATTATTATGCCGTATCGCCGTGGTCGTATGCCACCTACTCTAGCAAAACATATTCATTATAATAGTACAATAAAATCAATGTGGCATACGACCACGGCGATACGACATAATAATTTCAGCAGAGACAGTTTTCTTGTTTCGAACTTTTTAGAGCGTGGTTTTTAGTAGTCGGGTTTTAGTTTTTAAACATTATTTTTTTTAGAGGAGAGATGTGCACAGCCCAAACATTTTTTTATATAAGTTTGTAATTAAGTAATAGTACTATGTCATAATCTTCACTTAACATCAGGTGGAATTGAGGACAAATGCTTGTCTGTCGTCATCTAAAAAAAATACAGCTATTCTTACGCTCTGCTCCTAATCTAAAGTCAGCTTTTGTTCCAGAAACAAAGATTCATTGTACACTACTCCCAGTCTAATTAAGTTCCTCTAGCTTTGATGTCTCATAATTCAAGCATAGTATTAAATTAGGCCATCAGAGATGGAGACTGGGCGATAAAAGACATTGTCGATAAACTTAGGAGTACCAAGAAAATCTATAAAGAATGATGAAGAAATTATATAAAAATTATTGATCCGTGTGAATATACATGGATCGACCTCGCTTCGATTCACGTCATTTTGCTTTTAGTTCCATATTTTGCCAGTAGATGGCGGTGAGTGTCGATTGCATCGTGGAAGTGTTCCGTCTTTTTTATGTGCTAGGTGGCAAACGAGCAAACGGATTATCTGATGGTAAGAGATTAACAAGTGCACTGCCAACCTTTAAATCCCCCTTTCGCCCGAACTGGGCCTCTGATCCTCACTCACGCAGCGAAACACAGCACAGTGCTGCTTCACGCTGGTTTTCTGTATGGCTGGTATCATTCCGGTCGAGCCGAACCATGCATGCCGAAGCTTGGCTCTCGCACAGTCCCTCCACTGCGGGTGGAAAAAGCCATTGTATAAAAAGTTGGCGATTAAAAAGAGTAACTGGCGAGTTTCTTGCCGGATCTTCTCGACCAGAAACAACTTTCCGAGCCGGTGGTAGAATCGCATTATGTTTATTTACTTTTTTAGTATATTTATGTATCAACATATATATGTCGGAGCGTCGGCACAGTGGCGCCCTCTATTATTTTTGGAAACGTCAAGGAACTTTCTTTGGGTGGAGACGATTATAGCGATGATAGAATAGAATAGATTTTGGACTAGAGACACGCGGGAATATCTAGGGATTCGATGTGTGTTTTCTCAGTTTATCTTAAACTAGCTGTTTCACGCGGTTTCACCCGCGTCCCGAGGGAACTACTTCCCGTGCCGAGATAAAATATAGCCTATGTTACTTCTGAATAATGCAGCTTTCTAATGGTGTAAAAATTATTGCAATCGGTCCAGTAGTTTTTGAGTTTATTCATTACAAACATACAAAAATACAAATATTTCCTCTTTATAATATTAGTGTAGATGAACCTCCCACTTAATACTGTGTTGTCTATGTGTACGTTTTGTTTTGTTATTGGTGGAGAATTTCTAAAAAGAAAACTCAATTAACTAAGAAATAAACTCAAATCACCATCGCCATCACCACCAATTCGTGATAATGTGTCTCTACTCACTTGACATTGGCAGAGTTTACTGCTTCTCCGACATACAACACTACTAGCCACTAAAAAAAATAGTTTATCTTGGTGTTTGCTTTGATTTTGTGATGAGATTCGATGGTGGTAATACCAGAACGAACGGACTGTGGGATCGCGCAGTGTACAAATACAGACGAATGTAGAATAATCATCGTTCTGCCGAACCTGCCGCGTTTCCTTTGTGTTCTTTAATACTCAATATCTGTACATAATGCATCTATAGGTTTATTGCATCTATTCTTTCGCGTTGCACATTGATAGTTTGTTGACTGACCGGATGGCGCAATTGGTAGTGACCCTGCCTCTTACGCCAAAGGTCGTGGGTTCGATCCCCACCCTGGACAAACATTCGTGCGATGAACACTTGTGTTTGTTCGGTGTCTGGGTGTAATATATGTATTTAAGTATATATTTGTGTTCCTCTGTTGTCTGATATCTGTAACACAAGTGCTTAAGCTACTTAGTACGGAATCAGGTCAACGTATGAGATGTGAGAATTATTATTATTATTATTCAAAAAAAAAAAAATGCTTGAAATTTCCGAATTGACTTCGCTTTGTGATTTGTGGGCTCTAATTTCAATATTAATAACGATCAATAACGAAGAGCTCGACCAGCCTCCGTTATATATATATTAACATGTAAATTATACATAAGTACTTATAAATAGTCTTAAATCGTTTAAATGTATGACGATTTGTAAGTGATGAGTACAAGCCTGTCTACGCCAGTGTTTCTGAACGAGACGACGACACATCAAGAGAACCAATAGGAAGAAAATATGACGTGATCAGCGGCGACACCTATTGGCCCGTTATCACGCCATATATCTGTAACACAAGTGCTTAAGCTACTTAGTACGGAATCAGGTTAACGTATGAGATGTTGTGAGAATTATTATTATTATTATGTCTGTCTTTCGAACCATAACCTCGGGCAATTACGTCCCGGATTTTTGGAAGGCGTGCGTGGGGCCGAAGCCAACACGTAGAGGCCCTTTCTATAGACAATTTTCTCTAAAAGTGATGTGGCACCATCCGGCGACTATCCCTGTATACACTATGAGAGTGTAGCCAAGGACAATCCCCGATTGGTGTAGAACTATTGAAAGAAAAAGAGTAGAAAGAGACCGGGCTATTGGGTAGGGTGCTAGTGGATTGGGTTACCAGCACTATGGAGGGACTATGGCGCCTGCCCGATCAATGATTAAAATCACGAAAAAAATAAGCAGGCGGTGACTTGCCACTCACTATATGGGCCCCCTATAAAAAGCTACCAGGAAGCCAAGCAAACGCTAGCTACCAGAAATAGCAAGGCGGGCAACATTGGTGTGAGCAGCTCAGGGTGCCGAGAGGTGTACACCGCTTTCTACCCAGTGTCTGTGGTTACAGACACTGTGCCAACTCGCGACTTATGCATCTTTCACTTCCACCCTGCGAGCATATAGCTCTGACATCCCACTCTGGCCAGCTGGTTATTATTATTATTATTATTATCGCGTCAGCCGGTGTGCCCTCCGCCCTCCGGACCATACACCCCCCTCAGCACTTGCAACAATTCATATCCTAACTGCTTGTAAAATTCAAAATAATTAAACCTAAATCTACTCCAAAATCATCTTTTATTTGTCTCAAGCGTAGACAAATAAAGAATTATTTGATTTTGATTTTAGATGTCTATGGGCGAACGCAACCAGTTGCCATCAGTTGATCCGACTGGTCATCTGCAATCCATTAGTTAAACACAATAAAGTGTCTGTTTTCTTAATTTTCCGGTACGGCAACTTTTTGCATCAAAGGTCCTTTGATGGTACTTACATAGGTTCTGCAATGATCCTGAGAACTTTCACCTGCCCCCACTAATCTATTGGGCCGTGTGAGACGCTCCTCACGGCCCAGTGCACCCTAACTATGTAACTAGCTTTGTTAGACGGATTTGCTTGTTTTAAATTAATAAATAAATAAATAAATATAATAAATATTTCACAACATCACATACATTAATACTTGCTTATTTTCATAGCGGTAGATATTATGTACCTATTTTGCTTCTATCTCTTGTTCCTACTTTAGACTAATATTATCTACCTCTAGTGTCTCCCTCTCTCTTATCTCTATTTTGTGTATGTCTTTTTCTCTGTTGTGTTTCTCCAAATTTATCTCTCTGTGCACTTTCTCATCCCTCTCTATCCCTCTCTCTCTCTCTCTAGTGTCCTCCTTACCCTCTCACTCTTTCTCTGTCTCTCTTTCGCTCAACTTCTCTCTCTCTCTCTCTCTTGTGTTCTCCTAACCCTCTCGCTCTTTATCTGCCCCTCTTTCTCTCTCCCTATCTCACTCTCTCTGTCTCTCTCTCTCTAGTGACTTCCATACCCTCTCGCTCGTGTCTCTTACTCCCTAGTGCCTTTTCACTAATCTATTTGGGCCGTGTGAGACTCTCCTCACGGCTTGTTGCACCTTACCTAAGCAGACGGATCACCTGATGGTAAGCGATTGCCATCACCCATGGACACCCGCGACAGCAGTGGAGTCACAAGTGCACTGCCAACCTTTAAACTCCTCTTTCCCCCGGATTGGGCCTCCGGTACCCTCACTCACGCAGCGAAATACAGCATAGTGCTGCTTTAAATTGTTACGGATATTTCTGAATAAACCATTTTATTTATATCATCACTTAAAAATTACGCCAATTCGTTACTCCGTTTTCATCGCTCTATTTTGCCTTGAAAGACGGATAGACAAATAAACACACACTTTTCTGTTTATAATATTGTATAGATATACCGGGATACACAGAAGGATTAGACCCCGACTCTGCCGAACTGCGCGAATTAGCGGCCCAACGATCAAAGCGCGAGGAAGATCCAACCTGGTATAGGGAGTTGCCACACACACAGCAAAGCGAGTATCAAGTTAGTAACAAATTGATATCTAAAAATGTTCCTTTTTTATGTCCTGATGGTAAGCGATTGCCGCCGCCCAGGGACACCCACCCGCAACACCAGTGGAGTCACAAGTGCGCTGCCACCCTTTGAACCCCCTTTTCCCCAGGATTGGGCCTCCGGTACCCTTACTCACACAGCACAGTGCTGTGACGCCGTGGTATCACTCCGGTCGAGCCAGCCCATTCATGCCGAAGTGTGGTTCTTCCACGGTCAAGAAGGTTTTTTAATTATCGCTATCACTACAGTGTTAGTGTTGCTTATCGGTCGATAATCCACTATCGATAGTCTATCGATAGTAAAAGTAAAGTAAAAACTTAATGTCCGATACTATCGATAGTATCGGACACATTTGATCAGGCAGCAATACTATCGAAATATCTGACTATCGATAGTTTTTGATTAATTCTATATTGCTTTAAACTTTCATGGTCACTAACATTAGAATAGTTATTTACAAGATTTCTACCATGTACCTTGTTTTTGAGTTTCCGATATTGGCACATATTTACCTATATATTGATAAAATATTTATATTTTGTAAAATTTCGATCTTTACCCTATTGTTTATGAATACTACCCATAGTCTTTAAGTCATTTGTATTTATGGACACTGGTCTGAAATAAAGTTTTTTTTTAATATAGTGGCTGCTACTGTGTCATCTATAATTCTGCCAATGTCGAGTGATTAGAGAGACACGTTAATTAATAGATGGATCGGTGTGACGAGTGGAATCTATTTTAGTCAGTTTTGACATCATCTAAAACGAAATAAACATACACATGGACAATACAGACAGACAACGTAAAAATGTAAACGTATGGACATATAATCATGTGATTATTTTATTTTATTTTATTAAACTATCGATAGTTTTGACCAATAGCAATACCATCGATAGTCTGAATAATTTTCGAGGTCAACTATCAATAACTACATTATCAATATCTAATTAAAACAATTTCTGGGTTACAACCTCTCGGCAAACACACACACAACGGTTTATGCACCCGAAAAAATTTTTGCGTACGTGTTGGACCCAATATTTTTGCCAAGGTTATTCAATAAATAGTATAAGTGTTCGCCGAGTGGTTGTAGCCCCGATATTGTTTAAAATAGATCCGGTTTAGCAGCTAAAAATTAAAATCGATTGGCGTCGCCAGTGTGCTCCACCTTAACTTCTAAATTAGTTATCATATTTAAACCAATGAGGTATCGTTACAAGCGTCTTGTCTACTGGTTAAAGGCGACATGACGTCACATTAAATTGACTACAGCGCCCTCTAAAAGACTTAGAGTAAAGAACTAAAAAAAAATTTGCTCGACGGTACCGTGTGGGGTATCAAATGAAAGAGCTTTTCATACATTTCAAACATGTAATTTTATTTACATAACTAAAAATATGTTAATTAAAAATAAAGTATAAAGACAAAAACATGACTACCAAAAACACGCTCCAAAAAGTACGAAACGAGAAAATTGTCTCTGCTGTAATTATTATGCCGTATCGCCGTGGTCGTATGCCACCTACTGTAGCAAAACAGATTCATTATAATAATAAAATAAAATCAATGTGGCATACGACCACGGCGATATGGCATAATAATTACAGCAGAGACAAGTTTCTTGTTTCGTACTTTTTAAAGTGTCTTATTTTGGTAGTCGGGTTTTAGTTTTTAAACTTTATTTTTAGCTCCATGATATCTCTTCTCAGTGGATCAACAGTATAAGAGGGAAAGAGATTCTCCCTTCGGAGGGTAATGTTTAGAAACTAGGATTTGAAACGGAAAGCGACTGCAGTCGGTCGGAAAATTTGCAAAGATATCGGGAATTATATCTTGAATATACTCTAGAGTCTTCATCTCAACCTGTAATTTCCGCGCAAAAGCATCATATTTTTTTGACATAAGTGGCAGACGAGCTGTCGGATCACCTGATAGTAAGCAATTGTCGCCGCTAATCACAAGTGCGCTGCCAACCTTTAAACTCCCCTTCACCCCGGATTGGGTTTTTGGTACCCTCACTGGACGCAGCGAAACACAGCACAGTGCTGCTTCAAGCCTGTTTTCTATGAGGCTGTTGTATCGCTCCAGTCAAACCGGCCCATTTATGCCGAATCGTGGCTCTCCTACGGTCTAAAGGAAGGAAATGATTCAGGATTTGGGGAGTCCGGTAATTACAATGAAGCGACTGCCGTTTGAACTTCGCATCCTTACAGGGGATATTGAATTTTTACCGTGGAGAGCCACGCTTCGGCATGAATGGGCCGGCTCGAGCGGAGTGATACCACGGCCGCAGAGAAAACCGGCGTGAAGCAGCATTGTGCTGTGTTTCGCTGCGTGAGTGAGGGTACTGGAAGCCCAATCGGGGGGAAAAGGGGTTTAAAATTTGGCAGTGCACTTGTGACTCCACTGGTGTCACTGGTGACCATGTGCTTACCATCAGGTGATCCGTCGGGTCGTCTGCCACCTATCACACCAAAAAAACCTTACAGGGGAACCAGACCAATTGAATCATGATAACCTTTTCAGGAAACATCTGAAACATCACAAACAGTCTCTCACTAGCCCAATTCAAGTGGAGAGCAAAGGAATGGACAACATTTCAAAATTGCTAAGCTCTGAAACAAAAAATACTTTGTTTACTTTTCCGCTGCTCGAATATATATTTATTCATTTTTTATATTGCTTATTTACTGAGAAAAAAAATAAAAACTAAAAAACGTAAGATGACGTCATCGGACGGCAGAATGTAAAATATTTCTTTGCTTAGCACATTATAGTTTTAAATTTACGTAATGCCAAACCCATGACATGCAACTGTCAAAAAAAAAAGACAACTTGTCAACGTTGAATGTATGAATGACGTTGACAATGTTGACACTAGTATTATTTACCTTTGACAGTAGTACCTTTTTTTTATTAAAACAATGATAAGCAAAGGAATATCGCTGTATTCAGCCGTCCGATGACGTCATTTGGCGCTTACGTCTATTTAGAATAAAAAGAATTTCAATAATTATTTTATGCATGAAAATGGACAAATTTTGAAAAAAGAAAAAATATGGGTCTGTTCATTTTATGTCTACTTTCATATAAAAAAACAATATGGACATGTTAAAAATTTGAAATGTTGTCCATTGCTAGGGTCTGTTTGACCCGTGCGGTTCTATTCGCGTACCTCTCTTTTATTTATCTTTTATTTATTTTTTAATAGCATAAGTAGCATTAATTTTTAATTAAGTAACCTAAGTAGCGTTAAGTCTTTTTTCTGCATTTGTATGTTTTGTTTACCTATAAGTGATTGTGCATTATACCATGTCAGTTAGAATGTTTTTTATGTATGTATTAAATGTAACAATCTTTGGTGAACTAAATAAATAAACATGTTTGTTTTCCTTCACCGCCTAGCTGATGGTAGAAATCCACCATCCTAAGGTAGGTAGTGTATCTAAGGAGCGTTCTTTCTATTTTAGTCGAAATTTACTGTTGTCTGCTTTATTTTACGAGTTACGATCACAATTATATTTTGGGGGGTCGGAGATGAAGATTGATAAGGGGGGATGGTGGGACCTCACTGTGTCTTGACCCGAGCGATCAGGTCCATGACCAATACCTTAACATGGTTTCCAAGTAACGAAACGAAACGTTATGAAAAAGTACCTTTGTGTACGAATATTGTATGCTAGTATTATGGTTATTTCATTAGTTCTAATTTAACACGCACCAGATGATCCTTGAGCGATCACGGCACGGTGCTTAAATCAGTAGTCCCAAGGCCAAGGTAAGAATAATATTTTACAAAAATAAGAGGACAACCCTATACGGTAGGTAACTTTCTGTCCAAAATGGCGGAGTGTCGATACCGCTTTAGCGTATTTATCTACTGTGCCTTTACCCCGTGCCACCGAAAGTAGGTCAAAATAATCTCGCCTGATTTCCCATCAAACAACTGACATACAAGAATACTCCTCAAAAACAAGCCAAATGAAGCTTATACAAGGGTGACAACCTCCCATACATAACCATTACACAATTTTTTATTAGAGCGAAAAATTCCATCATACTTGATCAAAAGGCGTGCTTACTCGACGATGGTCGAAGCTCAACTGACCATTCGAACGTTATGAGTTTAAATAAAGAACGCGGGAGCGCGGCTAATGATTGGTCAGGGGCGGGCATAGACTAATCGGCTTACTTTCTCAATAGAGCATAGACAACCCTTTGATCGCTGTTTCGGTTGAATAGGTTTTTAATATAACAAAGGAATTATGGTGTAAGCTTAAGGATGCCTCGATGGGCGTGCTAGTACTTTGAGATGTGTTAGAACATTTATTTTAAACAGAGGACAGCTACCTTGTACAGACAACATCACATTGGGTTAAAACTATCTGCTGAATTTTCTTATTGATGTTAATCTAAAATGTAGGAGGATTCTGGCGGTATGAGACACACACTCCGTGAGGGCTGATGCAATTCAAAGGTTTTTTAATTATAGTAGGGCCAAAATAAAAAGCCACATTTGACACTTCAACAGAATTCGACAATGTAACCTTGTAACAACGGTCATTGAATTTATCAATCTTTCTATGTTAAAAAAGCACAATTTCTTTTTTTTTATGTTTGCATTTATTTATTTGAATAAAGACCAAAATAGGTAATTTCAACAAATGTTACTTTCTCTAGATTAAATCACTGACATTATTAAATCAATGTTTGAAATGTTACAATTTGGTTTATTTTGAGCTTTAGTGATGTACCCCAATATCGAAGCAAGAACAATTTTGTATTCGATTATATTATTATTTTAGACTATCAATTAATTTTATGATTAAATAAAACGTATGCTATTCATCTGGCCCTCATAAATATAAAAGTATACATTCATACAAATTTTGGTGTAAAATGAAAGCGCCTTGATTGTCTTCTGGTTATGGGCGACATGACGTCACGTTAAATGGACTACAGCGCCCTCTAAGGGACTTAGAGTGAGGAACTAAAAAAATAATTTTGCTTGACGGTACCGTGTGGGGTATCAAATGAAAGAGCTTTTTTAGCACATTTCAAATGTGTAGTTTTATTTGCATAACTAAAAATATGTTAAAAAAAAGTTTCAAAACTAAAACCCGACTACCAAAAACACACTTTATTTTATTATAAGCACGAAACAAGAAACTTCTCTCTGCTGAAATGATTATGCCGTATCGCCGTGGTCGTATGCCACATTGATTTTATTTTATTATTATAATGAATCTGTTTTGCTACAGTAGGTGGCATACGACCATGGTGATACGACATAATAATTTCAGCAGAGACAATTTTCTTGTTTCGTACTTTTTAGAGCGTGTTTTTTTTGGTAGTCTGGTTTTTGTTTTTAAACTTTATTTTTATTTAAAATATTTTTAGTTATGTAAATAAAATTACATGTTTGAAATGTGTGAAAAGCTTTTTCATTTGATACTCAACACGGTACCGCCAGGCAATTTTTTTAAAAGTTTCTTACTCTAAGTCCTCTAGAGGACGCTGTAGACAATTTAACGTGACGTCATGTAGCCTATAACCAGAAGACAATCAAGACGCTTCTAGGTTCGGAGGGTAGGGCTAAAAGAAGTCGCGTGGGCTGATGCAATTCAATGGTTTTAAATTAGTGTCTAGTGGTTTTTAGTGTGCAAGTTTGGTGTTTATTTGTGCAGTGAAGTGCCGCAAAGTGATCCTAATAATAAGAATCGTTGGATTGTATCGTTTTTAACACTGCTATTGTGTGTCGAGTGCGTTGTCTCGTGACAACTTGCTTGGACCTAATAGAGTCTTAAAACCCGCGATTGCTTTTAGAGTGATATCCGCTGAATCCGTAGGTCGATAAAACGCAAAACACCGGCGTTTTATTGAGTGACTGTGACTTTGACTGACTTCGACTGTTGACTACCTACTTGTTCTCAATAAGTTACTTGACATTGGCGAATTATCTTCGGTTGTCCCGCTTAATAATGCCTAAAATCTAAAACATGATAATGGCAGGAGTAATTCTCAGTCGAGAAGTTGATTGCCACAAATAAAATAAGAAGAAGAAGACGCTTCTAACCACAGCTCATTTTTTGAAATATAATAACTAGTTTTTAGAGTGTTTTTTTGCTTGTCGGGTTTCAGTTTTGAAACTTTATTTTTATTTAATATCACACGACATCACATACCAATGAAGTAAAACAAAAAAAATATTTTTCTGAATATTATTTTATTATTATTTTAAATATTAAAAAATATTTACACAATTTTAATAACCTTAAATAAAAACGTATGCAAAGATCCGTACCGTTTGAAACAGCGGACTATTAGTGACAAGTTTCATTTGGCGCATAACAAAAAACAGGAATTAAAGGATTTTGTCAGTAAGTGTTATGAAAAATTGGAGAACAATGCCCTCCTGAATTGTCATTTTTAGGCCAAAAGAGCCTTGTCGCACTTGATAAAGGAATTTAATTTTGCCGACCTCAAGCCGTAATGCCGTTAGCCAACAATCTGTCAATAGACCAATAAACTTTTTTTATTTCAATGTATTGACTAAAAGTGATTTTTTACGCCAGCGACAAAACTAGCGCCGCCACTTGATTTATATTCATTGTGGCGATAAAGAAGTTACCCTCCATTGAAACTGCACATACCTCCTTGAGACAGGTCTCGGTTTAGTTGCTATCAATTTAAATCGATTGGCGTAGCTAGTGTGCGATACCTGTCACCTTAATACAAATTTACTGGCGCCGCTATTTACGTTGATGCGTCACCTTAAGGTGCCGTTTGGGCACACTAGCGACGCCAATCGATTTTAATTTTTAGCTACTAAAACGGATCTATTTTAAAAAATTTAGGGGTTACGATCTCTCGGCAAATACCTATACTATTTATTTAATACTTATTGTTAACTGTTTGGATTGCTTTTGCACTCGAATTTTAGATAATCGGCCGCTTTTGGCGTGAATCAATTTTTAGCTTATAAAAAAGGACCCAAAGTTTGTGCATGGTTATTTAATAAATAGTATAAGTGTTTGCCGAGAGGTCGGAACCGCAATTTTTTTTAAAATAGGCCCGGTTTAGTAACTAAAACTTAAAATCAATTGGCGTCGCCAGTTCGCCCTACCCGCTTGCCCTAACTAGCAACACCAATTAATTTAAATTGTTAGCTACTAAACCGAATCTATTTTAAGCAATTTCGGAGCGGCAGTCTCTAAGCGAACATTTATACTATTTATTTAATAATTGTGCACTACTTTTTGGTCTGTTTTAACAATTCAAATTTCGAATACAAAAGCACACCCAAAAGTATAAGTATTAATATATATAGTTTAAATGTTTTCCGAGAGGCTGCAATTTCGAAATTGTTAAAAAGATATCCGGTTTATTTGTTATTAATTTAAATCGATTTGCCTTGCTATTTAGGGCCTCCCGCCGCCTTAAGGAAGAAATAAACCCTTTAATGTTGACTGTCTACTTAACAGCATTATAGCTTATGATCGCCAGCATGTTTCAAGCTACATTTATTCCTAACAGTCTCTGTAATCCTGTCCCATACATTCTCCACAAACCGCGTGTAAATGGGAGTTGGGCACAAGAATGGAAGTATCATTCTGCTTATATAGAACTTGTACGCCTGACAGTTGGGAGAAGATCTTGACGCCATCTTGGATTTCTGTCACACTGAAAAAAAAATATAGTTATCTATATTATAAAAGGAGAACATGAGTGACTAAGGTTTTAAGCCCAAACTACTCACCCTAAAAACTTGAAATTTGGGAAGGGGGTGACTTTAATAGTGAAAGTGAGCACTAAGAAGGGATTTTTGAAAATTTAACCCTTAAGGGGGTAAAAGAGGGGAAAACTAGGAGAACGAAGTTCGCCGGGAGCCACCAGTTTTCAAATAAGTATATAAATAAATATATATATATATATATTTCACAACATCACATACATTGATCTGACTCCGAGATAGGTAGCTCAAGCACCTGTGTTACGGATATCAGAATCAACAGTGGGATTACAAATATTTACGTATAATACTTGTCTTTTGTAAATAAATACTTATAATACATAGAAAACACCCAGACCAATACAAATAAACATGCACACACAAATGTGTGTACTGTGCGGGGATCGAACCCGCAACCCTTGGACCAAAGGCAGCGTTCACTACCTCTGTTCCAAACGGGTCGTCGATAAGTATCAGCCTATATACTATCCCACTGCAGGGCAAAGGCCTCCATCGTAAAATGAGGTCATCGCTACTATGATGGGATTAGGCTTAGTCACCACGCTTGCCTAATGCGGATTGGTGATCACAAACCCGAGCTATTTTCGAAAAATTCGAAACATACATTTGCTCGACCCGGGAATCGAATCCAGGTCCGGTAGTTAAACCACTAGACCAACAGGGCATTATAAAATTTAAGCGCTTTATTTTTTAGGTATCCATAGGACACCTGTGACACCAGTGGAGTCACAAGTGCGCTGCTGACCTTTATATCCCTTTATAAAAATATCCCTTTCCCCAGATTTGCGCCTAAGGTACCCTCACTCACGCATCGACTGCCTCGATGGCGCAATGGTTAGTGGGTCGCACTTTAAAGCGACGGTTGCGCTTGGGGTCCCGGGTTCGATTCCCGGATCGGGCCAAAATTTTTTTTTTTTATATTAATAATTCTCACGACATCTCATACGTTGACCTGATTCCGTACTAAGTAGCTTAAGCACTTGTGTTACAGATATCAGACAACAGAGGAACACAAATATATACTTAAATACATATATTACACCCAGACACCGAACAAACACAAGTGTTCATCCCACGAATGTTTGTCCAGGGTGGGGATCGAACCCACGACCTTTGGCTGGCGTAAGAGTCAGGGTCACTACCAATTGCGCCATCCGGTCAGTCTAAAAATTTGTACCTGAGTTTTTCTGTTAAGGTGACGGGTAGGGCACACTAACGACGGCAAGCGATTTTAATTTTTAGCTACTAAACCGAATCTATTACCTATTACAACCTCTCGGCAAACACATAAACTATTTATTAAATAACCATGTACAAATGTTGGGTCCGTTTTTGTACGCGAAAAATTGATTTACGCCAAAAGTAGCCGCTTTTAGCTGTAATTCAAATTTCGAGTACTAAAGCAAACCTAAAAGCTAAGTATAAGTACTTAATAAATAGTATAAATGTTTGCCAAGAGGTTGTAACCTCGAAATTGTTTGAAATAGATCAACCGGATCTATTAGCTAAAAATTAAAGACGATTGGCGTCGCTAGTGTGCCCTACCCGTCACCTTAAGAAATTCTCAGTGTTAGCCCGGAGTCTAGTAGTTGGCGGACTTGTACCGCCGTGCCTCGGAAAGCACGTTAAGCCGTTGGTCCTGCGCCTAATCCCTCTCCGGTCGTGTCACGCTAGTGTCCCGTCGAAATAAGAGAGTACGGGAATATAGAGTGCACTTGTGTCTGCGCAAATACTTGTGCACTATAATTTAAGATTGCACCGCCCTACACCTTCATCAAGTGTCCTTTATACACAGGTTGCCTGGAAGAGATCGCTCATAGTGATAAGGCCGCCTTCGTTGTACACATCCTGTAATATCTAGTTTTTAAGTTTTCTTGCTTTATTTTGAGTGCAATTAAAGTATTTATTCATTCATTCATTAATTCATATCCTGCGTCGATGGCTGATCGCTGAGATTGGCCGCCATGACCGAAATATCGGTTTGGTACTTACTTCAAGTGACCTCCCGACTGTGTTTCGTTGACCACTATTCGACCTTCGAATCTTCCAAGGGTCAAGAAGTAGCCGCCGGCGTATATCTTCAGGCGGCCATCTTTTTGTCGTATGACAGCAAACCTTAACAAAAAAAATAATAATATTATGATCTAAAAAAAATTAGCCGTGTGGTCCCCGGCAGAGTAGAATAGGCCACCCTCACTCTTACCGAGGTGTCGTAAAAGGCGACTAAGGTAAAGCTGCTAGCATGATCATCAGCACCCAGAGAAGGAAAACTCTGCATTTATATAAAAACCCTCGCCAACCCGTCTGCCAAGCGTGGTGAGTATGGCAATTAGCCCTCATGTGATTTAGGGAGGCCCGTGCCCCAGCAGTGGGGACTTAAATGGGCTGACGATGATGATGAAGATAAAAAAAAAACAGTGAAAAAAAAACCGCCTTCAAAAACCATGAACTAAATAGGTAGTGTGAAATAATATTTTTATCACTTTATACACTTTAGAAAAAAGTATAAAGTGATAAAAATATTATTTTACACTTTTTAGTTCGTGGTTTTTGAAGGCGGTTTTTTTTCGCAGTAATTTTTTTTCAAGCTTTTTAGTGTCTCGGTTTTTGAAATAATATTTCACATCACATACCAACTGTTAACCGACACCGACATCACTATTCGATACTACATCCCTAGTGGCTCTGTCACACCAAATCAAACTACCTCAACATCAGCCCATTTAAGTCCCCACTGCTGGGGCACGGGCCTCCCTCAATCACATGAGGGGTAATTGCCATACTCACCACGCTTGGCAGACGGGTTGGCGAAGGTTTTGATATAAATGCAGAGTTTTCCTTCTCTGGGTGCTGATGATCATGCCAGCAGCTTTACCTTAGTCGCCTTTTACGACACCTCGGTAAGAGTGAGGGTGGCCTATTCTACTCTGCCGGGGACCACGCGGCTAATCAAACTACCTAAACAAAACTTAAATTTTTCAATCGATTCTCACCTTAATGTCAAACACGTTTGGTTCATTATCATTTGAGGAAATTAGATAGATGTGTGCTTGTCTTTATATCGGATCACAGATTTGAAATTAACTTCTCTCATCGGATCTAAGATTAAAAACAATGTCTTACATCCCGAATTAAAATACCAACCTAAACTTACCGAGGTAGGGTCCCTGAAATCTCGTTTTAAGGTGACGGGTAGGGCACACTAGCGACGCCAATCGATTTTAATTTTTAGCTACTAATTCTATTTTAAACAATTTCGGGGTTCCAACCTCTCGGCAAACACTTATATTATTTATTAAATAACCATCTACAAATGTTGGTTCCGTTTCAGTGCGCGAAAAGTTGATTACCGCCAAATGCGGCCACTTTTAGCGTAAATTGTTTTATAATAAATAGTATATAAGTATTTGCCGAAGTTGTTTTAAATAGATCCGGCTTAGTAGCTAAAAATTAAAATCAATTGGCGTCGCTAGTGTACCCTACCCGTCACCTTAAGCAACCTGACCTATAATAGGAGATTTTGGGCTACTATTGAGAAAAGGTATTTTTTATTATTTTTTTTATTTGAGAGGTGGCAGTCGAGCAGACGGATCACCTGATGGTAAGCAACTCCGCCGCCCATGGACACCCGCACCACCAGTGGAGTCACAAGTGCGCTGCCAACCTTTTCCCCTTCCATCCATTGGGCCTCAGGTAACCTCACTCACACGGCGAAACACAGCGCAGGCGTTGCTTCACACCGGTCTTCTGTGAGGCAGTGGTATCACTCCGGTCGAGCTGGCCCATTCATGCCAAAGCGTGGCTCTCCCACATTTAGGATTCCACATTCGGATTAGGCGAATTTAGGCTACTTTGCGCCAATTATTCGGCGTTTTTTCAGGGCTAGACCTGGCAACACTGTTTCGTTCAGTGGCGGAAAAGATGGCGGGTTGTTTACTATATGTGTTAGTAAGTATCGCCATCTGCGCTTGGTTTTGCGTAATATTCGCTGTTAATTTACCGCTATTATAATTTTAATCCTACTCCGACAGAATGCCTTTCATTGTTGATATTACATTGATCTGACTCCGAGGTAGGTAGCTCAAGCACCTGTGTTACAGATATCAGAACAAATATATACATTATACTTTTCTTTTGTAAATACATAGGTACTGGTAATAGAAAACAACTCTCTCTGTCTCTAGTGGTTCTCTATCTCTCTTATGTCCTTCTCTTTCTCCCTCTCACTAGTGTCATTCTCTCTATCTCTAGTGTTTCTCTATCTCTCTAATGTCCTTCTCTCTCTAATGCCCTTATCTCTCTCTTCCTCGCTCTCACAAGTGTCTTTTTCTCTATCTCTAATGGTTCTCTATCTCTCTAATGTCCTTCTCTCTCGTTAATGCCCTTATATCTCTCTTTCTCGCTCTCACAAGTGTCTTTCTCTCTGTCTCTAATGGTTCTCTATCTCTCTAATGTCCTTCTCTCTCTCCCTAATGCTCATATATCTCTCTCTTTCCCGCTCTCACAAGTGTCTTTCTCTCTGTCTCTAGTGGTTTTCTATCTCTCTAATGTCCTTCTCTCTCTCTAATGCCCTTATCTCTCTCTTTCTCGCTCTCACAAGTGTCTTTCTCTCTGTCTCTAATGGTTCTCTATCTCTCTAATGTCCTTCTCTCTCTCTAATGCCCTTATCTCTTTTTTTTCTCGCTCTCACAAGTATCTTTCTCTCTGTCTCTAGTGGTTCTCTATCTCTCTAATGTCCTTCTCTCTCTAATGCCCTTATCTCTCTCTTTCTCGCTCTCACAAGTGTCTTTCTCTTTGTCTCTAGTGGTTTTCTATCTCTCTAATGTCCTTCTCTCTCTAATGCCCTTATATCTCTCTTTCTCGCTCTCACTAGTGTCTTTCTCTCTGTCTCTAGTGGTTCTCTATCTCTCTAATGTCCTTCTCTCTCTCCCTAATGCTCTTTAGCTCTCTCTTTCTCCCTCTCACTAGATTCATTCTCTCTGTATCTAATAGTTCTCTATTTCTTTAATGTCCTTCTTTATCCCTCTTTCTTTCTCACTCTGTCTCTTTCTTTCTCTTACTATCTCACCCTCTCTCTCTGAAACAATTTCCATACCTTGGAACTTGAGTGCAGTCAGCTAACGCTATCCGCTGCCCGCACTGCAGTGGCGCCACCTTCATGCTGCTGGACCCGTCGGCATGAAGGGATCTCACATTGGAAGACGATTTGTTCAGTCTACATTCACCTGAATAAAAAAAATATCTACTTAGTCTTTCCACCTTATTATTTGATTATCACATTATTATTATTTGTCTTTTTCTGGGTTCATTGTTAAAAGGAGCTGGGACGAATTTTGTTCTGGGACTATCCTATCTTGGACTATTCTGGGACAGACGGACAGACGGACAGACAGACAGACATGACGAATCTATAAGGGTTCCGTATTTTGCCATTTGGCTAAGGAACCCTAAAAAGTGATTTGTGAATTTTCAACCCTTAAGGGTTAGTTGAGCGGGTTTGAGGTTTGAATGATGACTTTTGTAATAAAGACAAAAAATATGTGTGAGTAACGCCGCGGGCGCATTCTAGTTTTATGATATACTTATACATATATCTGTTAGTATGTATATATGTGAAAGGCGTCGTAAAAGGCGACTAAGGTAAAGCTGCTGGCATGATCATCAGCACCCAGAGAAGGAAAACTCTGCATTTATATCAAAACCCTCGCCAACCCGTCTGCCAAGCGTGATGAGTATGGAAATTACCCCTCATGTGATTGAGGGAGGCCCGTGCCCCAGCAGTGGGGACTTAAATGGGCTGGACTAATAAGAACTAAAAGGTATCGTCAGTTTTCAAATTGATTCGTTTGATATGCTATGAGCACTTATTACCTTTCATAAATAGGTCAGAGTAATACCTGTTGCACAGAAAATTATGCTTAACTGTTAGATCAGAAAGTTCAGATTTGCTTGTAGCAACATCGATTCCTTTTGGTTGACAGATCTTTTTAAAACGGTATGTTGGTATAACTGATTCTTGCCGTGCAAGCGAAAATTTACCTTAAGGTGACGGGTAGGGCCACAGATAATCTGTGGGTAGGGCACACTAGCGACACCAATCGATTTAACCGGATCTATTTTAAACAATTTCGGGGTTACAACCTCTCGGCAAACACTTACACTTTTTATTAAATAACCATGCACAAATGTTGGGTCCGTTTTTGTACGCGAAAAATTGATTCACGCCAAAAGTGGCCGCTTTTGGCGTGAATCAATTTTTCGCGTACGCGTTGGACCCAATATTTTTTCACCGTTATTTAATAAATAGTATAAGTGTTTGCCGAGAGGTTGTAACCCCGAAATTAGTGAAATAGATCCGGTTTAGTAGCTAAAAATTAAAATCGATTGGCGTCGCTAGTGTGCCCTACCCGTCACCTTAAGGTGACAAACCTTTTTATTCTTTGTACTGTACTAGGACGTTTGTACTGAATGGATGTTGATGAAACTCGATGAAACGCGGACGAAAAAGTACTTATAATAAATAATACACAATAAAAAACATTTAACTGTAAATTACTTACGATAAAGTCCATAATTGTATATCTTCCAGTTGGTCCACATATCGAATAGCCAGTCAAAACCCAGAGACGCAAACTGTACGTTCGTCACCCGGTCTATAGACAGCGACGCTATGCCATTTTTAACCTTAAAAGAAAAGCAATACAGTTAGTTTTCCTTTGAATGTGCTAATAGTAGAGAGAGAGTAAGAAAATAATGGTATTTCATTTTAGGAAAATAATTAAATCAGTTGACCTTGTCAGTGTGTCATACCTTTAAAGAAGCGTTCAAATCATTGTATGGTTCTTTGTACATGTCCGACTCTTGTTGGAAACCAAGCTTTGTGAATACGTCCTGTTGTAGCTGAAAAAAAAATTAAGCTAAAAAAAATTATTACTACCTGTGCGGATAAAGAATGGGATCAGAAATGTCGGCGCATCTATTCACTTTTCGCTCGCACACTATTTGCGTCTATACTCGCACCCCACGAGTGCGAGTATAGACGCAAATAATGTAACCACATTTTACAGGTCCACCCACACAGAACACTTATGAATGTCAAAATAGGTACATAATATCTACCGCTACATACTATGTTAAACATAGATCTCAACTGTTCACGGTAGAACAACTGAGTTTTCTGCCGAGACTTGGATTGGTTTATTATGGGATTTATTTGTTCAACGTACACGACACACAAGATTACAAATAAAAAAACAAACTGGCGTTATTTAAACAAAAGTAAAAATAAAACACTTAAAACAAAGAATTAGCTACACGTTTTTTGTTTTTTTTTTATTTATTTATTTTTTATTTATTCATGTTTAAATAATTCGGCCGGGCAATACATTGTGTCGCTGTGTTGGGAGTCTCTAGCAAAAGCTTAGTAGCATTTTAATATAGATGCTAAGTGAAAATAGTATCGGCTAAAATCCAGGGATGAAAGGTCATCTAACAACAATTTTGAGTTAAGTAAATAGGTACACTCACATATGAACACGAGATGAAATTTGAAGTGCGTTATTTACTCAAGACTACTCGAGAATAAATTGCAAAGAATTGCTATAAAAATATCAACAATTTTGAGTTAGGTCGGTATTTGACTAAGGGTGCGCTCTCATCGAACAGGGGCTTACTAGAAGGTAGGGAGTTACAAGAAAGTCACTAGGTGGTCACTAGAGAGTCAGTAGGGGGTCACTAGGGAGTCACTGGAAAGTCACTAGAGGGTTACTAGGGGGACCCAAGGGAGGCACAATGAAATTACTGGGGGTCTCTACGGGGTCACTATGGAGTTACTAAGGGGTCATTAGGGAGTCACAAAGGGGTCACTATGGAGTCAATAAGGGGTCATTAGGGAGTCACAAAGGGGTCACTGGGGGGTCACTATGGAGTCACTAAGGGGTCATTAGGGCGTCACAAAGGGGTCACTGGGGGGTTACTATGGAGTCACTAAGGGGTTATTAGGGAGTCACAAAGGGGTCACTGGGGGGTCACTATGGAGTCACTAAGGGGTCATTAGGGAGTCACAAAGGGGTCACTGGGGGTCACTATGGAGTCACTAAGGGGTTATTAGGGAGTCACAAAGGGGTCACTGGGGGGTCACTATAGAGTCACTAAGGGGTCATTAGATAGTCACAAAGGGGTCACTGGGGGGTCACTATGGAGTCACTAAGGGGTCATTAGGGAGTCACAAAGGGGTCACTGGGAGGTCAGTAGGGAGGCACCAAAGAGTCACAAGAGGGTCATTAGGAAGTCACTAGGGGTCACTATAACAGCTATATACCCCTCTCTCTGTTTCTAGTATGTCTTTTTTTCTATTTAATTACTTTTACTTAGATTGGTGTTTTTAATCTTTACATCAACCCTTTTATTGCCCTGCAGGTCCACAGCGGTGCCATAACACAACACCAGTAAATGCAGGCCCTGCAGGGCTCCCCTGCCCTCTAGAGCTTCGCTCCTGAACCTCACGCTTACCATACTTACCCAACGGGGTCGCTGCGATCATATTAGTGACAGGATGTTGTGAACATAGTAACACTCGCAAGGACCTCATTAGGGGTTGCTAGCGAAAGCATAGTACCATCAAATAGGAGTCACTAGAAGAAGGAAGGTGGTCACAAGGGACTCAGTGGAAAGTCTCTAAGGAGTCACTAGAAATTATTTTGGGGGTCAATAGGGAGGCACTAGGGAGTCACAAGAGGGTCACTTAGGAGTCACTAGGGGTCACCAGGGGTCACCACGGGGTGTCACTACGGGGTCTCTAGGGGGTCACTAGGGGTCACTACGGGGTCTCTAGGAGGTCACTAGGGGACACTGGGGGGCTACAATGGGGTCACTAGGGGGTCATTAGGGAGTCACTAAAGGTTCACTACGGGGGGTCACTACGGGGTGTCTAGGAGGTCACTAGGGGACACTGGGGGGTTACTACGGGGGGGGTCACTATGGAGTCACTAAGGGGTCATTAGGGAGTCACAAAGGGGTCACTGGGGGTCACTATGGAGTCACTAAGGGGTTATTAGGGAGTCACAAAGGGGTCACTGGGGGGTCACTATAGAGTCACTAAGGGGTCATTAGATAGTCACAAAGGGGTCACTGGGGGGTCACTATGGAGTCACTAAGGGGTCATTAGGGAGTCACAAAGGGGTCACTGGGAGGTCAGTAGGGAGGCACCAAAGAGTCACAAGAGGGTCATTAGGAAGTCACTAGGGGTCACTATAACAGCTATATACCCCTCTCTCTGTTTCTAGTATGTCTTTTTTTCTATTTAATTACTTTTACTTAGATTGGTGTTTTTAATCTTTACATCAACCCTTTTATTGCCCTGCAGGTCCACAGCGGTGCCATAACACAACACCAGTAAATGCAGGCCCTGCAGGGCTCCCCTGCCCTCTAGAGCTTCGCTCCTGAACCTCACGCTTACCATACTTACCCAACGGGGTCGCTGCGATCATATTAGTGACAGGATGTTGTGAACATAGTAACACTCGCAAGGACCTCATTAGGGGTTGCTAGCGAAAGCATAGTACCATCAAATAGGAGTCACTAGAAGAAGGAAGGTGGTCACAAGGGACTCAGTGGAAAGTCTCTAAGGAGTCACTAGAAATTATTTTGGGGGTCAATAGGGAGGCACTAGGGAGTCACAAGAGGGTCACTTAGGAGTCACTAGGGGTCACCAGGGGTCACCACGGGGTGTCACTACGGGGTCTCTAGGGGGTCACTAGGGGTCACTACGGGGTCTCTAGGAGGTCACTAGGGGACACTGGGGGGCTACAATGGGGTCACTAGGGGGTCATTAGGGAGTCACTAAAGGTTCACTACGGGGGGTCACTACGGGGTGTCTAGGAGGTCACTAGGGGACACTGGGGGGTTACTACGGGGTCACTAGGGGGTCATTATGGTGTCACTAAGGGTTCATTACGAGGGGTCAGTACGGGGTATCTAGGGGGTCACTAGGGGTTACTACGGGAGGTCACTACGGGGTCTTTAGAGGGTCACTAGGGTTTACTACGGGGGTCACTACGGGGTCTCTAGGGGGTCACTAGGGGTTACTACGGGGGTCACTACGGGGTCACTACGGGGTCAATAGGGGGTAATTAGAGATTCACTATTAACTATTACTTATTAACTACTATTACTTACATTGGTATTCTTAATCTTCACGTCCACCCTCTTATCGCCCTCCGGATCCACAGCGGTTCCATTATACACCACCAGCAAGTGCTTGCCCTCCAGGGCTCCCCTGCCCTCCAGGGTATCGCTCCTGAACCTAATGTCTAGAAGCCCTTGGTAGTCCAGCCCTAGGAGTGGGATGCGTTTGGGGAATATGTAGCTGTCTTCGTTTCGGATTATTAGCTGGAAGAAAAGAGAATAAAATGGGGCTTGAGTAGCAAAATATATTTATTGTAACAAATTTCAAATCCAAGATGGCCGCCGTCGGGGGATTTAAAATTTTTAAATTTATCTTGAAACTTAAGCGCGTGCCGCAATTATCAAAACAAAGTTAGGAAATAAACAGTGCACTCATGTTTGCGCACACACTGGCGGACACTGTAATATATGCTTGACGTGGCCTTTTGTTGAGATCAGCCGCCATAATGGAATCGGTTTTCTTTTTGTGCAATTTCTTATGTAAAGATTATTTAGATGGGTTTTTTTTACTTACTTCCCAGTTATATTTTGGTGTCCCAGGCCATGATCCGTTCATAGTGAGTCTTGTGACACTTTTTTCAAACAAATTCTGTATAGCAAGATCCCCGTCCAATTTGAAAATTATTTCTTCCTCTGATTTATCAGAAAATTGTCTGAAAACAAATTTTATTATTTATAAAATAATAAAAAGTGACTTTTGAATTTTCAACCCCTAAGGGCTGGTTGCACGGGTTTAAAGTTTGAATGAAGACTTTTGTAATAAAGACTAAACTCACGGGCGCGGGCGCAGTCTAGTATAAAAATAAACGCGTAGCATACAGTGTGAGTCTTCATAAAGCGTACATATCAAAATCAGGGAAACTGAACCCCATTTTATCGGCGGAAAAAATAATAAAAAAAACTATTCGAAATTATAAAACAAATGCAAAAATGAAGAAAAAAAAATACAGATTTTCTTCAAGTTTCATTTATAGGGTTAGTTCTCGTGGATAGGGCTGCGCACCAACTCGAAGTCTTTCAGAAACCCCAGCTTGCTCTTTTTACCATACGCAAAGACTAATAATAGGCGCAACGCATTTTCCATTAGAACATGTCAACTATTTAATAATTTGGCAAAAGTAAATGTCGACATTGACTTGTTCAACACTTCAGTTTCGAAATTGAAACGTGTACTTTTTCTCAAATGTTATTTAATTTCTTTTTTTCCTGATAATGTCAGATGACTTGATCAATTTAAAAGTTTTGTTCTTCTAAGAGTGGCAAATACGTTGTTCGTTTTGTTTGTAATTTAGTAACTTTTTGTTTTTTTCTTTCTTAACATTAGGTACCCACTTGCATTTCTGTTAAACAACCAAGTGATTATCAGTGGAAACTTGTAATTGGCCCTCAATGTTTTTTTTTCTGTGACTGTATCCCTAAATGTATCAATAAAAAAAGATGTTTGAAAATAGGGTTGTTAAACGCTAGGTCTCTAAACACGGGTCAGGACGAATTGATTACTACCTTTGAAAATTACAGGCCAGATATTCTAGCCATAAACGAGACATGGCTTCCTGATGGTCAGGAAAACCTTGCTCCAGCCATACCAAATTATATTTTTTTACACAAAGCGCGTAAGAATAAGAAAGGCGGCGGTGTAGGTTTCTACGTAAGGCAGGGCATCAAGGTTCGTACGCTACGACATCCCTCCTCGCATTTGGAGCAATTATGGATAGAGGTGCAATTGCCGGGTGCAAAACTAGAAATAGGTACAGCATATAGACCAGAAAGCACATCACTGCAAGAGACTTGGGATTCTTTGAGCGAATCGATGAGTTCTTTCGCACGATGTGACTACATTTGTCTACTGGAGGATCTTAATGTAGACCTTTTGAAGGTAAACACAGCGCGTGCCAAGGAATTCTTAGATTTTTGTCATCACCAAAGCATGGAGCAATTAGTTAAAGAGGCAACTAGAATAACAGATGAATCAGAGACTTTGATAGATGTTATAATGACAAATAAAGAACTGAAGTGTAATAAAGTATCAGTGGTACATAATAAAAGTCTTAGTGACCATGCTACTATATTGGCTGATTTACAAGTTGCTAAACCTAATATAATAAACCGAATCAGATTCTCGCGAAATTTACTAGATATTAACTTGTCAATATTTCAACAAGATTTATATTCACTAGATTGGAAATCAATACTGAATAATCAGGATGTAAACTGCATGGTAGAACATTTAAATAACTATATTTTAAGTATATTTGATAAGCATGCACCGATTAAGCGCAAGATAGTCAAAGCTGCTCCAAAGCCTTGGATAACAAATATGATAAGATTTATGATTAATCTCCGAAACAAGGCACAAGTAAAAGCTCAGAAAGAAAAAACACAAAGCTCTAAGGAATATTATCGGAGTCTCAAAAATTTTGTTACTTCATCAATAGAAAGAGAAAAGAAAGCCTATTTTAACTACTCTCTAAATAATAATTTAGATAAACCTAAAGAACTATGGAAAAATATAAGAAAAACGTCACTATATGATAATCCAATTGCTACAGAAATCCCCGACTGCTTGAATGATCCTGAAAAAATAAATGAATATTTTTTAAAACTACCAGTGGAGGAAACTTTCAAATCAGATCAGAAAAAAACAGTGTTAATGCATACAGACGATAATTCGCAAGGATTTCGATTGAAACCTTCAACAGAAGATGAGGTTAGAAAAATAATTAACAACATTAAGACTAATGCTGCAGGACATGACACAATAACCATAGAAATGCTGAAACTTACCTTGGATATCACACTACCTATCATCGTAGCTATAATAAATAGATCCATAGAGACTTCTACTTTTCCCTCGGCTTGGAAGACCGCATTAGTTAGACCGATTCCTAAAAAAAAAAATATCGAGAATTTTAGTGATCTACGGCCAGTATCAATTTTACCTGCCCTCTCCAAAGTAATGGAAAAAGTAGTCCTAAAACAAATAGAGTGCTATATTCATGAAAAAAACATCATACCAAGACTGCAGTCGGGATTTCGTAAAGGGCATGGCACTGAAACGGCATTATTACACGTTACCGACGAGCTCACCGAGGCATCAGACAAGGGATTAAGTAGTATTATTGTACTGTTGGACTACTCGCGAGCATTTGATTGCCTTCGATCTGACTTACTGCTGGCGAAACTTTCACACTACGGATTTAGTTCGGACACATGCCAGTGGCTCAGGACGTTCCTGACAAATAGAGAGCAGATGGTAGTACTCAATAGCCCAAATGGTGAAATAAAACGTTCTAAAGCACGGAAACTAATCCGAGGCGTCCCGCAAGGCTCCATATTGAGCCCTCTTCTCTTTTCAATATTCACAGCCGACTTGCCTTCGCATATTAAAACATGTAATTACCACCTGTACGCTGATGACACTCAGATCTATTACTCCTTTAGTGGCAAAAATGTACAAGAAGCTATAAGTAAGATTAACCTAGATCTAGGAAACATTTGTAAATGGTCGACAGATAACTTTTTGGTTTTGAATCCGTCAAAATCGAAAATGATAATAATGGGCACAGGACATCAAATTAGAGAAGTGATTAATAGTAAGGCAAAAATAAATATTAATAATATTGCTATAGAACCGGTATCACACGCGAGAAATTTAGGACTTATTATAGACGGGGAACAAAAATATGAGAAGCATGTAAATGAAAAAATAAAAAATGCTTTTTTTAAGTTAAAACAACTCTATTGCATTAGACCTTATATCAAGGAAGAGTTACGTATGCAACTGGTAGATTTACTGGTGCTATCACCTTTTAACTACTGCGACTCGGTTTATGGGCCAAGAATAAATAATAATATTGCAAAAGCGATACAACGCGTTCAAAACGCTTGCCTCAGATTTTGTTTTAATATACCAAGACGAAATCATGTGACTCCTTATATGAACGTCAAAGGTATTATTAATATGAACGCTAGACGCGAACTTCATTATGCATGTCTGACTCAGAGGGTAATTTGGTCCAAATGTCCAGATTATCTATTCGAGAAGCTGACATGGAAAAAAGATATCAGTCGATCAAACCTTCGCTCAGTGTCGTCAAACATGCTCCAAATACCCGCTCACAAATCAACACGGTTTAGAGGATGCTTCAAATTTCAAGCATCAAAAATCTGGAATGATTTGCCACCACCGCTTAAAATTAAGATGACAATCCAATCGTTCAAATTGAAATATAAATTTGCTTTACAAAAAAAACAATGTGCCACAGAAAATTTAAAGCATCCTTACCACAAAGATATAACCCTAAGAGCTTTCTTTGCTTAATTTTTTCAACCCTAACTACAATTGACATATAAATACACACACGCACGCACACACACACACACACACACACACACACACACATACATCACAGATATTAAAATACACAGTTGCACACTCGCGTACTATCTAACAAAATGTAATTACTAAATACCCTATTCTACTGTTGTTTATAACTGTTATTATGTTAAGTATTAATAATTGTAAGTTTCTAATGTCGTCAGCAAGCATTATACTTATCTATGCTCTCAAACACCAACTTAGAGAGCCGGGATAAGTTGAAAACCAGCGCGGTCCAAGAGAACTGTACTCTCTTGTGGCAGCAAAAGCTGAACTTATCCTTTTTGTCGTACCGAGTTGACATATGTTTAAATATGTAATTGATAAATGATAAATGATTTCTTATCTTATCTTATCTTATCTTATAAATAATTATGTTTGTGAGAGGGACAAATAAACATTTTTTTACTTTTTACTTTTACTTTTACTAAATCTAGCTGTAAGTTTCCCAAAAACTTGTAAAATAAAAATAAAATAATTTTACTTTTTCGTACGATTAGACATCGTCAAAAAAATTATTCCACTGCGATGACACACTTAGTTTAAAAATTTATGACGATTTATGTAAATGCAGTGCAACTCATAATTTATTTATTTTTTTTCCGTCGATAAATTGGAGTGTAGTTTCCCTGATTTTGATAATGTACACTTTATGAAGTCAGACTGTATACTCACAGCTTGACGTTGCGACCGCGTTTTCAACGGTCGTGGTCACAAGCGAAAGATTTGTATAAAGAAGAAATACCGGATTACATTGCATATACATTTTACATTTTTATTATTTCATCATCATCATTTGCCCATTTAAGTCCCCACCGCTGGGGCACGGGCCTCCCTCAATCACATGAGGGGTAATTGCCATACTCACCACGCTTGGCAGACGGGTTGGCGAGGGTTGTGATATAAATGCAGAGTTTTCCTTCTCTGGGTGCTGATGATCATGCCAGCAGCTTTACCTTAGTCGCCTTTTACGACACCTCGGTAAGAGTGAGGGTGGCCTATTCTACTCTGCCGGGGACCACACGGCTAATTATTTACAGCTTATTTTTTACGGCTTATTATTAACAATTAGAACTTTAAATTAAATTAATTATATTATTAAAAAATAACAAAGAATTGCCCGCACCTGCTTCAGATGGCTGTTACATCAATGTTGAATACTTTTGAATTTTCGACTCCTAAGGGGTAGTTGCGCGGGTTTAAAGTTTGAATGAGGACTTTTGTAATAAGGTCATTAATTTATTTAGTACAGTCACATGATACATATTATTACAATCACAAGCCACATATTAATAAGGTCACAGTTCTAATATGCATCAAAATAACGGCGTACATAGCACTTATGAGAAAAACATTTGTTTAGATTCCTTATGTTTCTTAATTAAATTAGTAAAAAAACTTAGTGCGAGGCGTGACAGTAGTGACATAGCTAAGAGCATCCATTAGGCTAATGGCCTGATAGATACTCTGTCACCAACGATTTGAATTTAGAAAACACATTGTCGAATATGGCGCCACTGTCGCTTATTATGACAATATTGGTTTGACACCCGCGAATGCCATTTTTTTGTTGTTTCTTTTTTTTTGTGTGTTTTTTTTTTAAATATAATTTTAATGTTTTTAAATTGATTATGTATGTATCTCTGTGTTATTATTTCTTTGTTTTGTATATGTAATTTTTCATTTTCTTCTTACTTGTATATATTGCATGTCAATCTTTTATAATATTTTTTTTCAATGAAAAGGCGTCACCCAAGGTCCAGCCTGAAAACCAGCGCTGCAGCTGCTGTGTGTGGCAGTTGCAGCATATGCTGAGGCTGAGCCTTGTTTGCCGCAACTCTTTGTCTCTGTACCTTGTTTTCTCTGTTTTGTTCTATGTGTAATGTGTTGTGGTCAATAAATTGTTTCTTATCTTAATATGACATTGAACTCACCTGTAATATTTCACCAGAAGTGACACATTTAATTCCTTCTGTTTACCCGATATGAAACCGGCCAATATAGGCGCTTCATCCACCACCAAAGTAGCCAACAGACCCTTGTCCTCCCCCAAGGATTTAGGGGGGTAGATGACGCCGCAGGATTTGTATGAAGGGGAGACCAGGGTGGGAATACTGCTGAAGAGGAGGTGGGAAGGGTGGAGGGTATTTAAAAAGCTGAAATTAGGAAGGGTTAAATATTAGGCGCTTTATTCTCAGTTTAACAAACCTTTGTTAGCTAAAACCGTGTTTTTTTTAATAATAATAATTTATTTATTTCAAGCAACAAGATATATATTATAAATATCTTACTGTGAAGTATCAGCCTATAAACTGTCCCACTGCAGGGCAAACGCCTCCATCATAGAAATCAAGTCATCGCTACTATGATGGGAATAGGCTTAATCACCACGCTTGCCAAATGCGGATTGGTGATCACAAGCCCGAGCTATGTTCGAAAAATTCGAAACATACTTGTCACTCGACCCGGGAATCGAACCCAGGACCCCGAGATCACGGCGCGGTACTTAAACCACTAGGCGTAGACCAACAGGGTACTATGTAAACGTAACAAAAATAAAATGCACTTTTTTTTGAAAAATTCTACGTGGGTCGCATAGAGTCAACTGGTAGCCGTCCTCGAGACTTCCGAAAAACGACTCCCTGGGGCCAGAAGTCCTCCCTAATAAAGGTCGCCAGGGAATAGGTCGGTACTCTCACCACAAATATATTTATCATCATCATCATTTCAGCCAATAGACGTCCACTGTTGGACATAGGCCTCCCCCAATGTTCTCCACACAGATCGGTCCTGTGCCGCCCGCATCCAATGGATTCCCGCGATTTTTAATGTTTTAATGTTTGAACCAAAAATTTTCAGGGGTTTTGAACGAAATATAAGCAATTTAGTGGACTTAATTCCTTACGGCTTTCTTTATCAGTCAAACATTGGGTCAGGCAGAAAAAATATGGCGGCATAACGTGATATTATAATTAATATAAATAACTATTTATACATATTTAAGCTATTTGTAACGACCCGTTTGGAACAGTGGTAGTGCACGCTGCCTCTGGTGCAAGGGTTGCGGGTTCGATCCCCGCACAGTACAAACATTTGTGTGCATGAACATGTTTGTTTGTATTGGTCTGGGTGTTTCCTATGTATTATAAGTATGTATTTACAAAAGAAAAGTATTATATGTATACATTTGTAATCCCACTGTTGATTCTGATATCCGTAACTCAGGTGCTTGAGCTACCTATCTCGGAGTCAGATCAATGTATGTGATGTTGTGAAATATTTATTTATTTATACATTTGTCGTCAACGCCCTCCTGTCCCTCCTTCGGTGACATCATTAAAGTGCCTTCAGCTCGTAGCTACACTGTCTCGTTTCAGGTGGACGGGTAGGGCACACTAGCGACGCCAATCGATTTTAATCTTTAGCTACTAAACCGGATATATTTTAAACAATTTCGGGGTTACAACCACTTGGCAAACACTTAGACTATTTATTAAATAACCAATGCACAATGATTGGGTCCGTTTTAGTAGGCGAAAAGTTGATTATCGCCAAAAGCGGCCACTTTTAGCGTGAATCAATTTTTGGCGTACAAAAACGGACCCAACATTTGTTTTTGGTTATTTAATAAATATTATAAGTGTTTGCAGAGAAGTTGTAACCCCGAAATTGTTTAAATAGATAATAGATATATATGTAGATGAGGTTTAGTAGCTAAAAATTAAAATCGATTGGCGTCGCTAGTGTGCCTTACCCGTCACCTTAATTCAATATTAATTGAGAGAATTCGACAGATTCTCGTAGACGTGTGTGGCTGACTGTATTTATTTTATGAGGTTGATTTCAATTTGATAAATAAATTAATACGGTATATGACTATTTTTTTTTTTTTTTGCAATCAAAAGACCTCTCAATTATAGAAACATCGTTGAAAGAATCACTTGATTCTCATTTAAACTACCTGAGATATCACAACTTTAAAATCACATTATTTTGGGCAAACCCAAAACGCTCCATACAAATGGCTACTAAGATGTGACGTCACACGACAGTATTTTGTATGCATTTCATTTGAATTTTGTATGGTAGCTATATCAAATGTTTCGTTTATGTCAATGGTTCTATTATAATAGTTGGTGCAAATTGTATGGATTATTCAATGGTATAATTATTTTTTAATAATTTCATACTTTTAAAATGGACTTGCCCATGAATCTTTGAATGACCATAAAACCGGCTAGACGTTATATTTTTAATTGAGAATTTTTGCCATTGGCACATATTGACCCATATTTTGATAAAATATTTATATTTTGTAAAATATTGAGCTTAGTCATATACCCTATTCGAGTTGACGCCCCACATTGGTTTTTTTTTCATATCAGAGCCCAAGACACATTTTGGCTCGCTAAGCCGTTGGAGTAAGTAAATTAATACATTTTGAATGTTTCTGATGTAATCGTTTACGGAACCCAATGAAGGTTTAAGTACAGGAAACTACCTACGAAAAGTCACGCGTAAAGTTATTACAACCTCGAGTTTTAAACTTACTTATAAAATAAATTTGTAAAGAAATGATCCAATCCCAAGCCAGCCGATGATTGGCCGCAGTCAAAATAAATGCTGGATTCGTTCACCTAAAAATAAGTAAAAAATATCAGCCTATATACTGTCCCACTGCAAGGCAAAGGCCTCCATCATAGAAACCAAGTCATCGCTACTATGATGGGATAAGGCTTATTTATTTATTAGGAATGCTGACAGCATGACATAAAAATATTTACGTAGGCAGCACTTGTATATTGGGGACCTATATGTAAGCCTTTACAAGCATTCACAACATTCTCATAAAAAGTAGACAACATAGAATCATAATAAGTCATCGTCAGCCCATTTAAGTCCCCACTGCTGGGGCACGGGCCTCCCTCAATCACATGAGGGGTAATTGCCATACTCACCACGCTTGGCAGACGGGTTGGCGAGGGTTTTGATATAAATGCAGAGTTTTCCTTCTCTGGGTACTGATGATCATGCCAGCAGCTTTACCTTAGTCGCCTTTTACGACACTTTGGTAAGAGTGAGGGTGGCCTATTCTACTCTGCCACACGGCATCATATATAATCGGCATCATCATAAGAAGTAAAGTCTCACAATTAGTTGAAATCATTATAACCAATTACAAGACATTTTTTGTTTTTTTAATTTAATTACTGCGGGAGTTGAGGGGCCAAGCAGCCTCGACAGTTAATTTTGAAAAACTTTTTGAGATAAATTAAAGATATCCAAGTCTGCTGATTTCTTATTAAAGTTATTAGAAGTATTGCAAATCCTAGCCATGGGGTGATGGAGATCGAGGTTGGTTCTATATCGCGGTGAACACTTTGGTTAGGGGCTTTCGGGGGCATCGGCGAGGAACAGGTTGATAGAGGCAAGCAGGTCGGGACAGGTTATTCTGTTATTAAGAACTTTGTGCAAAAATAACAAATCTGAAAGATAATCGGAAAGATAAGGTCGATAAGGATTTTCGCGGACTCTTGGTGGATGACTGGCAGGAAAAGGCGCAAGACCGACCGAGATGGAGGCTCTTATTCGGAGGCCAAGGCTCAGTATGGGTCGCTGCGGCAACCTAGTTCTTTAGTTAAGACTGTTCTAACTTACATCAGTTAGTCAATAACAGTCAAAGTTACTGTGAAAGACAGTCAAAATCTCAGTCAAAGTTACAGTCAAAGTCAGTCAAAGTCAGTCAAAGTCACGGTCTGTCATAGTCATGTGAGACTGTGCGACGGTTCTTAAGCGATGACATAGGCTATAGGCTTAATCACCACGCTTGAAAAATGCGAATTGGTTCCGCTAGACAGTGAGTGGATTGCGATTCCATGTTCGGAATCATTATATTTTAGGTATCCACAATTTTGAGAAACGATCCGAACCGTGCAGGCTTCCTCACGATATTTTCCCTCACCGCTGAGCTAATAGCAGAAATATGCACGTAGATTTTTAAAATCTTAAGGTTCATACTCGCTGATCGCCGTCGCTCTACTGAGCCACCGTCGCTCTACTGAGCCACCGTCTACTGAGCCACCGTCGCGCTACTGAGCCACCAACGCTCGACTGAGCCACCGTCACTCTACTGAGCCACCGTCGCTCTACTGAGCCACCGACGCTCTATTGAGCCACCGTCACTCTACTGAGCCACCATCGCTCTACTGAGCGAGCATGTTAGATCAACAAAATAAGCGAAAAAGAAATTAGAAGAAATTGAATTTCCACCCGGCAGCAATGTATGGAACAGCTGAAATTTTTTTCGGGATAGCAGTCTTACCTACCTCATTGTCACCTTCAGAAGAATCCAAGTCCTGAGCAGTCACAGTGTACGCATCACAGCTTCCATTGATGCACTTCTCAACTTGTGTTCGCGTGTGCATCACGATACCGCCTCGCTGGAGGTTCGGAGATATGAAGCTGTGGAACAAAGAAAATTATCATCATCATTTCAGCCAATAATCGTCCACAGTGGTGCATAGTGGACATAGGCCTTCCCCAGCGATCGGTATGTATCCCAAAGAATTGCGAGGAGATCAGGGGTTGGGTTTCGCAGTTTTTGAGCTGGCCGAAAGTAAACAGTTACGTCAGAGAAACCAGAGCAGAGAGATGGCATCGAGATGCCAGTAATTGATAAAAGGAATAGTCAACAGTCATCACACATAGCTAATAACACAGCAAGGTAATATTCAAAGTCAGAGTCAAAATCACAGTCAAAGTCACCGATACCGATGCCAAGATACCGATGGAAAGATGAGGTCGATAAGGATTTTCGCGGACTCTTGGTGGATGACTGGCAGGAAAAGGCGCAAGATCGAGCGAGATGGAGGCTCTTATTCGGAGGCCAAGGCTCAGTATGGGTCGCTGCGGCAACCTAGTTCTTTAATTAACTGTTCTAACTTACATCAGTTAGTCAATAACAGTCAAAGTTACTGTGAAAGACAGTCAAAATCTCAGTCAAAGTTACAGTCAAAGTCAGTAAAAGTCACGGTCAGTCAAAGTCAAAGTCAATCAAAGTCACAGAAAACGTACTAATCAAAGTCTCAGGTAACGTACTATTCAAAGTCACAGTCTAAAGACTTGAGTAACAATTGCTTACTGATCCTCAGCCGCGTTTCTTGAGCTAAGTAGAAACAAGATACGCATCCTAACAGCTTTATCGGTCACTGTTGCCTCAACAAGCACATGGCCACTATAGGACTGAACGACACTAGAATCTGCAGAATGTGTAACGAGGCGGATGAAAGCTCTATACATATAATCACTGAATGCGGACCACTGATGCACAAAAGAAGCTCACATCTGGGAAAGCACTTTTTGAGCCTAATGAAGCTAGACATCTCAGTCCCAAACAACTAATACACTTTCTGAAAAGTGTAGGGTTTGGGACTGATATTTAGCACAGTGGCGACCACAATAGATCAAACTGGTCGCACTGATACTGGTCTAAATAGGAACTGCGTAGCCGCTCGCTTAAAATAAAAAAAATACATCAGTTAAACAATAACAGTCAAAGTTACTGTAAAAGAAACAGTCAAAATCTCATTCAAAGTCACAGTTAGTCAAAGTCACAGTCAATCAAAGTCACGGTCAGTCAATGTCACCGTTCATCAAAGTTACAGTGAGTCAAAGTCACAAACAGACAAAGCCACAGTCAACCAAAGTCACAGACAACGTATGCCAGTAATTCATAAAGTGATGGTCAACAGTCATCACACACAGCTAATATCACAGTACGGTAACAGTGAAAGTCAGAGTCACCAGTCTCAAAACCAGAGTCTATATCACAATCAAAGTCACTTTCAATGTTTAATCTACATAAGTCACAGGAAAACATGTGACTATCATGTAAATAATACTGTTCTAACTTACATCAGTTAGTTAATAACAGTCAAAGTTACTGTAAAAGAAACAGTCAAATCACAGTCTGTCAAAGTCACAGTTCGTTAAAGTCACAGTCCGTCAAAGTCACAGTCAGTCAAAGTCACAGTCAGTCAAAGTCACAGTCAATCATAGTCACAGAAAACGTACTAGTCAAAGTCACAGTTAAAGTACTGGTGAAAGTCACAGTCAATAGACTTGAGTAACAAATGCTTACTAACTTGACTATACCTCCAGGAGCTGCCGTCAGGTTGAATCTGATTGGCAGATGAGCCACCGTTGAGGCCTGCACGCGCACCGAGTGCTCTGATTGGACGAGCGGGCCGAACATTGACAGTGAAGTCAGAGAGACTCCTTGGTACCTGAGAGGAAGAAATTGCTATGATTTTGGGAGTTTCCGTTTACTTAACCAAAGTATACACAATCCCCCACCCGGCAAACACTTATACTATTTATTAAATAACCATGAAAAAACGATAGGTCCAACGCGTACGCGAAAAATTGATTCACGCCGAAAGCGGCCACTTTTGGCGTGAATCAATTTTTCGCGTACAAAAACGGACCCAAGATTTGTGGGGTTGCCAAGAGGTTGTAATCCCGAAATTGTTTAAAATAGATCCAGTTTAGTAGCTAAAATTGAAATCGATTGGCGTCGCTCGTGGGCCCTACCCGTCACCTTAACTGCCGCACTGAGACACTTCAAATTAACTTTAATTGGTACTTAATAAAACATATTGATAAATGTTCCAATACGCATAAAGACTTTCCATAATTAAGTAAGTGAACATTTCATTGAGGTCTCTGAGTGCGGCAATGAGTGTTTCTTATAGAATAAGTTTTTTTTGCCCATAAGATGATTATAAAAAGTAAAGTATCAGCCTATAAACTGTCCCACTGCAGGGCAAAGGCCTCCATCATAGAAATCAAGTTATCGCTACTATGATGGGATTAGGCTTAACCACCACGCTTGCCAAATGCGGATTGGTGATCACAAACCCGAGCTATGTTCGAAAAATTCGAAACATACTTTTCGCTCGACCCGGGAATCGAACCCGAGATCACGGCCCGGTTCTTAACCCACTAGACCATCAGGGCGTTTGAAGATGAATATAATGATGCCATAATACTCACCGAATGTGTAAATCCGTGGATGGTGTAGTCAGATTTCCTCGAATCGACGTGAAAGATAGGCTCGTAGTTTGTAACGTAACAGGAATTCCTACAAAAACATTTTAAAAATAATATCAGCCTATATATTGTCCCACTGAAGAGCAAAGGCCTCCATCATAGAAATCAAGTTATCGCTACTATGATGGGATTAGGCTTAATCACCACGCTTGCCTAATGCGGATTGGGAAACCTCGAAACATACTTTTCGCTCGACCCGGGAATCGAACCACTAGACCAACAGTGCGTTCCACAAAAACATAAACATAAAAAAGTTGTTTCAAAAGTATTAACACAAAATCACCTTGAAAAGGTTATGCCTGTCAGTAAGAGATTAAACCTTAAATAATGGTTGGCTGAGTTGTCTAAATCGTTATAGCCTAAGAGCCTACAACTGCCAGATGTTCGTCATTTTATAAAAGCTAAAAGTTTCTTTCAGCATGTCTCCTAGACAGGTAAGAATAACCAGTGACTCATTTCTTTTTTTATTATTATTTTTTTGCATTGCATATCACATTACATTTCGAGATGTTAGATTTAGATGTAGGTTTACATGCGACGCCCTGTAAGGGTACAGCAAGTCGACGCTGAGGGTCTTAATTACACTTCAATTATAATATTTACATTTTTTTTCCAACAATACCTACTATTATATTTAATTATATATAAAATCAATCAATCAATTATGTCTCTACCCGAAGATATCTTGCCAATGTCAAGTAATTTATTGAGAATAAGTTGGTAGTCAACAGTCGAAGTCAGTCAAAGTGACAGTCACTCAATAAAACGCTGGTGTTTTGCGTTTAATCGACTTACGGATTCTGACGATACTCTAAATACAATCGCGGGTTTTAAGACTCTATTAGGACAAGCAAGTTGTCCGTGGCATCTCACTCGACCCACAATAGGAGTGTTAAAAACGACAATTCAATAATTTTTATAATCAGGATCACTTCGACTAAGGTAAAGCTGCTGTCATGATCATTAGCACCCAGAGAAGGAAAACTCAAACCCTCAAACCTTTATATCAAAACCCTCGCCAACCCGTCTGCCAAGCGTGGTGAGTATGGCAATTACCCCTCATGTGATTGAGGGAGGCCCGTGCCCCAGCAGTGGGGACTTAAATGGGCTGATGATGATGATGATGAATTGCATCAGCCCACGCGGAGTGTTTGACTCCTACCGCCAGAATCTATTTTTATTTTATTTTATTAAGAAGACCAAGAGCTTTACAGGTTGTATAAACAATGTTTTCAAGTAACAAAGATTGAGGCTAATAACAGGTTTCCCTAAATCTCACAATGAATAAAAGTACCTAAGTATAAAGGAGTTAGGTTGGGCAGCATTTGGAAAACTACGTCGTGTCTTCGTATCGTCGATACCACAGTGCCTAAAGACGAAAGTCTTCAATCAGTGCGTCCTACCCGTCATGACATACGGCGCCGAAACGTGGACACTTACGATCCGGCCCATAAGTTAAAGGTCGCTCAGCGGGCTATGGAACGAGCAATGCTCGGCGTCTTTCTCCGAGATCGAATCCGAAATGATGTGATCCGGCAGAGAACCAAACTCATCGACATTGCTCACCGGATTAGGTAGTGGGCTGGCCATATTAGCCGCAGAACCGACAGCCGATGGGGTAAACGAGTTCTAGAGTGGAGATCGCGTCTTGGCAAACGTAATGTAGGGCGCCCTCTGGCTAGGTGGACGGACGATCAGCGCAGGATGGCTGGCAAGAGCTGGATGCGAGAAGCCATGGATAGATCATGGTGACGAACAATTGGAGAGGCCTACGTCCAGCAGTGGACTGCGATAGGCTGATGATGATGATGATGACCTAAGTATAATAATTTTAATACAATAGCCAAAACAATGAGTTACACCTATAAGCTGCACTGTGGAAAAATAACACATTTTTCGGAATTTTGAGAGATCAAAATATTAATGAATCGGTGGATAGTAATACTATGAAGAAGGTAGTTAAGCACAAAGTATGCACCATCGGTTAAGTGTACATATCAGTTCTACTAAGTAATATCATATGTATATGTGTATGTGTGGTCGTGAGTGCGTGCGTGTTAGTGCATGCCTGTGTGTGTGTGTGTGTGTGTGTGTGTGTGTGTGTGTGTATGTGTGTGTGTGTGTGTGTGTGTGTGTGTGTTTTATCAATATAACTCAATAATAAATAAAAAAGGAAACTCTATACTTAAACTTAGCTCCCTTCTCTCACTCACTTACTGGATACTTCGACACAAAACATTGTATGCTTTAATAAATTAATTTTTATTCTTATTTTACTATGTAATTCCCGTATATCTTCTCGTATAATGTCAACCGTGCTACGCGCAGCTACGCTTCGGAGTTGAGTCCTGTCAAAAGGACTTAACTCGTCACACATTAATATATCGTATATTTCTATCTCGCTCTTCAAAATGGTGACCAAAACATTCATGAATTTAGAAATATCATGACTTATGAGTGAAATGTGATTCCATGAGATTTGTTATTTCTTTTTGAATAATTTGTACAACTTGCGTGCAATTAGGCGACGGGGACCCATTTAAGCGGTTGACGCGGTTGAGACGAGTTACCTATCTTCCGCCATTTTGATTTAATCTAAGATAGTCACTACTAGTTTTTACCTGTGGAGATATGAACAAAAAATAAATCTTTAATAGAATGACGAAAATCTGGTTGTTGTAGGCTCTTGCTCTATTTTCCATTGTACCCCGAAAGCGGCCCTCCCTAAGTCAAATAAATGGTATCTATTTATAAGTCGACTAAACAAAGAAAAATGACGGAAACTCAACAAACTCGTTAAGGATGAGCTCCTGCGAGGGGTAGTGCCAACTGCTGATTGATATACTACCTAGCGCGTAGTACAATGAACTCTTCAATTTTTTTATGATAGGTGGCAGACGATCAGACGGTTCACCTGATGGTAAGTGATTGGCGCCGCCCATGGACACCCGTGACACCAAGTTCGTTGGAGAAAATGAACTCCATCTCTAAGCAGTAGTACAACAGCTGCTGGTTGATATGGCTGCGATATACCAGCGCGTAGGTCGACGAACTCTTCCTTTTTTATTTTTTTTTTATACTTGGGGCGGACAAACGAGCAAGCGAGTCACCAGATGGAAAGTAATCAACGCCGCCCATGAACATCCGCGAAATCAGAGAGATCGATAATCTGTTGCCGGCCTTTTTAAAATTGAGTACGCTCTTCTCTTGAAGGACCCTATGTCGTAGCCCTTTTCTTTTTTTTTTTTGTTTTTGTTTTCCCGGGAGAAATGCATTACGCAGACCTTGCCGCCGGGGGGCGTCAGGGTACTCACCCTCCGGGCCGCTTCTTCTAACAAGAAGCGACCTGAGGGCATACCCACTAAAACTCCCGGGGCTCAACCACCTGTGGGTATGGAATGAAGTCACAGGAACTGCACGAGGCTGTTCCCCGCAACCCCACTCCCCCACAGGCCCCTACACGGGGTGTGCGGCCACCTCCCTCCTCAGACTAGGAGGAGGGGGGTTGGGGACAGCCGGAAGAGCTGAGCCGTCCCCAACGAGCGGTGGAGGTGCCAATGGCAGTGTCGGCACAGGGACCCCCGTCCCTGTTGCCGGCTGGCCACCTCCACGGAGAGGACGAAGAGTTCTCCGCCGAACTCGTCCTCTCCTTGCTCGAAGCGGGCCTGCGAGGGGGTTAATCTCGCGCTCCCGCTCCGCCGCCTCCTTCTGCACCACCACTTCCTCACAGAAGTGGGCGAAGGCCGACCACACCCCCTCATTATCCAGCATAGCTTCAACTATGCTGGGCAATGAGAGGTCATGTCCGACCTCCGCGACCAGCGCGGACCGCTGTTGGTCGAAGGACGGGCACACCACCAAAGTGTGGTGCGCCGAGTCCTCCGCAGCGCCGCACTGGTGGCACATAGGAGTGTCCTCCCGTTGAATTCGGTGCAGGTAGTTACCGAAGCAACCATGCCCGGTAAGTACCTGCACCGTCCGGAAGGACAAAAACCCGTGGGGGCGCTCGAGCCACCGGTCCAAGACCGGGGCGAGCGCCGCGAGCGTGGGACGGCCGTACCTCTCCACTTGGAGAGAGGCCGTCCATGCCTCCGGCATTTGCTGGCGATCCTCTTTTCTTCTCGCCTCCCTTTCTCGGGGGCAGAAGGGATCGCCAGCCGCTCGCTTGTCCGCCGTCCACTCGTAGACGGCGGCCAGCACTCCAGCCTCCAACTCCCATGGTGGGGAGGAGGCGAGTGCGCAGGCCGCGGAGAAGCCTACCGTTCGGTAGGCTCTCGCGACCCGCTGGGCAATGGCCCGTTGCGGCCTTCTTAAGAGGGCCGCATTGCCCCTCCTGCTCAGGGCCTCCGCCCAAATCGGGGCCCCGTAAAGGGCCATGGAGCGAAGGATGCCGGCGTATAGCCACCGACACTTCTCTCCGGGCCCTCCCAGATTCGGCAGCAGCCACGAAAGGTGGTCTGATTGCCAACAACCCCTCCCCCCTGCTCGACGCTCCCTCGCAGAGGGGAGCGGAGCCGGGACAGGGCGTCGATCGTGGATCGACCGGCCCTGAACCCGTACTGGGCCTCGCTGAGGTTAGGCCCAGTCTCCTCAAGGTGCTGGACGAGGCGGGAAGCGATGATCTTCTCGAAGATCTTCCCCACCTCGTCCAGCAGCACAATTGGCCTATAGGCCGACGGGTCGTCGGCCGGCCGACCTTCTTTACGAAGGAGGACCAGCAGGCCCTCCTTCCAGATCCGGGGGAACCTCTCTGACCGGAGGCACCGGTCAAAGAGGCCCCGGATCCTCTCCTCCATCTGCCCGAGGCAGATGGAGAGGATGCGGGCCGGGACTCCATCCGGCCCGGGGGCGGTCTTCTTCCCCCGCAGTCGAAGCTCGACCATTCCGAGCTCCGTTGTCGTGACCTGCGGGGGGGCCTCCACCAACTGGTATAATCCATATGGTGGAGGCATCGGGGGGGGGAGAAACGAGTTGTCGCGGGGGGGAAACAACCCCTGCACCACCCGCCCCAAGAGCCCCAGCTCCAGGGTCTCGGTGACGGGGCGGCCAATGGGGCGCAGCTTTTGCCGCGCCGCCTTGTACGGCCGCCCCCACGGATCGTCGTCGAGACTCTGGAGCATCTCCTCTCTCCTTGAGTGCGCGCCTCCTCTCTCGAAATACTTCGTAGAGGCACGCTTCCTCCTCCTGGTCCCGCCGCCGCCGCCGTCGGCTCCGGGTGTAAGCCCTCCGGGCGGAGAAACACTCCGCGGCGTCGAGCTCGGCCGACCACCAGTACACGGCGTGTCAGGGGTCGGGGCGGCGTGACCGAGGCATGCTAAAATCGCACACCTCGCTCATGGACTGGCGAAGGCCCTCGGCAGCCGCATCGGCGTCGTCGTCCAGGACCGGGGAAATCCAGTCCTGGATTAGGGCCGCTTCCCGGGCCAGGCCTTTGTCCAGGCGGGATAGTGCCCACCTGGGGAACGGCGACCTCGGCGGACCCTAAATCGTAGCCTTGGCCAGCCTAACCAACATAGGAATTAATTGTAAGACTGTCTAGTTTCACCATACATGGCCATATTGACCATCCGGTAGTTAATTGTAAAATGAAGATCAAAAAGAAATGAAAGGAGAAATAAAGAATAAATATGCAAAACTTTTCATCGCAGGTGAAACCATTTCCTAGAGACATTTTTGTTTATGTTAGAGGCGACAAACGAGCAAGCGAGTCACCAGATTCAAAGTAATCGACGCCGCCCATGATTATCCGCGAAATCAGAGAGTTCGCTAATATGTTGCCGGCCTTTTTAACCCCCGACGCATAAAAAAACGGGATGGTATAAGTTTGACATGTCTGTGTGTGTATGTCTGTCTATGGAATCGTAGCTTCCGAACAAATGAACCGATTATGATTTCGTTTTTTTTTTGTTTTAAAGATGAATAAGGAGGGAGTGTTCTTAACTATGTTGGATAAAAATCGATCCAAGATGGCCGCCGTCACAAAGATTTGGATTTTATGTTTTAACACAACTCCCACTATATGGGTATCATATAAAAGGGCTTGAGTAGCAGAATAAATTAATTGTGAAAAATTTCAAATCCAAGATGGCCGCCATCAGAAAATGACGAATAACCTATTTGTTGTTCCAACTGCCTCAATATAGGTATCAAATGAAAAAGCTTTAGTTGAATCGGGGTTTTTTTTAATTTTTCAATTTAATTTTATTAAATAAGAGTACCTACGTATGCTCTTCTCTTAAAGGTCCCTAAGGCGTAGCCGTCGGGAAATACTCCCGCAGCCAAACTGAGGTGCATGGTAGAAAGTCCATAGCTTCAAACGAAGATAAATAACGGAAACTCACCAAGTTCGTTCGGGAAAATGAGCTCCTTATGTGTGGGGTAGTATACCATTTGCTGATTGATGTGGCTGCCCAGCCTCAGGAACTCGTTCACCGACTTCGCCACTGGGAAATATATTTGCTATTTATATATATTTATCTATCTAACACACACACACACACACACACCACACACACACACACACACACAACACACACACACACACACGCACCACACACACACACACACACGCACACACACACACACACCACACACACACACGCACACACACCACACAGCACACACACACACACGCACACGCACACACGCACACACGCACACAGCACACACGCACACGCACACGCACACGCACACGCACACGCACACGCACACGCACACGCACACGCACACGCACACGCACACGCACACGCACACGCACACGCACACACACACACACACACACACACACAGAGACAGATAAAATATTGATAGCATAATAATACTTTTAAGTCTAGTAATTGTAATTCGTGCATGTTTGTTTTAGTTAAATGTAACCTCGACAACTACTGTTTGGGAGAGGGCGTTCTCACTGCGCTTCAGTTTAAAACATTTGCAGCTGAGAACACCACAAATGTTAAGTGGCCATAAAGTGTTTGATAAATAAAGAATTTGTATTTGTATTTGAATCTATATAATACACCTACCGGCACAAAATCTTGGCCATAGTGTAATTTCCATACAAACATGCTCTCTTTACAGGTTCGCAGAGCAAAAAACATTGTTTTGTATGTACCAATTTTAGCGTTTATTTAATGTTTGAATGCTCAACTTTTTAATTAATTTTTGAATCAACTCTTGAAACCACCCAATTTCATCATAATCAAGGAAGAACGATTTTTCTTTTTCGCGTTGATACAACGTCATATGAGATGTAAAAAGAAATCATTATTTTTCTGATTTTGTAGAAGTCCAGTGGTTTCATGAGTGGATTGAATTAATCAATTGAAAGTTGAGCATACAAACATTAAATAAACGTTAAAATTATTACATACAAAACAATGTTTTTTGCTCTGTGAACCTGTAAAGAAAGCATGTTTGTATGAAAATTACACTATGGCCAAGATTTCGTGCCGGTAAGTGTATATTTGTCAGAGCGTCAGCGCCCTCTATTATGTTTGGAAACGTCAAGGAACTTCCTTGGGCAGAGTCAGCATAGCGATGATTGATACTTTTTGGTTATTTCATTGCCATTTACTTTGATTTTAGCGAGCTGTCGAGTTCTTCTTCTTATTTTATTTGTGGCAATCAACTTCTCGACTGAGAATTACTCCTGCCATTATCATGTTTTAGATTTTAGGCATTATTAAGCGGGACAACCGAAGATAATTCGCCAATGTCAAGTAACTTATTGAGAACAAGTAGGTAGTCAACAGTCGAAGTTAGTCAAAGTCACAGTCACTCAATAAAACGCCGGTGTTTTGCGTTTTATCGACCTACAGATTCAGCGGATATCACTATAAAAGCAATCGCGGGTTTTAAGACTCTATTAGGTCCAAGCAAGTTGTCACGAGACAACGCACTCGACACACAATAGCAGTGTTAAAAACGATACAATCCAACGATTCTTATTATTAGGATCACTTTGCGGCACTTCACTGCACAAATAAACACCAAACTTGCACACTAAAAACCACTAGACACTAATTTAAAACCTTTGAATTGCATCAGCCCACGCGGCTTCTTTTAGCCCTACCCGCCGAATCCGAGCTGTCAGTTCGACGTTTGGACTGGAGACACGCGGGAATCGCTAGAGGTGTTCGGTGTGTATTTTCTGAGTGAATCTTGGTTTTTGCTTTGATTTTATGAGGGGATTTGATGGATGTGATATTAGAACGGATCACGCGGTGAGCAAACGCAGACGAATGTAGAATAATCATCGCTATACTGATCCTGCCGCGTTTCCGCTTTGATCTTTGTGTTTGCGCTTTTATCTTTGTAAATATTGATAGTTTGTTCAATAGACGCTTAAGACTTTGGAAGTGACTTCGCTTTGTGATTTGTGGACTCTAAGTTCAATATTGCCATCTTGTACAACCTATCTGATAACGAAGAGCTCGACCAGTCTCCGTTATATTTATAAAAAGAGAACCTGAGTGACTAAGTGACTAGGAATGGACCCGCAGCCCAAACTAGTGACCCTAGAAACTTAAAATTTGGGCAGGGGGTTCTTTTAATAGTTAAAGTGAGCACTAAAAAGGGAATTTCACAAATACAACCCTTAAGGGGGTAAAAGGGGGTTTGAAGTTTGTATGAAAATCCGCCATCTTTGATGTTGGGAATTAAAGAATGAGAAAATTTGTATTTAGACTTAGTTGGAAAAAAAATAGCTCGTCAAAAGTATTTTGGAAAAAAAAAACTTTTGACGAGCTATTTTTTTTACAGAGGGTTAAATAGGGGGAGAAACGCGGTATGGGGGCTTAGCAATTTTAATGTAAGAATCTTGAAAAACATTAATGGGGCTCCTAATATTGAATTAAAAACAATTAGTTTTCACATTTTTGTAAATTCAATAAATAGTTTAGGTGTTTGCCGAGATACAACCTCTCGGCAAACACCTATACTATCTATTTAAAAAAACCCCGAAATTGTTTAAAATAGATCCGGTTTAGTAACTAAAAATTAAAATTGATTTTCATCGCTAGTGTGCCCTACCTTAAAGCTCTTACTAGGAAGGGCTTTATGAGTAGCTTGGAAATAATATACAACTTACATTCTAACAAGTTCCAGCTTTCAAACCTAGATTGGTTCATGTGAGCCACAAAAACAGCTTTTTCTTGTATCTTGACTACGAAGTCTACGCGGACCTGCAAAAAAAAATATGTCAAAGGTGGCAGACGAACACACGAATCTCGCCAATAGCTATATGTTAGCTAAAAATGAATTGTTGACCCAGGAGAAATGCGTTACGCATACCCATCCGTCTGTAAACGGATGGGTTATGTCGGACTCTCCTCTGGCGACGGCTTCTCCTAACGAGAAGCCGGCCAGAGGCATACCGACTAAAACTCCTGGGACTCTCCCTCATCTGTCCATGGGTGGGCGAGTGACCTGGGGCCAAAGCTCGGAGCCTTTCACCACGTCACGATCACAATATACCTCTTTTATGCGGTTCCAACTGCTGATTGATATACTGCCTAGCGCGTGGGTCAATGAACTCTTCGATTTTGTTTTTTTTTTATATAAATAAATATTTTCACAACGTCACATACATTGATCTGACTCCGAGATAGGTAGCTCAAGCACCTGTGTTACGGATATCAGAATCAACAGTGGTATTACAAATATATACATCTAATACTTTTCTTTTGTAAATACATACATATAATACATAGAAAACACCCAGACCAATACAAACAGACATGTTCATGCACACAAATGTTTGTACTGTGCGGGGAACCTTTGACCAAAGGCAGCGTTCCCTACCACTGTTCCAAACGGGTCGACCGTTTACGTGATAGGTGACAAACGAGCAAACGGATCACCTGATGGTAAACGATTACCGCCACGAGCTATATGTTAGCTAAAAATGAATCACAATAAACCTCTTTTATGCGGTTTTGCCATGCGGTTCCAACTGCTGATTGATATACTGCCTAGCGCGTAGGTCTATGAACTCTTCGATTTTTTTTACGTGATAGGTGGCAGACGAGCAGATGGATCACCTGATGATAAGCGATTGCCGCCGCCCATGGACACTCGCGACACCTGTGGAGTCACATGTGCGCTGCCTAAGCTTAAACCCCCCTTTCCCCCGGATCGGGCCTCCGGTACCCTCACCCACTTAGCGAAACACAGCACAGTGCTGCTTCACGCCGATTTTCTGTGAGGCCGTGAGACTCCGGTCGATTGATGCGGAAGCATGGCCCGATTAAGTTGTTCAGAAGACGTGGTTAACTTAAGGTAGGGTTTTAATTTTTAGCTACTAAACCGGATCTATTTTAAACAATTTCGGGGTTACAATCTCTCGGCAAACACCTATACTATTTACTTAATACTTATAGTTAACTGTTTGGTCTAACACTCGAATTTTGGATTACTTACCGCCAAAAGTGGCCGCTTTTGGCGTGAATCAATTTTTCGCGTACAAAAACGGACCCAACATTTGTGCATGGCTATTTAATAAATAGTATTAGTGTTTGCCGAGAGATTGTAACCGCGAAATTGTTTAAAATAGATTCGGTTTAGTAGCTAAAAATTAAAATCGATCGAATCGAATCGATTTAAAAAGATTTGCCAACCTTCTTTAAATTTTCTTTACATCAAAAGGAATCAATGTTGCTACAAGCAAATCTGAACTTTTCTGATCTAACAGTTAAGCATAATTTTCTGTGCAACAGGTATTATTTTGACAAATTTACGAAAGGTAATAAGTGCTCATCGTCATCGTCTTCATCGTCAGCCCATTTAAGTCCCCACTGCTGGGGCACGGGCCTCCCTCAATCACATGAGGGGTAATTGCCATACTCACCACGCTTGGCAGACGGGTTGGCGAGGGTTTTGATATAAATGCAGAGTTTTCCTTCTCTGGGTGCTGATGATCATGCCAGCTGCTTTACCTTAGTCGCCTTTTACGACACCTCGGTAAGAGTGAGGGTGGCCTATTCTACTCTGCCGGGGACCACACGGCGTAAGTAATAAGTGCTCATAGCATATCAAATTAATCAATTTGTAAACTGACGAACATTTTCGTTCTTTGACAGTCCATACTTGAATAGTTACTAATAAATCCAGTAACTTAAAAGGTCTTTGTGTATATATTATAAGGATCTCCCCCTCCTGTAGACTGAGCAACCCCTCAGGTTCTATAAATAGAACGCTGTCTGAAGTAAAAGCTCATTTTGCTTTTGGCGCTCGGAGCGGACGGAACGTCCGAACCACAACGGTCGTTGAAGGTCACACGTGTTATTTACTTTACTTTCTAATTCTGTCGTAGTTGTTTATTGAGTGTGCAATCATATTTTGCTAATTAGATTTTGCAATTGAGACTAGTTGTGTTGTTTATGTTTAATTAAATTATTTAAATAAATGCTATAACGGACTTAGGTCCAATCTTTGTTTTTTTTTTTAATAAATTACCGCTTCTGATCCTAAAAATATTATAGTCTTTGGATCTTACCTCTTCAGCAGGCTTCACAGCAAAAGCCTTGAACTCCTTCAGGAGCTCCACCAGTTTGTCCACCTTCAGGTCTTCTTCGTTGAAATTGTGCATTCTCTTGTAGATGTTAGAAGCAATGCCTTCCGCTATTACGTACACCTGCAAAATTGACAGAGGTTCTATAGTTTCCGGTCCAGACATTCTGAGACACCACTACTTTATTATTTATGTGGGATGGGATAAATAACACACCACTGGTTTCGGGAATATTTTTACTTCTTTATCTATCCATCCCGGACGAGCCCCCAAAATTGTGGGATGGGGTTCTAAATAAATCCAAGGACGGGAATAAGTAATACTATATTAACAATTAATCTTCTTAGTCAATCAACATCTTTCACAGTCGTCGGCCATACGTCGTCTATCTCACTCTCGCACGTCATTCTATAATTCAAATATCGATCTCTTACATGTTCCTTATCATGCATCTACCAATCACCAATCCTACATTTATATCTAGGTTATGTTTCTTTTTCCTTTTTTTTATTTGTAAAAAAAAATTATTAGCGGGACAACCGAACGCTAATTCGCCACTGTCAAGTAACTTATTGAGAACAAGTAGGTAGTCAACAGTCAAAGTTAAAGTCACAGGACACTCATATAAAACGCCGGTGTTTGCGTTTTATCCGACCTACGGATCAGCGGATATCACTACGAAGGAGCAATCGAGGTTGTTTTAAGACTTATTAGCGCCAAGCAAGTTGTCACGAGACACGCCACTCGCACACACAATAGCAGTGTTAAAAACGATACAATCCAACGATTCTCATATTATTAAGGATCACTTGTGCTGGCACTTCACTGCACAAATAAACACCAAACTTGAACACTAAAAACCACTAGACACTAATTTAAAAACTTTTGAATTGCATCAGCCCCACGCGGCTTCTTTTAGGCCCTACCCGCCGAATCCAAAAAAAAAAAAAAAAAAAAAATATATATATATATATATATATATATTAAGTACATAGCATAAAATTACATTCTGCCAAAAGGTGGAACAGTTTGTCGGCAGTAGTTCTAGTGGGCACTCAATTTAATTATATACTACAAATATAGATTAAGATTAAACAGGCGACACATAGCGTTTATTTATGTTTAATGTTATGTAATTATATATTAATTCAGTTATATTATGTATGCACTTATTGTATATGTATAAATATACTGGATGGCCATATTGATGGTGACACTAGGCAGTACTTCAATGAATTCCTATGTTGTAATTACGCTGTATGAAGTCCGTTCGTATGATTGGCTGCAATGTTGGAAAATGAATGAATGATAACTTTATTTCGCCCAATACAAACCAAGGAAATTCAATTAGAATGGTACGATGGTACGACCTTCATAAGGCTCAAAAGTCTCATCGTCAGCCCATTTAAGTTCCCACTGCTGGGGCACGGGCCTCCCTCAATCACATGAGGGGTAATTGCCATACTCACCACGCTTGGCAGACGGGTTGGCGAGGGTTTTGATATGAATGCAGAGTTTTCCTTCTCTGGGTGCTGATGATCATGCCAGCAGCTTTACCTTAGTCGCCTTTTACGACACCTCGGTAAGAGTGAGGGTGGCCTATTCTACTCTGCCGGGGACCACACAGAATATGAGAGTAAATAATATTTATAGTAAATTAAATAGTATCATGTCCAAGCCTCGACGCCATGTTCTAAAAAGAAGAGAAAAATCGTTTTATCTCTTCAAATCCCTCTGCAAAATGAAGTCGGGCCACCTCCATTTTGTTTCCGTGATCTGGTTAATAGACATACTCACCGAAACCCTCCTTCCATTGACAGAAACCCTCAAACCAGCGAAGTTGGGCAAGTCAGCATCATCCGCCGTACTGATAAGGTGCACCCACGTCGACTGGTCTTCAGAGCTCACGATGAGGTTATTCGTACCCCAGTGATTAGGGGCGCTGGGGTACTCCGCCCCGGCTAGTATGGGGGCGTATATAGATCTGCGAGAAAAGGAGAAAGAACTATTTACTCTTAAGTAAATAATACACTTAAAAAATTCACCGTCGGGCTCAGGTGGGACTCGAACCCACAACCTTCCACAGTCCGGGTGGCTGCACTATCCATTTATGCTATCCGAACCCCTTGCTAAGACGACGAATTTTGTAAGTGCTTGAATCGTCATGAGCCGACGATAGTCTCATCAATATTGTAGGTATACTTTACAATATCCAGTGGAAACATTGTTACAAATATTTGACCACCAGTTAAGATGAAACTGCTAAACGAATATTATTGTGTTTGGTATAGCAATTCTTTGCAATTTATTCTTAAGTAAATAATACACTTAAAAAATTCACCGTCGGGCTCAGGTGGGACTCGAACCCACAACCTTCCACAACTTTTTAAGTGTATTATTTACTTAAGAATAAATTGCAAAGAATTGCTATACCAAACACAATAATATAAGAACTATTTACGTTTTTTTATCTGGGGGCACGGCAGTGCGCCCCCTCCAAGTCGAACGCGAAGCAAACACTGCCGTACCATCCTTTACTGGAACCTCCGGATAAGACCAGCAGAAATGTTCGTCATTCGTTAAGCTATAACGACCTACTTTTAATCCTAAATTTCAAGTCCGTATTTCATTTAGTTGCGAAGTTAGGCGAAAGCAAAGTTTCCCATTTTCGACAGACACTCACTCATGATCATCAAAATAGAACTAGTACTTCCCATAATCTGAGAGAGCTGAAATTTGGCACAGAGTTAGGGTTTAATGGCCACATAGAAGGAAAACTATATAAACTAAGATAATCGAAGATTTGGAGTACTTGGTTTAAACCAACTGCATAAATGACTTGGTAATCCAATACGAATATATGTGATTACCAAGTTATATTTACAGTTCTCCTATACATAAAAATATACTCATACCATTTATACGCGACTGGTGGCATAATTATTTATTTAATAAGATTTGCTATAGTTTCTTCAAAATAAGTGAAATAACACCAAAAACATTCTGTAAAAGACTAGCCAAGTCTCGTTTCGATTGTTTATCTCTAAAAAGTAATGAAATCTAGACAAAGTCATGCCAAGTCTAAGGTTTCTTACTGCGATTTCTTTATTGTTTATAGTTAATGTTGTGTGACTTGGCCGTTGAAGGGTACACAAGGGTACAAAATGAGGTGTTAAGTAGGAGTCTTAAGCCAGATTCAAAGTCTCAAGGCAAAGTCTAAAGTCAAAGTGTAATAACAATATCAAAAGTCAAAGTGTAATGTGAAAAGTCAAAAAGTCAGAAGTTAAGTCAAAGTCCAAAATCAAAAACCAAAGTCGAAAGTCAGAAGTCTAAATACTCACGCTAGCTGATAGGATTCAAAACTCGTTCTGTTTGGAGCGACCACGCGAAGAACGCGTGCACTCCGGCCATCTTGATGTGGACGTCTTCGATTATGTTCTTAAGTCATAGGTAAAAGTCAAACTCCACATTCAAAGTTACGGTCATAGTATAAATCAAAAGTCAATGACAAAGTCCGAAATCAAAGTCAGAAGTAAAAGTCATACGTCAAAGTCAGAGGACAGTCTGAAATCAAAGTCAGAAGTCAAAGTTGGTAATAAATCAGAAACCAAATTCAAAGTCAAAGTAACAAGTCAAAGTCAGACTTCAAAAACAGAAGTCAAAGTCAAAAGTCAGTCTGAAGTCAAATTCAGGAGTCGAAGTCAGAAGTCAAATTCAGGAGTCAAAGTCAGATGTCAAAGTCAGAAGTCAAAGTCAGAAGTCAAAGTCAGAAGTCAAAGTCAGAAGTCAGAAGTCAAAGTCAGAAGTCAAAGTCAGAAGTCAAAGTCAGAAGTCAAAGTCAGAAGTCAAAGTCAGAAGTCAAAGTCAGAAGTCAAAGTCAGATGTCTAAATCAAAATACTCACGCTAGCTGATAGTCTTCAAAACGGCCCACGCTGCGCATGCTGTCAAGCGCCATGTGCCAGAACCTCATGAGCCGCTGGTCGCGCCTTACGTAGCGGTGGAGCAGCAGAAACTCGTTCTGCGTAGAGCGCGACCACGCGAGGAACGCGTGCACGCCGGCCATCTTGATCTGGACGTCTTCGGTTTGGTTGGTGAAAATAGGCAGGAGGAGTTCTGTGATCTGAAAATCATTTTTTATATACTACGTCGTTGGCAAACATACTTGAAACTGAAACTCAACATTCTTTCTTCAAACCTATACGTGTGGGGTATCTATGGATAGGTCTTTAAAAATGATGTTGAGGTTTTTGACATCATTTTTTTCTAAACACAATACTTTGCGCAAGAGACGCTCCCAAAGTGTTAAATTCTGTGTCCCCTCCCCTCTAACTTCAATAATAAATGAATTATAAAACTAAAAAAATATATGATGTACATAATCATGAAAACTAACAACGAAAATTGGTTTGAACTAGATATAGTGAGTAGTTTTTTTTTAATACGTTATAAACCGTAAACCGCAATTTATCTTCCATATATCTTACTTGTTGCTACAAAACCCTTCATGGGCGAGTCCGACTCGCACTTGGCCCGTTTTTATTCTGGGTCCGGGGCCCTATCCGGCGTCACGCTTAGTGATAGAGTTTTTGACGTGGGCCCCACTGAGTGGGGCACACGAGAATACGCATATAGATTTTGAAAAATGAGACACTAAAAAGCTTGAAAAACATTTTTCAGGTAAAAAAACCGCCTTAAAAAACCACGAACTAAAAAGTGTATAAAATATAAATTTAAAATTTAAAAATCCCGACGGCGGCCATCTTGGATTTGAAATTGTCACAATAAATATATTCTGCTACTCAAGCCCTTTTATATGATACCCATATTGTGGGAGTTGAGTTAAAACATACAATCCATATCTTTATGACAGCGGCCATCTTGGATAGATTTTTATCCAACATAGCTAAGAACACTCCCCCTTATTCATCTTTAAAACAAAAAGAAACAAAATCAAAATCGGTTCATTTATTCGGGAGCTACAATGCCATAGACAGACACACACACAGACACGTCAAACTTATAACACCCCGTCGTTTTTGCGTCGGGGGTTAAAAATAATATTTTTGTCACTTTATACACTTTTTAGTTCGTTGTTTTTGAAGGCGGGTTTTTTCGCAAAAAATTTTACATTTATACTTCCTCTAACTCCTTATTTTGTCCATTCTCGTCACGCCCCTCATCCCGCTTATTAGATTTTAGATCCTATTAGAGTTGAATATATCTAAGGATGGTAGCAATCCCCTTAGGTGATTCATCTGCTCGTCTGCCATTATAAAAAATCCTTACCCTCGTCTGAGAATTCATATAATACTGATTATCCATGGAATTAAAAGCGAAGGCTGCCCAGAGCCTCTCACTCCTCGGCTTGGAAGGGTCCGTGAAGATCTCCATGGTGTACTTCTGTGCCCAGAACCCGATGTTGCATAGGCCTTGCAGCCAGGTGAGGCGATCTATGTAGTGCGGGCAATCTAAAAGAAGAAGGCAGGTTTATAATTGAAGATCCTAGTGTTGAGACACTTAAAAAATGTCATCTCGTGTTCAGGCGGGACTCGAACCCACACCTTCCACAATCCTGAACACGAAATTTTTAAGTGTGTTTTTTCATCATCATCAGCCCATTAAAGTCCCCACTGATGGGGCACGGGCCTCCCTCAATCACATGAGGGGTAATTGCCATACTCACCACGCTTGGCAGACGGGTTGGCGAGGATTTTGAAATGCAGAGTTTTCCTTCTCTGGGTGCTAATGATCATGCCAGCAGCTTTACCTTAGTCGCCTTTTACGACACCTCGGTAAGAGTGAGGGTGGCCTATTCTACTCTGCCGGGGACCACGCGGCCAAGTGTGTTTTTTACTTGAGAATAAATTGCAAAAGATTGCTACAAAAATATCAATTATTGATTTAAAAGTCTCAAATATTTGTAATAATATTTCCACTGGATCTGCCAAGCGTGGTGAGTATGGCGATTACCCCTCATGTGATTGAGGGAGGCCCGTGCCCCAGCAGTGGGGACTTAAATGGGCTGATGATGATGATGATTCTAAATATACCTACAATATTGATGAGACTATCGACAGCTCATGTCGAATCAAGCACTGACAAATTTCGTCGGCTTAATAACATGTTCAATGGCCTAATTAGTAGAACATTCACCCGGATTGTGGAAGGTTTGGGTTCGAGTCCCGCCTGAACACAAGATGAAATATTTAAGTGTGTTATTTACTTATCGATAGTTTACCTCGAAAGTCATTCAGACTATCTGCCTCAACTCTGCAGACTGCCTCTGTGGCGCAGTGGTTAGTGGGTCGCACTTTAAAGCGACGGCTGCGGTCCGGTCCCGGGTTCGATCCCCGGGTCGGGCCAAAAATTTTTAATTAAGTTTTCGGTCAGAATTTCTTAGTGGCAGCCCGGAGTCTGGAAGTTTTCGGTCTTGTACCCCCGTGCCTCGGAAAGCACGTTAAGCCGTTGGTCCTGCGCCTGATCCCTCTCCGGTCGTGTCACAGTAGTGTCCCATCGGAATATGAGGGTGAGGAAATAGAGAGTGCACTTGTGTTTGCGCACACACTTGAACACAATAATATATCCTGCGTACGTGGCTGATTGTTGAGATCGGTCGCCGTAGCTGATTGCCGCCGTCATGGACGGTGATCCGTCTGCTCGTCACATTAATGCAATCACATTAAAAAAAATATGTCTACCATTTACTACCTTGGTGTTGAAGGAAAACTTCGTTAGCTTAAAAATAGTATTTCAAACGTGAAACCATGATTCAGTTGGTCTGTTTCCCTTGTCTCATCGTCAGCCCACTTAATTGAGGGAGGCCCGTGTGATTGAGGTAGGCCCGACCCCACTGCTGGGGCACGGGCCTCCCTCAATCACATGAGGGGTATTTGCCATACTCACCACGCTTGGTAGACGGGTTGGCGAGGGTTTTGATATAAATGCAGAGTTTTCCTTCTCTGGGTGCTGATGATCATGCCCGCAGCCTTACCTTAGTCGCCTTTACGACACCTCGGTAAGAGTGAGGGTGGCCTATTCTACTCTGCCGGGGACCACACGGCTGTTTCCCTTGTCTAAGGGTTGCTAATGTCAGACGGTAGTCGCTTCATTGTAATTACCAGACTCCCCAAATCTTGGATCGTAGTCCAAGCGTATCGACTCCGGAGTCTAAAGCTATGGCTTTTAACGCAACCGGGAAAAAACGAATGTTGATGATGACTTGAAAGTCCTCATCTTGAAATGGTTTTGACCGTGTGAGAGCCACGCTTTGGCATAAATGGACCGGAAAGATACCACGGCCTCACAGAAAACCGGCATGAAGCACCACTACCTACTACTCTTTGTGACCTATGAGAGGAACCTAAGTAGTCATGCTCACTCAAATGTCTCTGAGGTGGTGGCGCTATGTGGCGGGTCATTACATTCCCTCTAATATGGTTGAGTGAAATGATGGCTGACACATACGTCATACTTGTGAACAGGTGCCACCTTTGGGGACTGGTCTGCTTCGGTTTACCTCATAATATTAATTTTATTATTATTTCCGATATTTTATTTTGTGTAACAATTTAACTGTATGGCTTGGTATGATGATGACACAACATTGTATGAAAAATTAAAATGACCCATATTTTTTAGTTATCATAGACGTGTGTTTTTATTATAATATTTATTTTTTTAATTATTAATTAATACGCCGGAAGTGACGTAGTCCCGAGGCTCAATGTACTGTGATGTCGATGCTATAATGTCCAATAAAAATAGTTAGGTAACTTTGAGTTACTAAATGTCACTGTAATGGACAACATTTCAAAATTGCTAAGCTCTGAAACAAAAAATACCAATTCTTTATTTACTTTTCCGCTGCTCGAATATATATTTATTAATTTTTTAAATTGCTTATTTACTGAGAAAAAAATTAAAAACTAAAAAACGTAAGATGACGTCATCGGACGGCAGAATGTAAAATATTTCTTTGCTTAGCACATTATAGTTTTAAATTTACGAAATGCCAAAGCCATGACATGCAACTGTCAAAAAAAAAAGACAACTTGTCAACGTTGAATGAATGAATGACGTTGACAATGTTGACACTAGTATTATTTACCTTTGACAGTAGTACCTTTTTTTATTAAAACAATGATAAGCAAAGGAATATCGCTGTATTCAGCCGTCCGATGACGTCATTTGGCGCTTACGTCTATTTAGAATATAAAGAATTTTAATAATTATTTTATGCATGAAAATGGTCAAATTTTGAAAAAAGAAAAAATATGGGTCTGTTAATTTTATGTTTATTTTCATATAAAAAAACAATATGGACATGTTAAAAATATGAAATGTTGTCCATTATTTTGTCAGGACTCTGGTCATTTTTACTTTTTTTAAATCAACGTGAGCAAAAGCGTTGTCTATTAACTTGTCATGCCGAGTGATGGCGTCACAGGAGGATTTACAATTTTTTTTCCATTAAAACTTTTAAAAAATCTAATTTTTTTTTCTTAAATTTCTATGACTCTAATCTAGAATAGGAAAAGTATTTTTCATTTCGGAAAATGTTTTTTTTATCGTATTGTCTATAACTAGATGAATATAACTAGATGGTGTGACGATTTCAATACGTATGTCGAAGAATGGCAAGTAAAGGCATTGGATAGGGAGGAATGGAGAGACTTGGGGGAGGTCTTTGCCCAGCAGTGGGACTCTACAGACTAAATAAATAAAAAAAAATTGTCTATAACTAAAAAATGTTATAATAAAAAAAACAAACACTTACCACTGTACATTCGCACATATTTAACGACCATATTATCGAAGTAGTCGTCCGAAACTCTCCCTTCCCTCTTCGTCTTGTGGAGTAGGGTCGCGAAGCTTAAGATGGATGCATGTCTGATTTCCTGATGAAGAAAAGCATGAACTATAATAATATCCTCCAACCGATTTCCGCTAAGGCGTCTAATCTCAACGATCAGCCATTTACGCAGTGAATATTATAGTGCTTAAGTGTGTGCGCAAACACAATTGCACTCTCTATTCCCTTGCCCTCATAATCCAAGAGGACACCAGTGTGACATGACCGAAGAGGAATCGGGCGCAGGACCAACGGCTTAACGCGCTTTTTGAGGCAAGGGGGCCAACTTCCAGACTCCGGGCTAACAATGAGAATTTCTTAACAGAAAAACTCAGGTACAAATTTTGGCCCGATTCCGAAATAGAACTGGGGACCCCAAGCGTAGCCGTCGCTTTAAAGTGCGACCCGCTAACCACTGCGCCACCGAGGCAATCAAACATTCTTTAAGGTGACTAGCGACGCCAATCGATTTTAATTTTTAGCTTCTAAACCGGATCTATTTTAAACAATTTTGGGGTTACAACCTCTTGGCAAACACTTATACTATTTATTAAATAACCATGCACAAATGTTGGGTCCGTTTTTGTACGCGAAAAATTTATTCACGCTAAAACTGGCCGCTTTCGGCGTGAATAAATTTTTCGCGTACGCGTTGGACCCAACATTTGTGCATGGTTATTTAATAAATAGTATAAGTGTTTGCCTACAGATTGTAGTCGAAATTGTTTAAAATAGTTCCGGTTTAGTAGCTTAAAATTAAAATCGATTGGCATCGCTAGTGTGCCCTATCCGTCACCTCCGAGATCGAACTAGGGATCCCAAGCGCAGCCGTCGCTTTAAAGTGCGACCCAGTAACCACTGCGCCACCGAGGCAGTCATTCATTATTATAGGTAAGATTTTCACACATCTATAAAGTTCTCTTAGGGCGAGTGGTGACAACAAGCCCATAGATAATACATTATATAAGAAATAGTTTTTGTTTTATGCTTGTTTTCGGCAGTAGGTATACAGATTAGCATTGCGGCGGGATATAGCCTCCCTCAGCATTCTATACCGCATCTACCATAGGGAGTGCTCTGAGGAACTGTTTGATCTACTCCGTGCAGCTGAATTCTTACATCGAACCACACGCAAGCGATTGTCATTCCATTCTCACCATCTCGATGGATGGCGGTCGAATACTGTGCGTTTTTCGCGGAACTTTCTACCACGTACCTCAGTTTTGTGGAACAGTTTACCTATGGGAGTATTTCCCGACGGCTACGACTTAGGGACCTTCGAGAGAAGAGTGTACTCCTTTTTAAAAAGGCAGGCAACGCATTAGCGATCTCTCTGATTTCGCGGATGTTAATGGGCGGCGATGATTGCTTTCCATCAGGTGACTCGCTTGCTCGTTTGTCGCCTCTAGCATAAAAAAAAAGATGCCCTAGAAAACTTTGAAAGACAGCTAAGAATGCATATTTGAGCAAGGTTTGGTTGCAGGAGTATTTCCCAACGGCTACGACTTAGGGACCTTCAAGAGAAGAGCGTACTCTTTTTTAAAAAGGCTGGAAAATGCTTTATTTGCAATCTCTCTGATTTCGCGGATGTTCATGGGCGGCGTCGATTTTCCATCAGGTTACTCGCTTGCTTGTTTGTCGCCTGTAGCATAAAACTAGTAAAAGATGCATAGTAGGTGACGTTACACTAGTTTTTTTTAATGTGTCAGGTGGCAGACGAGCAGACGGATCACCTGATGGTAAGCGATCGGCGCCGCCCATAGATACCCGCGACACCAGTGGAGTTACAAGTACGCTGGTAACCTTTAAACCCCCCTTTCCCCGGATTGGGCCTTCGGTACCGTCACTCACGCAACGAAACAGCTCAATGCTGCTTCACGCCGGTTTTCTGTGAGGCCATGATATCACTCCGATCGAGCCGGATGAATGGGCATTCATGCCGAATGGCTTTATGATTATACAGAGTTATGTTACCTACTTGTGGGAAGTCAAGGCCCAAATTGGTGAATGCTTCTAGCTCTTGAAGCAATTCTTGTGTGTAATTGGCTCCAGTGAATGGCAGTTTCCTGATGAGGGTCAGGAGCGTTGAATCTTCCACCTTCTCCTGCAAACAATAAGGATTCTTTTAGGTTCTATGTGTTTTTGAAGTTTATATTCTTCATAATATCATTTTCATCATAAGGTCAAAGTCATCATCTTGTATTATTCATCACCAGCCTTTTTTGTGATGTAGCGAGAACCAGGATCATTTCACATAGTACTTTTTTCCTTTGTATGGGAAAAATAGTTCAGCGGTTTTCGTTAGATGGAGCTTGTAAGAAGCAGATGTAGCTTTAAAAAGCAATCTAGCAGATGGTTTGGCGTTGTTTCGGTAGATGTCACTATGCATTTTTACATCAGCGCTAGTAAAGCGTGTTTCCGAAACAATGACCTTAAAACCGTACGGGAAATAACCAGAGGTCCAGAATGTATTGGGTATATTGTTATATAGCAAATAAAATGATTTCTGGTATATTATTTAAGGCGACGATTTTAATTTTAGCTAGTAAGCCAGATATGTTTTTAATAATTTTGGGACTCAAGTCTCTCGGCAAACACATATACTATTCATTTAATACTTAAAGTTAACTGTTTGGTCCGCTTTTGCACTCGAAATTAGAATTACCGCCAAAAGCGGCCACTTTTGGCGTGAATCAATTTTTCATGTAGGTACAAAAACGGACCCAACATTTGTGCATGGTTATTTAATAAATAGTATAAGTGTTTTCCGAGAGGTTGTAAGCCCGAAATTGTTAAAATAGATCCGGTTTAGTACCTAACTAAAACATAAAATCGATTAACATCGCTAGTGTGCCCTACCTGGCGCCTAAATCGTCTTCCTGACTGATTCTCGAAGGTGGCCATTCTACATAGCCGTTGAGTTTCCGTCGGTTTCCTCTAGATGGCGCTAGCACTGGCTAGACGACTGATGCCTCTATCATTTATATATATATTACCACGTTGCACTCACCTTTTCCTCAACAACTAAGTATTTGACGAATTTCACGGATGCTGTCGACCCGGAGTAAGGGAGCACCTCAAGGTAGATGTTCCTTGAAGTCTCCAGTTCATAGCTGGTGCCGAGGACTAGGTCATCGAAGATCCTTCGTAGGTTTGTATAGTTCAGGTGGTAAATTGTGCTAAAATTAAAGTAAAGTAAAAGCCTTTAAACTGTTCTACTGCAGGTCAAAGGCCTCCGACATAGAAATCAAGTTATCCCACCGTACCACCACGCTTGCCAAATGCGGATTATCGATCACTGTATAAAGTAAACAAGCAGGCGGTTCGTCGTTGTTCCGGTAGATGGCGCTATGCATTATTGCATCGCGCTAGCAAAGCGTGTCACCGGGACAATGACCCCAGGCCGCCTGCCTAGGTTAGGTAGTTCAAAAATAAAAATCAACATTCAAGACGGAACTGGTCGCTGATTTCTACCGTCTCCCTGTCTGAGCTCCGAGGGTGCCTTTACAATCACAATCCCGAGCTATGTTCGAAAAATTCGAAACATACTATTCGCTCGACCAACAAGCTGAAAGACAACAAATAAGAACCTATTTTAGGTAATTTTAGGTCTGGGAGAGTCACGCTTCGGCAGAAATAGGCCGGACCGGAGTAAAGCAGCACTTTGCTGTGTTTCGATGCGTGAGTAAGGGTACTGGAGGCCCAATCCGAGGGTTGAAAGGTTGGCAGCGCACTTGTGACTCTACAGTAGTGTCCATGGGCGGCGGCAATCGCTTACCATCACCTATCACATAAAAAAAGCAGCATGCACAATTATTGGCAGGCGCAGTGGCGACATCCAGTGGCATGTGTTACAAGCTAGCTGTCGGTATGGCAGCATCTGTTTACATATTTACCAACATTGAAAAAAAGTTGCAGAAAATATTCTATTTTAACTATATTGTCAGCGGAATATGCCATTTTCGGAAAAAAAAACGTCACAGAGTGTGAAAGAGATCCATTCGGCCCTGACGCAGATTCTATACTGGTGCGGTAGAGAAAGGACGTCGCCCAGCACGTCACCCCAGTATTAACGGCTTCGCGCAGTTTTTCAAGTATGGCTTTCTATGAAAAGGCTCAGTCTGTTTATCATGCATGTCTATGCGTCTATCATCATCATCATCAGCCTATCGCAGTCCACTGCTGGACGTAGGCCTCTCCAATTGTTCGCCACTGTGATCTATCCATGGCTTCTCGCATCCAGCTCTTGCCAGCCATCCTGCGCAGATCGTCCCCCCACCTAGCCAGAGGGCGCCCTACATTACGTTTGCCAAGACGCGGTCTCCACTATGGCTATGCGTCTATGTCTAAATTAAAAAAAAACTTACTTCAGTAAATCGACGAAGTCCAGACTGTGGATCATAGACGAGTTTCTCACAATATTATCCGCATCAATACCCTTCTTAGAAATCTTCATTAGTAACTGGAATGTGAAAAGAAAAATCAATATCAAAGATCATTTTAAGCTCTGAAATTCTCGAAATAGAAAAACCACCGTTTTCACCGAGGGAGAGCCACGCCGACATGCGGCCTGTGAGGCCGTGGTATCACGCCGCTCGCCCTTAGTGATACCACAACCTCACAAAAACCGGCGTGAAGCGGCACTGTGTTGAAAGGGAGGGCTTAAAGGTGGCAGCGCACTTGTGATTCCACTTGTGTCGCGGGTATCCTTCTGCTCGTCTGCCACTTATCATAAAAAAGTCAAGATTTTACCGACCGATTTTATAAAATCGGTTTAATTTGAAATATTCAGATCTGTCACCCCGTTCGTCCCCATGGGACAACAATTATTATAGTGTTAAGGATTTTTTGACAACTAGAATTAACTGAAATTTTTTTTCATTGTTATATTCAGACATTTGACTTTTACGACACCTCGGTAAGAGTGAGGGTGGCCTATTCTACTCTGCCGGGACCACATGGCGTGTAATATATCACCTCAATAGTTTAAAACTGTAACCTACCTCATAAGTCCTACTCCTCAGCGACTTCTGCGTGTAGCTTCGGATCCCACAGCTGGAGTCCACACAGCTGTCCCTGTCGTACTTGATGCTGGACCTGGTCAGCTCCGGCCACTCTGGCTCCACGGTGTGGCGTTCCGTCTCGTACTTTATGTTGATTCTGTAATATATTATCCATTATAGCGGAGCAGACGGCACACCTAATGGAAAGTGATCACAGCCGCCCATGGACTTCTGCAACACCTGAGATATCACATATGCGTTACCGGCTTTTAAGAATATACCCTTTTATTGAAGGTCACCAGATCGTAGTCACTGACCGGATGGCGCAATTCGTAGTGACCCTGCCTCTTGCGCCAAAGCTCGTGGGTTCGATCCCCACCCTGGACAAACATTCGTGCGATGAACACTTGTGTTTATTCGGTGTCTGGGTGTAATATATGTATTTAAGTATATATTTGTGTTCCTCTGTTGTCTGATATCTGTAACACAAGTGCTTGAGCTACTTAGTACGGAATCAGGTTAACGTATGAGATGTTGTGAGAATTATTATTATTATTATTATCGTAGTGATACCACGGCCTCACAGACAACCGGCGTGAAGCAGTGTTTCGTGAAGATAAATCGTCTGGTAAACTTTTCCAGGTCACTAAACTTTTTCGATATCTGCTAAGCAACATTTGGCAATATGTCACACAACTTTATTTCTGTGGCAATGCCGAATTTCGTATGCAAAATGTATCTCCCATCGACGAGTAGGTATACCAAACACTAGAGATGGGCGACGAGTACTCCACTCGTTTACTACTCGGTACTCGGCAGTTTCTTTGATACTCGTTCTCTTCTGAATAACTTAAGGTGACGGGTAGGGCACACTTGTGACGCCAATCGATCGACTGCCAAAAAATGAGACACTGAAAGGCTTGAAAAAAAAAAGTTTTCTGCGAAAAAAAACCGCCTTCAAAAACCACGGGCTAATAAGTGTAAAATAATATTTCGACTTCAGTAACACCTTTTATTTAATTCATCATCATCAGCCCATTTAAGTCCCCACTGCTGGGGCACGGGCCTCCCTCAATCACATGAGGGGTAATTGCCATACTCACCACGCTTGGCAGACGGGTTGGCGAGGGTTTTGATATAAATGCAGAGTTTTCCTTCTCTGGGTGCTGATGATTACGCCAGCAGCTTTACCTTAGTCGCCTTTTACGACACCTCGGTAAGAGTGAGGGTGGCCTATTCTACTCAGCCGGGGACCACACGGCTCTCCATTGAAGTGTATACAGTGTTAGAAATATTATTTTACACTTTTTAGTTCGTGGTTTTTGAAGGCGGTTTTTTTTCACAGATTTTTTTAATTATATGTATTATCTTTGGTCCTATGTCTATAGTCATGTCGTGTAACGTTGCCGAATGATCATCATGATCGAGATACTATTTAAGTTAGACTATTCAAGCGTTACTAATTTCTATGTACCAGAAATAATACTCACTCAGTAAACATCTGTAGATTCCGTTCTTCTAATCTGTAAGTTATTGATTCTTCTAGATTCATTTCTAAAAGCCCAGTCTTTTCACTCAACTTGTACTCTCGTTCACTCATCATGGTCGTTGTATCTGGCTGAAAATTTCGTTCAGTCAATTGATTAGTCAATCTTATTTCAAAGATATCACCGATGTAAGTATGAGTAGGTTTATTAGGTACTACCTAAATAACTTGGATTACTTATAGGTACATAAGGTATATTCACTATAGATGCAGTAGTTGTGCTTATCAATCATTGTTTGATTCGTATGATGATTGGTAGTAGGTGATTTATCCAAAGCCTTTGATTGTGTCGATTACAAAACTCTGCTCATGACTTTACAGCATAACGATGTCTTGTTAAATCTAATCAAATGTTATTTTATTGATAAAATTCAAAAGTGCAATCTCCAAGGTAGTGCCTCTTCTGGCGCTTTTCTTCTGATGGTTGTACCCTAGGGCTCTATATTGGAGCCAGTTCTCTTTCTAATCTATTTAAATAACCTTATCATTCACTATAACTATAATTAACCTTACTACACACTAGACCTATATGTAATAATGTTATTTACTGACGATATATCTATTCTTAATTTATGAGGTAAATAAGAATTCATAAGGGTTATATAAGGGCCAAAACGTATACCAAGGGTAAATGTATACTTTATCTATCCTATTCTACTAATACTTACAATAGAACTCCACACAGTATGTCCCACATTCGTCCAAGGCACAGAGGTCCAGCTATTCCCATATTTGGGCGAGGTGGGGGCAGCACTGTACTTTTTAATGTAGGTGCTATTTGATTCATATGTGGAAAGACAGTTGTAGTCATGGATACAAGGCTGAAAAAACGATAATATAATTAAGGTGTCGGAATGTCTCTCATCCCTTGGAAGATGGGACGAGCTCTCGTGTAGGATGCTACCTGCGACAAAACGCTGGCACCGTCTCATCTTCCCGGGACTACGAGGATTGCCGGAGCTGCGGCCGACGTGGTAGAAAGACTGAAGTATAGGCATCTATCCGGTGCCTACCACTTCGTAGCTTTCGGTGTTGAAACACTGGGCCCGTAGAGCTCCGACGTTCTCTCTTTCTTCCGTGACTTAGCTAAGCGTTTTCTCGAAGTCACAGGAGAGCCAAAGGCTCAAAAGGTTGGCAGTTACCTCGCCCAGCGAATTTCCATCGCGATCCAGCGGGGTAATGCTGCCAGCATTTTGGGGACACTGCCACAGGGACCTACTTTGTTTTAAACTTCCAATTTACTTACTTTTAGCTTAGCTGAGGCCTAAACCTCAGTTATTTTTTTGATTTTACTAAGTATTTTTTCTTTTGTTTAATATTTTTTTATAGCATGGCAATAAGCTACATATTTGGCACTTTGCACCTCCCTTTTTTTATCATACCTCATTGCTTGTATAAATTCCTTCTCCATTTTTCAGCTGAAAGTTGAGACTCAGACCTCTTTTCAGGTTTGAAACCCAAGTAGGCTCCTTAGGCAGGTATATGGACTCTATAAGACACTGAAAATCAAAAAACTTCATCATTACTACGGGAGCACGGGTCTCCCTCAATCACATGAGGGGTAATTGCCATACTCACCACGCTTGGCAGACGGGTTGGCGAGGGTTTTGATATAAATGCAGAGTTTTCCTTCTCTGGGTGCTGATGATCATACCAGCAGCTTTACCTTAGTCGCCTTTTACGACACCTCGGTAAGAGTGAGGGTGGTCTATTCTACTCTGCCGGGGACCACACGGCATCATTACTACAAATAGACCTATATTGCGTGCCAATAAACTGACCACTAGGGATGCACAAGTTAAGTCAAATGTTATTCATTTATTGTATTATTATCATCATTTAAATTGTACTTTTCATTATATCCAATCATATTTTGCGACAGTATCATTCGATTTTAAGATGTGTCTACTTTAATCGATGTTAGCTTACCACGCTGTGTACACATACTTATGGAGTTACAGCTTACCATTGTATCTGCCTTTCATGTTTTGTAAGATTATTTCTTCGTTGTAGGTAATTCAGTTTTGTGTACCTACCTAATAAATGAATAAAATAAAAACCGGCCAAGTTCGAGTCGGACTCGCCCATGAAGGGTTCCGTAGCAGCAAGTAAGATATATGGAAGGTAATTTGCGGTTTACGGTTTATAACGTATTAAAAAAATCTACTCACTATATCTACTTCAAACCAAATTTCGTTGTTAGTTTTCATGATTATGTACATCATATTTTTTTTAGTTTTATAATTTATTTATTATAGAAGTTATGGGGGGGGGGGGACAATTTACCAATTTGGGAGCGTCTCTTGCGCAAAGTATTGTGTTTAGGAAAAAAATATGTTAAAAACCTCAACATCATTTTTAAAGACTATCCATATATACCCCACAGGTATAGGTTTGATAAAAAAAAAACATTAGATTTTCAGTTTCAAATATGGATACCCCCCAATTTTTTTATTTTTTACAATTTTTGTGTAAAAATCGTAATGCAGTTAACAAAATGCATCTATTTACCAAGTTTCAATAATATAGTTCTTATAGTTTCGGAGAAAAGTGGCTGTGACATACGGACGGACGGACAGACATGATGAATTTATGAGGGTTCCGTTTTTTTCCTTTTGAGGTACGGAACCCTAAAAAGACCATGCGAAGTGGAGGAGTAGGTCTAAGTATTCCTTAACCATGCATGTAGTGAGAACTCTGTAAATGTGCAAAAATAAAAGATTTTTCTTTCTTTCTTTCGCTTTTCTTTCTTTCTTTCTTTAGTTCTATGGTCTATTCTTACTTCGGAATAGACCTAAAAAGGTGTGCCTTCACGTCGTAAGTGATGACATGCGTGCCGATATATTGACTACATTGGATGCACAAGATCGCGCGAAGTGGAGAAGTAGAAGTAGGAAAGCGGACCCCGGGCTCCGGAGCGACGGCTTGGGACGAAACCGGGACAAAACGGTAATATGATGATGAAGTCGCTGACGTGCTAGCAAAGGCCAGGGCAGAGAGCCCACTACTCTGACCGGAACCAATAAGTGGCGTTCCAGCCTGCATGGTCAGGTTCGAGTTAAAAGACTGGCATAAGCAAGGCACTGAATTTTGGAAATGACTACCTCGACTAGAACAGTCTAAGGCGTTGATACAGGCGTTCGATCAGAAACGAGCTGTAGATATAATAAAACTGAGTAGAGGACATGTTAGGGCACTCACTCGGACCCTCACAGGGCACTGCAAATTAAACAAGCACCTGCACAACATGGGCCTTTCAGATACCAAAATCTGCAGGTTCTGTCGCGAGGACGAGGAAATGATTATCCTCGTCCTCGGCGAGTGCATAGCGCTGCACCGCTGCAGAAGCCGGCACCTGGGAGCACACATGATCTCAGCAGACGAGATCAAAAGCTCCCCCATCAGCTTCATTCTCGGGTTTATCCTGGAACTGGAGCTACATGAGGTGCTGTAATAGGTTACGGGGCTGCCACAATAGATCATCTACTGGTCGCAGTGGCTATGAGACGCAGGGCTCACCCCATTTCTATCAAATAATAAAGGGCTTAAGCCACTTGGTATGAAGTCAGGTCCATGTATGAGATGTGGTTGATGTATGATTTGGGACGAATCAACGGCAGCCTCTCCATTACAATAAATACCTACTAATTCATCATTTTCAGGGACAACAAGATGTTTTAACTACATTTAGCTTTCCGTAGCTATTGTGGAGACTTGTTAGTGGAATTGTTGTACTCTTACTCTATCTTAAGGTGACGGGTAGGGCACAACCGGATCTATTTTAATCAATTTCAGGGTTACAATCTCTCGTCAAACACTTATACTATTTATTAAATGATACCCATGTACAAATGTTGGGTCCAACGCGTACGCAAAAAATTTATTCACGCCAAAAGTGGCCGCTTGCCGAGAGATTCATCATCATCATCATCAGCCTATCGCAGTCCACTGCTGGACGTTGGCCTCTCCAATTGTTCGCCACCGTGATCTATCCATAGCTTCTCGCATCCAGCTCTCGCCAGCCATCCTGCGCAGATCGTCCCCCCACCTAGCCAGAGGGCGCCCTACATTACGTTTGCCAAGACGCGGTCTCCACTCTAGAACTCGTTTACCCCATCGGTTGTCGGTTCTGCGGCTAATATGGCCAGCCCACTGCCACTTAAGCTTGCTAATCCGGTGAGCAATGTCGACGACTTTGGTTCTCTGCCGGATCTCGGAGAGAGACGCCGAGCATTGCTCGTTCCATAGCCCGCTGGGCGACCTTTAACTTGTGGCGAGAGATTGTAATACCGAAATTGATTAAAATAGATCCGGTTTAGTAGCTAAACATTAAAATCGAATGGCGTCGCTAGTGTGCTCAGCCTGTCAGCTTAAGCTTACTGTGATATTTAGCTGTAAGTCTCCCAAAATAAATAAATAAAATAAAATAAATATAACTTACTTTATAATATTCTACGATCCATGGTTGTCTCAAGGGCTTTACTTCCTCTTCAAATTGATAAGAAACGTGTTCATCATTTTTGCTTAAAACATGAACCTGGAAAGAAAGCAGAATAAGAAATTGTTTATTTAAGGTGACGGGTAGGACACTAGCGATGCCAATTGGTTTTAATTTCTAGCTACTAAACCGGATCTATTTTAAGCGATTTCGGGGTTACAACCTCTTGGGAGGCACTTATACTATTTATTAAATATCCATACAAAAAATTTATTTACGCCAAAAAATTGATTCACGCCAAAAGCGGCCACTTTTGGCGAGTAATGAATTTGTCGCGTACGCGTTGGATGCAATATTTTTGCATGGTTATTTAATAAATAGTATATGTGTTTTCCGAGAGGTTGTAACCCCGAAATTGTTTAAAATAGATCCGGTTTAGTAGCTAAAAATTAAAATCAATTGGCGTCGCTAGTGTGCCCTACCCGTCACCTTAAGTACCATAAAAAACGTTATACATAAAACATAGATAGATAGATAATAAAGTAAGTGTCTTTTTATTTTTAATTCTCATCTTCTATGTTACTGGCCATACTCTCGTTGCTGCTTTCGTTCAAATCAATTGGAATTTTCATTTTTTGTCCTTAGTGCTCATGTGTGTGCGCGAACACAAGTGCACTATTCCCTTGCCCTCATATTCCGATGGGACACCAGTGTGACACGACCGGAGAGGGATCGGGCGCAAGATTAACGCAAGGTGCTTTCCGAGGCACGGGGGTACAAGACCGCCAACTTCCAGACTCCGGGCTGACAGTAAGAACTTTTTAACAGAAAAACAGGTACAAATTTTGGCCCGATCCGGGGATCAAACCTAAGGACCCTGCGCCTACGAAGCAGTATGCCATGCAGCACAGTGGAATACATCTAAAGACCCAACTCACCTTGATATTATCCAGCTCAAACCTAACCTGGCTATCATTCAAGACTTGCGCCTTCAGCCTCCCCGTCAAAGCCCAGGAGGTGCCCACCTCCTGCCCAGGGCTCAGGGAGGCGTGGACCTCGTCTGCCAAGCCAGAGGTGATGGAGGCGTGGACCTCGTAGATGTATTGCCTCTGTTGAGGGAAGAAGAGGCGGAGATCTGATGACGCAGAGTTTAGAGGAAGGGCTTGTGGCTGGAAAATAATAAATACTTCACATCATCATAAACATTCTACTCTGCCGGGACCACACGGCCACCTCACCAGGCCAGGCCACCCTCACTCTTACCGAGGTGTCGTAAAAACCGACTAAGGTAAAGCTGCTGGCATGATCATCAGCACCCAGAGAAGGAAAACTCTGCATTTATATCAAAACCCTCGCCAACCCGTCTGCCAAGCGTGGTGAGTATGGCAATTACCCCTCATGTGATTAAGGGAGGCCCGTGCCCCAGCAGTGGGGACTTCAATGGGCTGATGATGATGATGATGATGATCATATACATTGATTGACATTTTGACTGACCGGATGGCGCAATTGGTAGTAACCCTGACTCTTACGCCAAAGGTCGTGGGTTCGATCCCCAACCTGGACAAACATTCGTGCGATGAACACTTGTGTTTGTTCGGTGTCTGGGTGTAATATATGTATTTAAGTATATATTTGTGTTCCTCTGTTGTCTGATATCTGCAACACAAGTGCTTAAGCTACTCGGTACGGAATCAGGGCAACGTATGAGATGTTGTGAGGAATTATAAAAAAAATGATTAGACTCCGAGTTACACGTAGGTAGCTCAAGCACCTGTGTTACGGATATCAGAATTAACAGTAGAATTACAAATCATCATCATTTCAGCCAATAGACGTCCACTGCTCGACATAGGCCTCCCCCAATGTTCTCCTCACAGATCGATCCTGTGCCGCCCGCATCCAGTGGATTCCCGCGACCCTCACCAGTTCATCGGTCCACCTGTACGTGGCCTCCACTCGAAAAACCTTTCCGCCCCAACGGCCGTCTGTTCTCCTCACTATGTGCCCTGCCCATTGCCACTTGAGGCATGCAATCCTTTGGGTTATGTCTGTGAACTTAGTTCTCCTGCGGATCTCATCATTTCTGATACGATCATGCAAGGAGACTCCGAGCATAGCCCTCTCCATTGCTCTGCTCCATTGGGTGACTTTGAGCCTCCTTAATTGGCACATTGTAATATATACATTTTATTTTCTTCTTTTGTAAATACATTCTTATAATATATAGAAAACACCCAGACCAATACAAACAGACATGTTCATGCACACAAATGTTTGTACTGTGCGGGGATCGAACCCGCAACCCTTGGACCCCCAACTGGTCGTCAAAATGAAGAAATATTAAGTAGGTAAATATTACTTAGATATCTAATTTATGTAATCTAATGTATGGTAAATGATTGCCGCTGCCCTTGGACACCTGTCTGTCCTTTTTTGAAAGTTTGAAGGTTAATTTGCCCTGCGAAACAGAAAAGTACTAAGGGGTTTATAATAATAGATTTTATGGGCCGGCTCGACCGGAGTGATACCACGGCCTGTGTTTTGCTGCATGAGTGAGGGTACCGAAGGCCCAATCCGGGGAAAGGGGGGTTTAAAGGTTGGCAGCGCACTTGTGACTCCACTGGTGTCGCGGGCGTCTAAGTGCGGCAGCAATCACTTACCATCAGGCGATACGTCTGCTCGTCTGCCACCTATTACATGAAAAAAAACTTTTTCACTTACCAATTACAAATATAATTAATTTGAGTAACATTCTTTCAGCTTCCTGAAATTTTAAAATATACAGAATTACTGTAGACTCACAAACACACACACACACACACACATAGAGAAGAAAATTAAAAAAAAAGATTTTTTAAATAAAAGAGTCTTTTAAATTTTAATCGGAATACTTAATTACGTACAAAAGGTAACTTATTTGTATTTTTATTTAGTTAATTAGATAACATTCACAAAAGTTGCACCAAAATCAACAACAACATTTTCAAAAATCAACATTACCAACTCACATAGTACACTTCCACTAAAATTATTGTAACTTTCACTAAAATTGTTGTACTTTCACTAAAATTGTTGTAACTTTCACTAAAATTGTTATTACGCGTTAGAGCAGCATGGTTGTTGTCGCGTCCGACAGAATAACTCTGATGATTGTTTGTAAGAATATAATTGGTGTAGGGATGTAACTCCAAATTGATTATCGTGGTCTCGAGAAACTTTCTGCATCGCATGACAAAACTACTTACTTACTAATTCTGTCACAGGAAATGTTCAGAGAGGAATCATTACCTGACTACGGCGAAGCAAAAAGGAGAGTTATGATTTTGATCTGTATGTATGTATGTATGTATGGTTGCTCATCAGTTCCCTCATAACTTCTAAATTAGCTATCATATTTGAACATATGAGGTGTCGTTAGAAGCGTCTTGATTGTTTTCTGGTTTCAGGCGACATGACGTCACGTTAAATTGACTACAGCGCCCTCTAGGGGACTTAGAGTAACGAACTAAAAAAAAAATCTTGACGGTACCGTATGGGGTATCAAATGAAAGAGCTTTTTTAGCACATTTCAAATATGTAATTTTATTTACATAACTAAAAATAAAGTTTAAAAACTAAAACCCGATTACCAAAAAATATGAAACAAGAAAATTGTCTCTGCTGAAATTATTATGCCGTATCGCCGTGGTCGTATGCCACATTGATTTTATTTTATTACTATAATGAATCTGTTTTACAGTAGGTGGCATACGACCACGGCGATACGGCATAATAATTTCAGCAGAGACAATTTTCTTGTTTCGTATTTTTAGAGCGTGTTTTTTGGTAGTCCGGTTTTAGTTTTTAAACTTTATTTGACATTTATGCATCGGTTATTCCACCATATATCTAATATAAAGTCTGTTTTTTTTATATATGGTGGGCTTTAGTAAAGAAAAAAAAAGTAAAATATCAGCCTATAAACTGTAATTAATCGAGACGGGAATTAACACGATATTTATTATGTGATACAAAATTGTGCACTCACATATTTCTGCCTTAACTACCTAGATGATTTTGATGAATGAGGTATTTAGCTAAAACGGTGTTATTTTGGTATTTGTAGCAAAAAACCGTTTTAGCTAACAAAGGTTTAACAAACATTTATGAAGAAGACCCTAAAAGTTAAGAAAAAGCCTGCTTACCCAGAAGTAGTCTATACAGGGTGTATCTGTGAACATTTACATCCCTTTAACAAAAAAATCATCTTTTCATACAGAGTCACGCTACGTGGTTGTTATTTTGTATTTTTTTTTTATATATAGAAAGGCCAATCAGGATGACCGCCTGATGGTAAGCGGCCGTGAAATCCAAATATAAGGCTGACAGGCACAAAAGAACTAACAAAGAACCCATTGTGTCTGCCATCCTCACCCTAAAGGCCTGCTGAGATGCCGCTTCACGCCCCGCCTAAAAGACCCCGGATTGTGTGAAGGAGGAAACACATGAGCTGGGAGGGCATTCCATGTCTTGATGGCTCGGGGCAGGAACGAGGAGACAAACCTCTTGGTGCGCGCTACCATTGTCTGGATGGTATGCGGATGGCAACGCTGACCAGCACGTGTTGTTCGGAAGTGGAAGGGGAAGGATGGGATAAGTTGAAATAACTCATCAGAGCATTCAGCATTGTCCATACAATGCTCCATAGATTCGATAAAAAATTTCGATGAATTTCAAAAAGTTGTAGAGCAAATGTTGTTCAAAGTGGTTGGTAGAACACCGAGGTTAAAGGGATTTAGTTTACAGATACACCGTGTATCAAAGTACAACCTGGCGGATAAAGAATGGGATCAGAAATGGCGGCGCATCTATTCACTTCTCGCTCGCACACTATTTGCGTCTATACTCGCACTCGTGGGTGTGCGAGCGAGAAGTGAATAGATGCGCCGCCATTTCTGATTCCATTCTTTATCCGGTTGTATTACTAAATAATCGTGAAAATATTAAGAGCGATGCGGTAGCTCAGTGGTTTAGAACCCACCTTCCATACCGGATCGTGTTCGAACCCAAGCTTGCACCTCTGGATTTTTCATATTTGTGTGCATAATTCTACCATTAGCTCGGCGCCTGCACGCCGTGTGGTCCCCGGCAGAGTAGAATAGGCCACCCTCACTCTTACCGAGGTGTCGTAAAAGGCGACTAAGGTAAAGCTGCTGACATGATCATCAGCACCCAGAGAAGGAAAACTCTGCATTTATATGAAAACCCTCGCCAACCCGTCTGCCAAGCGTGGTGAGTATGGCAATTACCCCTTATGTCATTGAGGGAGGCCCGTGCCCCAGCAGTGAGGACTTAAATGGGCTGATGATGAAACCTGCACGTCTCGGATAGTTAGAGCAAGTCTTGAAGTAACTTACGTGTGTCAAGGTTTTTAATATTTCAAGTTTTTTTAAATAGCCAGACATTTTAGCATAATCTCGCCTTCTAATGGCAAGTTTTATTCTAGCAAACAAACAAACAAAATATCTTCATTAAATTTAAGTCCAAACAGAATATTTATGAATGTTAAATATTATGTAATCTACCGCTGATTCGGAATGTCAATTTCTACTGAAAAGAATCAGCAAGAAACTCAGTAGTTACTCTTTTCAAATAATATGGTAATTACAACTTAAATTTTTAGGGTTCCGTAGCCTAATGGCAAAAAACGGAACTCTTATAGATTCATCATGTCTGTCTGTCCGTCCGTCCGTCTGTTGTCATAGCCACTTTTTTCCGAAACCATAAGAACTATACTATTGAAACTTGGTAAATAGATGTATTTTGTTAGCCGCATTACGAATTTTACACAAAAATAGAAAAAAAAATTTTTTTTTGGGGTCCCCATACATAGAACTGAAACTCTAATTTTTTTTTCATCAAACCCATACGTGTGGGATATCTATGGATAGGTCTTTAAAAATGATGTTGAGTTTTCTAATTATTTTTTTCTAAACTTAATACTTTGCTCAAGAGACGCTCCCAAAGTGGTAAAATGTGCGTCCCCCCCGATTTATAATAAAATCTTCTATCTTCTTCTTCTATAACTAAAATATATATAATATATATTTCCATGAAAACTGACAATGAAAATTGGTTTAAACTAGATATAGTGAGTAGTTTTTTTTAATACGTTATAAACCGTAAACCTCAATTTACCTTCCATATATCTTACTTGCTGCTACGGAACCCTTCATGGGCGAGTCCGACTTGCACTTGGCTGGTTTTGATATAATGCAATATTTCTTGTATTATAAGCCTTGAAGATATTAAGCCCCAAACTCCAGTATCGAGTCAACATTGGATATACAACACTAGAACGGCGTTATCAAAATGCGATGATAAGCTGTTGACCCCCGACCCCCGAGTTAGCGTCGTTAGCACCTGACCAGGGGATCTTGAGCTGTCAGTCCCACAGTATCAGCTCCAGTAGTAAGTTTTTTACCGTTATTTTTTAATCGCCGGGTAGAAATTCATTTTTGTATGGAACAGCTGATTTCTTTTTCGCTTATCTTGTTGATCTAACATGCTAAATGGATTTTAAAGTGACGGGTAGGGCACACTAGCGACGACAATCGATTTAAATTTTTAGCTACTAAATCAGATCTATTTTTAACAATTTCGGGGTTACAACCTCTCGGCAAACACGTATACTACTTATTTAATACTTATAGTTAACTGTTTGGTCTGCTTTTGCACTCGAATTTTGGATTACCGCGAAAAGTGACCGCTTTTGGCGTGAATCAATTTTTCGCGTACAAAAACGGACCCAACATTTCTGCATGGTTATTTAATAAAAAGTGTTTGCCGAGAAGTTATAACCCCGGAATTATTTAAAATAGATCCGGTTTAGTAGCTAAAAATTAAAATCGATTGGCGTCGCTAGTGTGCCCTACCCGTCTTTTTAAAGGTTAGCAGCGCATTTGTGATTACATTGGCAATTACTTACCATCAGGTGATCCGTCTGCTCGTCTGCCACCTATCACATATTAAAAACAAACACCTACTGTCCCCCAATGTACTATTCCCTCCATGCAACAGTGTCACAGACATACATTCAGAGATCTACGTGAACTGGACATAATTGATTCACTCTTTCTTAGTAATTGCGAGACAAGGTCAGAATATAGAGATAAAACAATTTAGTTTCAATCTCGAAAAAATATCACTCTTCATTTGCGACTAACATTGAATGAATGTATTAATCTTAAATCACCTGATTATAAATCGTGGGCTTAAGGTGACGGGTAGGGCACAATAGCGACGCCAATCGATTTCAAATTTTGGCTACTAAACCGGATCTATTTTAAACAATTTCGGGGTTACAACCTCTTGGCCAACACTTATACTATTTATTAAATAACCATGCACAAATGTTGGGTCCCACGCGTACGCAAAAAATTGATTCACGTCAAAAGCGGCCACTTTAAGCGTGAATCAATTATTCGGGTACAAAATAATTGATTCCTAGTTTGCCCTACCCGTCGCTTTAAGGTGACGGGTAGGGCTCACTAGCGATGCCAATTGATTTAAATTGTTAGCAACTAAACCGGACATCTTTTCAACAATTCCAAAGCTGCAGCCCCTCGGAAAACACTTATACTTAACCTGTGACTTCTTTGATGTGACAAGTGTCCATGGGCGGCGATAATCGCTTACCTTCAGGTGATACGTCTGCTCGTTTGCCCCATATATCACAAAAAAACCTTTTGGGTCTGCTTTTGTACTCGGAATTTGAATTACCGCTAATAACGACTACTCATGACGTTAATCCAAATTACAAATGCAAAAACACATAAAAAAGATCGTCATCTTCAGCCCATTTAAGTCCCCACTGCTGGGGCACGGGCCTCCCTCAATCACATGAGGGGTAATTGCCATACTCACCACGCTTGGCAGACGGGTTGACGAGGGTTTTGAAATAAATGCAGAGTTTTCCTTCTCTGGGTGCTGATGATCATGCCAGCAGCTTTACCTTAGTCGCCTTTTACGACACCTCGGTAAGAGTTATGGTGGCCTATTCCACTCTGCCGGGAATCACACGACGTTACCTATCCTACTTATTTTTATAAAAATAGTTTATTCTTAAGGCTAATGTTACGAGCTTTACAGAAAACATAAATTTACACATAAGGACTTATACTAGACTATTCTATGATTGATTAAAAAAACCTAAAACTATGTATTTATTTTCAATTTAAAATCACGTTGAAACTATCTATTTGTTTTTATGAATTGTCCTGAACACTGATGTTCGCTACGAATGTATTATTCGACTCAAATGGATCTCCAGTCTGAGTGAACCGAATGATCCAAATGAGCTGAATGATCCGAAGTGCCGAATGATTCGAATGAGCGGAATGATCCAAGTGAGCCGAATGATCCGAATGAGCGGAATGAATCACGGATCTATCTGAGAGTCGACGTTCCAAATGAAGCGTTTCATTGTTCCTCATCTCTGCACTGATACAGATGCAAATGTTCCAATCTTTCGAAAGATAAGTTTTTGCCAGGTCTAGTTTGTAAAAGTTCTAAAATAAATACCAGTGCCATGGCCTGCAGGAAGGTATCTCCCTTAAGTCGTGGCTTTAGCTGAGTGAGCTCCTTTTTTTAGGGTTCCGTAGCCAAATGGCAAAAAACGGAACCCTTATAGATTCGTCATGTCTGTCCGTCTGTCCGCCTGTCCGTCCGTCCGTCCGTCCGTATGTCACAGCCACTTTTCTCGGAAACTATACTATTGAAACTTAGTAAATATATTTTGTTAACCGCATTACGATTTTTACACAAAAATTAGAAAAAATAAAAAAATTGGGGGGTCTCCATCTCTTTACTTAAAACTGAAACTCAATTTTTTTTTTCATCTAACCTATACCTGTGGGGTATCTATGGTTACGTCTTTAAAAATGATGTTGAGGTTTTTAACATAATTTTTTTCTATACACTATACTTTGCGTAAGAGACGCTCCCAAAGTGGTAAATTGTGTGAGTTGGGGACCTCTAACTTTTATAATAAATGAATTATAAAACAAAAAATTATATATGATGTACATAATCATGAAAACTAACAACGAAAATTGGAGTTTGGACAAGCTCTAGTAAGTAGTTTTTTTTAATACGTTATAAACCGTTAACCGCAATTTACCTTCCATATATTTTACTTGCTGCTACGGAACCCTTCATGGGCGAGTCCGACTAGCACTTGGCCGGTTTTTTTACGCACCGCGACACACCGACGCAAAGTAAATATTGCCCGGCCGAATGATTCTAATGTGTAAATACTTTTTGTTTCTTTTATCTGTTGATTATTTTGTTTGGTTACTTTAACCTACTTCGGTTTTCATTTCGGCAGTTGGCTTTTTTATATGTAATGTTGTGTGTCGTGTGTAAAGATAATAGATAAAAAAATCTTTATTAAATTTAGGTCCAAACAGAACCATATATGAATAGGTGCATTATATCTACCGCTGGTTCGGAATGTCGATTTCTACTGAGAAGACACCAGCAAGAAACTCAGTAGTTACTCTTTTCAAAGATTGATGATGTTACAGAGTTTCAATTGAGAAGAGAAGAGAAAAATACAATTTAATAGACTACTATGAATAACAACTCAAAAGATTAATCAATTAACATGACCAAGAATCCTTATCATTTAAATAGTCTTGTACACTATACCTTTCTTCATTAGGCAGGTTTTAATATGAGACTTAAACTTATCCAGTGATAGGTTAATGACATTTTGTGGTAGCTTATTAAATATCTTAATAATTGTGTTTTGAAATGAAATGAAATGAAAAATATTCAGTCCGGCATTACATATAAATACACTGAATTTAAAAACGAATACACTGAATTTAAAAACGAAAGTAATTGGACCAAAATGGCGCCCACTCAGCTTATGGCACGGCCGCATATGGTATGGTTTTAACAAATAAATGTTTCTATCTATCTATCAGTGGGCCTCCACCCCCTTATTACATCGCGGACTAAGGATAGTCCCGTTACAAAACTTGTGCTATCCTTTTCTAACATCGAGTTGGAACGGGATGACATTTTAGTACGGTAACAACTTTAGATCGCGATTTATAATAACGTGGCCAGTGTTTATGTTGCCTACTAATTTTCTGACCGTATCAGCCCACGGGAAAGAAATTTCGTGAGGAAGTTTTGAAAGATTGATTGATGTGGAGAAGAAGGCGAAATCATTAGTTTAATTAAACGTGAAAACAGAGTTTATATTACATCTGACGACCTGATTGGAACAGTGGTAGTGAACGCTGCCTCTGATACAAGGGTTGCGGGTTCGATCCTCGCACAGTAGAAACATTTGTCTGCATGAACATGTTTGTTTGTATTGGTCTGGGTGTATGCTATGTATTATAAGTATGTATTTACAAAAGAAAAGTATTATGTGTATATATTTGTAATCCCACTGTTGATTCTGATATCCGTAACACAGGTGCTTGAGCTACCTATCTCGGAGTCAGATCAATGTATGTGATGTTGCGAAATATTATATTACAAGAAGAGAAATAATTTAAAAAAGCATAGCTAAAAATAAAATGATGAAATAGTTCGCAAGAGAAAATGTATGCATAAGAAGTTTTAAAAGTCAAATGACAGAAAAATCCAAACAAAAATATTCTTCTATATATTTTCGGAAGTATCTTCTATTTTAAAAACATTTTTAAAACCGATATTTTTCGTTTGTAAATCGATAATACCCTAGAAAACACAGGATCACTCAATTGGAAAGGGAGGACTGCTGGATCTTCAAATAATAACAAATTTACAAATATCATGAGGAAGTATTTGCCAATTGAGTGATCCTATATTTCAGTATTTTTCTTGGGTGGGTATGGTCGTTTTACAAGGGAAAAGATTGGTTTTACAAGTGCTATAAAGGGTATTTCCTCTCCGATTAACATACATACGATATTCGATCTTCCGGCTCTTTATCGCTATAAGCACTTCAATCCTTAATAGGCCATAAGTCAACGAAAATTTTCATTGATTTTCGCTCTTATGTCAGGATGATAGACAAGGTTCAAAATCAGGTGGGAACTATTCCCAATATCCGATTAAAAAGGGTAAAAAAAATCTGCCAAAAAAACCGCCTTCAAAAACCACGAACTAAAAAGTGTAAAATAATATTTTTAACACTTTATACACCTCAAATAATATTTTATAACAGTACACTCGAGAAAAGGTGTTACCGAAGTCGGCGCCCAATACTATCTTGTAATTTAATACAACATTCAATTATTCAACATTCAAATTTATATATATATATATGCATGTCGAATTGAGAACCTCCTTTTTTTGAAGTCGGTTAAAAATTACTTGCACTATAATTTCAAAACCCACATAGTTTCTTTCAAACACTATGTTACAATAAATTGTATGCGGGCGCTATTAGAAGGCATTTTCTTTAATAATAGCAAAAAAATGTGTCGTGGTGGACGTTTGTATGTTTTTTTTTATATGATAGATGGCAGACGAGCAGACGGATCACCTGATGGTAAGCGATTGCCGCCGCCCATTGACACCCGCGACGCCAGTGGAGTCACAAGTGCGATGCCAACCTTTAAGCCCCTCTTTCCCTCGTATCGGACCTCCGGTACCCTCACTCCGGTTTTCTGTGAGACTGTGGTATCACTCCAGTTGAGCGGGCCCATTCATGCCGAAGCGTGGCTCTGTAACAAAGATCTAGTGTCGCATAAAGGATACTTTCAAGGGTTCAAAACTACTTAGGTGTGACGTCACATCTTAGTAGCCATTTGTAAGGAGCGTTTTGGGTTTGCCCAAAATAATGTGATTTTAAAGTTGTGATATCTCAGGTAGTTTAAATGAGAATCAAGTAATTCTTTCAACGATGTTTCTATCATTGAGAGGTCTTTTGTTTAAAAAATAAAAAAGATATAGTCAAATACCGTATTTACATAAATAAAAAGCTTTTTTTTTTACTGTAGTTAGGTAAGCGTTTGACCATATTTCACCTGATGGTAAGTGATAATATGGTCTAAGATGTAGCACGATTACCTAGAAGATACCTATTCACTCGCGCTTTGAAAACCCCCAAATTGTAGCCTCTAGGGAACACCTCCTCAGGCAGCTGATTCCACTGTTTCGCAGTACGAATAAGGAAACAGGATTCAAACCTCTTTGTGCGGACTTTTGGTATTTCTACCATGTACCGGTGTCGATTGGGGTCTGCCTGGTAATGTTGACAAAAATAGAATTACGTAAAATAAGTAAAGCAATGATACAAAACAAGTTATTTAGAAGCAAATAAAAGCCGATAGCATTTGTATGGAATTCTCATACATCGTAAAATGATGATTCGGGGTGTTTGTTTGTTCATAACGATCATTATATTCATATTTGGTAAGTTAAATAACTAAATTATATAACTATTTAACTAATTGGTTAGATAAATGTATCTGTCAATATGTTATGATGACTGCCCGGATGGCGCAATTGGTAGTGACCCTGCCTCTTACGCCAAAGGTCGTGGGTTCGATCCCCACCCTGGATAAACATTCGTGCGATGAAAGCTTGTGTTTGTTCAGTGTCTGGGTGAAATATATGTATTTAAGTATATATTTGTGTTCCTCTGTTTACTGATATCTGTAACATAAGTGCTTAAGCTACTTAGTACGGAATCAGGTCAATGTATGAGATGTTAGATTATTATTAGATTTTTTTTATATGATAGACGGCAGACGAGCAGACGGATCGCCTGATAGTACGACCCATGGACGCCCGCTACACGAGTAGAATCACAAGTGCGCTGCCAACCTCTTTTTTATTTTTTATTTTTATGCTAGAGACGACAAACCTGATTGAAAGCAATCATCGCCGCCCATTAACATCCACGAAATCAGAGAGATCGCTAATGCGTTGCCGGCCTTTTTAAAAATGAGTACGCTCTTCTCTTAAAGGTCAGGCGCTCTTTTCTTTCTCACTCATTGGGCCTCTGGTACCCTCACTCACCCTCAGCGCAGACGCTGCTTCATGCCAGGTTTCTGTGAGGCCGTGGTATCACTACCGTCCCATTCATGCCGAAGCGTGGCTCTCCCATTACAAGTTTATTTTAATTGTGTCTGCAGCAGCGCGTGCTGTGTTTCGCTGCGTGAGTGAGGGTGCCGGAGACCCAATCCGGGGCAAAGGGGGGGTGTAAAGGTTGGCAGCGCACTTGTGACTGCACTGATGACGTAAGGGTCTATAGGCGGCGACAATCGCTTACCATCAGGCGATCCGTCTGCTTGTCTGCCACCTATCACATTAAAATATTTTTTTTGTGTTATATTTTCAGATACTTCGAGCACCATGTCTTTCAGACAAAAAAGGTTGGTACTTATTTTAATAAAGTAAAGACAGATTTTTTTTTGATCTTGGCTCATAGATAGTTTAGATATTTAAGGTGACGGGTAGGGCACACTAGCGACGCCAATCGATTTTAATTTTTAGCTACTACACCGGATGTATTTAAGGCAAATTCGGGGTTACAACCTCTCGGCAAACATTTATGCTATTTATTAAATAACCATGCACAAATGTTGGGTCTAACGCGTACGCAAAAATTGATTCACGCCAAAAGCGGCCACTTTTGGCGTGTATCAATTTTTCGCGTACATAAACGTTTGTGCATGGTTATTCAATAAATAGTATTAGTGTTTAAAAATAGATCCGGTGTAGTAGCTAAAAATTAAAATCGATTGGCGTCGCTAGTGTGCCCTACCCGTCACCTTAATAGGGTTCCGTACCCAAAGGATAAAAATGTGAAATATTATTCAGTCAAATGTACAATTTTCATAATTACAAGACAGTCCTTTCTTCCGGCGCTGCCAGCCGCATTTCTTTTCACCGGACCGTAGATCATTTGAAGTGTACTTATTTATTACCTTTACAAGTTCCTAGAATAAAGGGCTTGATACACAGATAAAGAGAGGTGGAAGGGGAAGTGTGGCGGAGTGCTTTTGCACGTATAAACAGGGTAGCGAATTTTTTGCAAGCTTAAAAAAGCATTTTTTTAAGCTTGCATGGGAGCCCGCTGGCGCATGGTGGGGAGTCACCAGCGCCAGCATTGCACGGGCTCCCTCAGCAGCCCGGTAGGGACGGCTCAGTAGGGACGTCCCTACCCCCTCTCCCAGCCAGCAAGCCGGGGGAGGAACCGCCTGGCCCGCCGTGTAGGTGGGCACCGCCCGGGAAGGGTCGTGGCGCCCGTATGGGTAATAGGTTCGTCCTACAGCCCACGACGCCTCCCCATTTAAGGGCGATGAGGGAAAACCGCATAACTAAACCCAGTCGGCATATCTCTGGCCGACTTCTCGTCAGGAGAAGCCCCCGCCATATCCTGCTCCCCAGCAGGAGGGTATGCATAAGGCGCCGCCACTAGGCGGCAACGTCGGCCATTACACTACGGGCCGGCGGCATTCCCCAGCGAGAAGAAAAAAAAAAAAGCTTAAAAAAAGCATGCCAAACATGAGCATGCTTAATGAACCAAAATTGCTATCAATAAGCATGCTATTAGGCATCTATTATTGGCGAGACGGGTAGCCTTACGTAGCGGGAGTCTCTTATCAAACATTTACACTATTTATTTAATAATTGTGCACTACTTTTTGATCTGTTTTTGCACTCGAATATTTGATTAACGCCATAAGTGGCCGTTTTTAGCGGTAATTCAAATTTCGAGTACAAAAGCAGACTCAAAAGATAAGTATTAAATAAATATATAAGTGTTTTCCGAGAGGCAGCAGTTTCAAAACTGTTAAAAAGATATCCAGTTTAGTTGATAACAATTGAAATCAATTGGCGTCGCTAGTGTGCTCTACCCGTTACTTTATTGATCGCAAATATGGACAGTTTATTAAGCATTCCAAATGTGAGGATATGTGTTTTAATTTGGGCTTTAAAGATGGGGAATTGGATTGCCTGATTGTCAGAGGTAGAGCATTCCACCGTCGGATAGACTGCACGGTGAAGGATTGGGAGTAGGATTGAGATGAATAAGGAAGGAACTTAAGATGGAGAAGTTTAGAAGAACTCGCGTGGGCTGGAGAAACTGGAAACGCTTTTTGAGGTAAGGTGGAGATTTGGGACTGAAAAGAATAGTAAATAGTAAGGAAAGAATGTGAGAGTCACGACGAAGACGGATAGGGAGCCATTGTAGACGGGCTCGATATTCAGAGATGTGGTCATACTTACGCAAGCCGAAAATAATGCGTATGCTGTAGTTCTGGAGACGCTCGAGCTTCTCCAGTAGTTCTTGAGTAGAACCTCATTTGTATCGAGATAGCAACAGTCGGCGTATAATCTATTTGTAACACCATCATGTACCTCCTTTCGAGCAAATTAAATAAATTGATTGATTGGTACTTTTGTCCCTACCTTCAGGTGCATCGTAGTCCAGAAGCAGTCAGGGTCTAGAGACGTGGAAGACGACGATGATGACTACCGGCAGCCGAAGTATCCTAAGCCCGACAGGATCAGGAACAGTGCGAGCCAAATCGAACCTTATGTGCTGGAGAAACGGGTCGATGTTGAGGTATTGATTACAATCAAATTGGCAGACATTTTTTATTTTATTTATTTAGACGATCGCATACTCTTCTTCTTCATCTAAATTCGTGATTCGTGAATCCATTTTTCACGTACAAAAACGGGCCCAACAGTTGTGCATGGTTATTTAATAAATAGTATAAGTGTTTGCCGAGAGAGTGTAACTCCGAAATTGTTTAAAATAGATCCGGTTTAGTAGCTACAAATTAAAATCGATCGGCGTCGCTAGTGTGCCCCACCCGCCACCTTAAAGTAGGAATAGGCTCTTTTCTTGAAGACCACCAGGCTAAGCTTCAGGTGATCCGTCTGCTCGTCAGCCACCCGTCACATTAAAAAAAAATGTGGACTGAATTCTAGGTAAGTCGTTTCGTTGGTCAATATTTATTGACCTACATTTCCGAAATCAAAAAAGGCTGGCAATTTAATTAATAGTATAAGTGTTAGTCGAGAGGTAGTAAACCCCAAAATTGTTTAAAATAATCCGGTCTAGTACCTAAAAATCAAATCGATTGGCGTCGCTAGTGTGCCTTGACAGAATTTTAACTAAAACAATTTATCCATCCACCTAAAACACTGTCCCACATCTTCAAAGAGTTCAAAATATAAATTTCACACACGTGGGAACATAATCCTTATTTTTGTGGCAAATTAGGAACAAAAGGTTAACCCTCGAACCATTTGCGGAACGTTTTGAAAGCGGAACACTGACCCTCGGGCACAATAGGGTTGTTAGGGGTCCGCGGTGAAAGAATTAGAGACGTTGAAGAAATTGGGTGTTGTTATTTAGATTTCTTTATGCTATAGAGGATTCATCATCATCATCATCAGCCCATTTAAGTCCCCACTGCTGGGGCACGGGCCTCCCTCAATCACATGAGGGGTAATTGCCATGCTCACCACGCTTGGCAGACGGGTTGGCGAGGGTTTTGATATAAATGCAGAGTTTTCCGTCTTTGGGTGCTGATGATCATGCCAGCAGCTTTACCTTAGTCGCCTTTTACGACACCTCGGTAAGTGTGAGGGTGGCCTATTCTACTCTGCCGGGGACCACACGCTATAGAGGATTAGACAATTTTAAATTGTCTCAGCCTCTATAGCATAAAGACATCTAAATAACAATCTTTACAACCTCTAGCCTTAGATCTCATTGACCGGATGGCGCATTTGGTAGTAACCCTGCCTCTTACGCCAAAGGTCGTGGGTTCGATCCCCACCCTGGACAAACATTCGTGCGATGAACACTTGCGTTTGTTCAGTGTCTGGGTGTAATATATGTATTTAAGTATATATTTGTGTCCCTCAATTGTCTGATATCTGTAACACAAGTGCCTAAGCTACTTAGTACGGAATCGGGTCAATGTATGAGATGTTGTAAGAATTATGAGACAATTTAAAATTGTCAAAAGCGGAGACGACAAACGAACAAGCGGGTCACCTAATGGAAAGTAATCAACGCCGCCCCTGAATATCCGCGAAATCAGAGAAATGTAGGTCAATAAATATTGACACACGAAACGACTGACCTAGAATTCAGTCCACATTTTTTTAAATGTGAAAGGTGGCTGACGAGCAGACGGATCACCTGAAGATTAGATTAGATCACCAGAAGAGAATAGGCTCTTTTCTTGAAGACCACCAGGCTGGTCTTCAAGAAAAGAGCCTATTCCTACCTTAAGGTGATGGGTGTGGCACAGTATGGCGATTTTAATTTGTAGCTACTAAATCGGATCTATTTTAAACCATTTCGGATTTATACTCTCTCGGCAAACGCTTATACTATTTAATAACCATGCACAAATGTTGGGCCCGGTTTTGGGACGTGAAAAATGGATTCACGCCAAAAGCGCCCGCTTTTGGCGGTAATCCAAAATTTGAGTGCAAACACACTGCAGACCAAAAAATAAATAGTATAGGTGTTTGCCGAGAGATTGTAACCCCGAAATCGTTTAAAATAGATCCGGTTTAGTAGCTAAAAAATAAAATCGGTTGGCGTCGCTAGTGTGCCCTACCCGTCACCTTAAGAGCCGGAAACGCATTTGTGATACCTCATGTGTAGATCTCCATAGGTGACGATAGTTATTTACATTTGAGCCGTCTGGCCGTTTGTCCGCTATAATTAAAAAATAAAAACCACACACCAGTGAAGTCACAAATACCATTCTCTTCGATTGGACCTCCGGCACCCTCACTCACTCGGCTACACACGGCAGGGGCTTCACCCCTGTCTTATGTGAGGCCGCGGTATAAATCAGATAGACAAAATCAAAATCAAAAATGTCTTTATTCAATTTAAGTTCATACAGAACATTTATGAATGTCAAATTTTTTTTTCATGGTGTTATCTCGCGCACGGTTATGGCCGCGCCAATGTCAAGTGTATATAAATATTATGTTATCTATTTCTGATTCGGAATGTCAATTTCTACCGAGAAGAAGCCAGCCCATTCATGCCGAAGTGTGGCTCTCCCACGTGACATACATTTTATTTGTCCTATTAATATTTTATACGCGAAAGTCTGGAAGAATGTATGTAAGGATATTTCGCTTTCATGCAAAAACTATTGAATGATTTTTTATGAAACCTCCGTACGGAATTTTTCCCAAACTAAGGGAAAAAGTATTAAGTGAAATGACCCTGATAAATAGTATTGAAACCCCTTTTACCAGGAAAAGGCCTTTCTTATAAAGTCAGACTCGCGTTTGACGCATTTTTAGGGTTCCGTAGCCAAATGGCAAAAAAGGAACCCTTATACATTCGTCAGGTGTATGTGTGTGTCAGTGTGTCCGTCCGTATGTCACAGCCACTTTCCTCCGAAACTATAAGAACTATACTATTGAAACTTGGTAAATAGATGTATTTTGTTAACCGCATTACGATTTTTACATAAAAATTGGAAAAAATAAAAAAATTGGGGGTCTCCATATTTAAAACTGAAATTCATTTTTTTTTCATTAAACCTATACGTATGGGGTATCTATGGATAGGTCTTTAAAAATGATGTTGAGTTTTTAACACCATTTGTTTCCAAACACAATACTTTGCGCAAGAGACGCTCCCAAAGTGTTAAATTGTGTCCCCCCTCCCCCCTCTAACTTCAATAATTAATAAATTATAAAACTAAAAAAAATATATGATGTACATAATCATGAAAACTAACAACAAACATTGGTTTGAACTGGATATTGTGAGTAGTTTTTTTTTTAATACGTTATAAACCGTAAACCGCAATTTACCTTCCATATATCTTACTTGCTGCTACGAAACCCTTCATGGGCGAGTCCGACTCGCACTTGGCCGGTTTTTTACATTGCCACGGTCTAGTGGCAGGGGAGGGCGGTAGCTCGGAAAAGTGTGCCTGAAACAGGATCTGAACCAAGAATGTGTCCATTACCATTAATAGGCGTTAGGTAAAGACCACATGTTGGTTACTAAAAGTTTTTCTTCAGAGAATTCTCGTCTTAAGGTGACGGGTAGGGCACACTTGTAACGTCAATTGATTGAAATTGTTTGCAACTAAACCGGATATTTTTTTAATAATCTCGAAGCTGCAGTCTCTCGGAAAACACTTATCATCATCATCAGCCTATCGCAGTCCACTGCTGGACGTAGGCCTCTCCAATTGTCCGCCACTGTGATCTATCCATGGCTTCTCGCATCCAGCTCTTGCCAGCCATCCTGCGCAGATCGTCCCCCCACCTAGCCAGAGGGCGCCCTACATTACGTTTGCAAAGACGCGCTCTCTACTCTAGAACTCGTTTACCCCATCGGTTGTCGGTTCTGCGGCGGCTTATATGGCCAGCCCACTGCCACTTAAGCTTGCTAATTCGGTGAGCAATGTCGATGACTTTGGTTCTCTGCCGGATCACCTCATTTCGTATTCTATTTATTTAATACTTAACATTTGGGTCTGCTTTTGTACTCGAAATTTGAATTCTTCTTGGTAGAAATTGACATTCCGAATCAGCGGTAGATTACATAATATTTGACATTCATATATATTCTGTATGGACTTAAATTGAATAAAGACATTTTTGATTTCTTTTTTTTTTAATTACCGCCAAAAATAGTAAACCTACTTATGGCATTCATCAAAATTTAGAATGCAAAAACAGATTAAAAAGTATAGTGCACAATTATCAAATAAATAGTATGAATGTGGGCTTAGAGACTCCCGCTCCGAAATTGTTTAAAATAGATCCGGTTTAGTAGCTAACAATTTAAATCGATTGGTGTCGCTAGTTAGGGCTGACGGGTAGTTAGGCTTAAGGCGACGGGGTAGACCGGTAGAGACGACGATACCATTCGTTTTTAATAGTTAGCTACTAAACCGGATTAATTTTAAACAATTTCTGGGTTACAACCTCTTGGCAAACACTTATACTAATTATTTAATAACCATTCTCAAATGTTAAGTCCGTTTTTGTCCGCAAAAAATTGATTACCGCCAAAAGCGGCCACTTTTAGCGTGAATCAATTTTTCGCGTACAAATGTTGGGTCCTCATTTGTGCTTCATCGTCAGTCGTCCCCACTGCTGGGGCACGGGCCTCCCTCAATCACATGAGGTGTAATTGCCATACTCACCACGCTTGGCAGACGGGTTGGCGAGGGTTTTGATATAAATGCAGAGTTTTCCTTCTCTGGGTGCTGATGATCATGCCAGCAGCTTTACCTTAGTCGCCTTTTACGACACCTCGGTAAGAATGAGGGTGGCCTATTCTACTCTGCCGGGGACCACACGGCTATGCCGGGGACCACACGGCTCATTTGTGCATGGTTATTTAATTAATAGTATAAGCGTTTGCCAAGAGGTTGTAACCTCAAAATTGTTTAAAATTGATCCGGTTTAGTAGCTATAAATAAAAATCGATTGGCATCGCTAGTGTGCCCTACCCGTCTCCTTAAAGGGTCCGGCTAACAACGTATATCCCATACAAACGTAATACCAAAATAATTTGCAATTTGAGGATATCTCGACGTTTTATTGATGTTATTCGGATTAAGAAAGTATTTATCTATGTCTCGGTTAACATCTGCTCTTAAAAATATTTACGCACTTAAGGTGACGGGTAGGGCATATCAGCGACGCCAATCGATTTAAATTTTTAGCTACTAAACCGGATCTATTTTAAACGATTTCGGGGTTGCAACCTCTCGGCAAACACTTATACTGTTGTTTGTTTGTTGTATGAGTGAGGTTACCGGAGGCCCAATGGGGGGAAGGGGAAAAGGTTGGCAGCGCACTTGTGACTCCACTGGTGTTGCGGGTGTCCATGGGCGGCGGAATTGCTTACCATCAGGAGACCCGCTTGACCGTTTGTCGCCTGTCGATAAAAACCTGTTATTTTTGTTTTCAGAATCTTTCGCCGGAGCTCCTGAAATTCAGAACTAAACCAAAATGGCTGCAGAACAAGCTTTTCCGAAACAAAATTATTAAAAATCACTTGTATGATTGATATAAATGTCTTGAATTAACGTTATTCCTGTAATGACTTTATAATGATAAAAAAAAATACTTCAAATAAATAAATCTTTTTAAAAATTAAATATCATTTATTTCAACCAAATTACAGGTCATATACAAAATAGAAAATAGAATAGTAATAATAGCAATACAATATTTGACATTCATACATTGTAATATGTATATACAACCTGTGCGGATAAAGAATGGGATCAAAAATGACGGCGTATCTATTCATTTCTCGCTTGCACACTATTTGCGTCTATACTCGCACCCCACGAGTGCGAGTAAGTTAAATTAAATTCATATGGGAATATAAATGTCATGTTAAAGAGAAATAAAAAAAATGTCAGTTCCATTAAAGTTGGTTATATAATTAAGATTATCATAAAAATGTTAAGTTACTACATGCCAATTGAATACAAATTCAAAATGAAACTTAAATTGAAAATTGAAAAAAAAAATACTAGCTTTTTCACGCGGTTTCACCCGCGTCCCGAGGGAACTACTTCCCGTACCGGGATAAAATATAGCCTATGTTACTTCTGAATAATGCAGCTTTCTAATGGTGTAAAAATTATTGCAATCGGTCCAGTAGTTTTTGAGTTTATTCATTACAAACATACAAAAATACAAATATTTCCTCTTTATAATATTAGTGTAGATATAATCTTTGCGTCAACTTATTTATTTAATAATTCTGTCACTCCTTTCTAAATCTTTAATCTGACCTTAATTAATCTTTAAGTGATCGATTTTCGACCAAAGCCATCGATCAACGGTAATCGAGCCAGCTAGAGAGCGCTGTAGTCAATATATCCGCCTCGTTGGCGCAGTGGCAATGGGTAGTGCCGCGTACTTTAAGGTACGCCAATCGATTTTAAATTTTGGCTACTAAACCGGATCAATATTAATATGGGTCGGCATTAGTGCATGGTTATTTAATAAATAGTATAAGTGTTTGCCGAGAGGTTGTAACCCCGAAATCGTTTAAAATAGATCCGGTTTAATAGCTAATGATTAAAATCGATTGGCGTCGCTAGTGTGTCCCTACCCGTCACCTTATAGCAACGGCTGCGCTTGGGATCCCGGATTCGATCCTCAGGTCGGCCTAATTTCCTAAATGAATAATTTTGAGTTTTCTTAATCAATATTTTAAAAAATGTACTCTGTGCAGGCATTCCACTCCATCTGTTGGCACAGGTTGGAACTAAAAGAAAAATTAAGTCTTAAGGTGACAGGTCGGGCCCACTAGCGACTAAACTGGATCTATTTTAAGCAATTTCGGGGCTACAACCTCTCGGCAAACACTTATACTATTTATTAAATAACCATGAAAAAATGTTGGGTCTAACGCGTACGTGAAAATATGAATCACGCCAAAAGCGGTCACTTTAGGCGTGAATCAATTTTTCGCGTACAAAAACGGACCCAAAATTTGTGCATGGTTATTTAATAAATAGTATAAGTGCTATAACCCCGAATTTTTTAAAATTGATCCGGTTTAGTAACTAAAAATTAAAATCGATTTGCGTCGCTAGTGTGCCCTACCCGTAATCTGAAACGAGGTGAGGTTTGGCCTCCTTTTAAAAAAATAAAACTCATGTTAATAACATTCCGATTTTATTTAATATAAATTCTGACTTTATATACAATCACAACTCCTATATAAAACGTACGACAAATTATATACAAAAATCCAAAACATTCAAATGTTCGTTGATACCAGGAGCCCAATTCTCGGGCACGTGACATTTATTTTCATACGACATATATCACTAAAACATAGTTTTCTTGTGTGGTTTTCGGGTGATATCCGCCATGTTCTCAAAATATCACAAGCACGAGAATTGGGCTCCATATTTTGTATTTCAAAACCAAAATATGCACATACAGGATGCTTTTTTTTTACATGTCTTAAAAACTTTTTGAGGGCATGAAACTGATTAAAGCAATTTTTTTTTATTAGGTTTTAATTAGGGTTTTTTATATCAGTATTTTTATAACAGTTAAAAAGCAGCCATCATTTTTTTTTATCGTATACATCCCGAGAACCTCATAATAGGTATCGAGAATAAATTGTATTTAGCATGTTAGATCAATAAAATAAGCGAAAATAATTAGCTGTTACATACAAAATTGAATACCTATCACATGCATATGCAATCTCACACTAATAATCTAGATTAGCATTCATATCTAGCAATAGTTTAATACACTGTTTTAATTAAGCATAAATGTTGATGTTAAGGTGACGGGTAGGGCACACTAGCGATGCCAATCGATTTTAATTTTTAGCTACTAAACCGGATCTATTTTAAACAATTTCGGGGTTATAACCTCTCGGAAAACATAATACTATTTATTAAATAACCATGCAAAAATGTTGAGTTCAACGCGTACGTGAAGAATTGATTCACGCCAAAAGTGGCCACTTTTGGCGTGAATCAATTTTTCGCCTACAAAAACGGCCCAATACTTGTGCATGGTTATTTAATAAATAGTATTAAGTGTTTGCCGAGAGGTTGTAACCCCGAAATTGTTTAAAATAGATCCGGTTTAGTAGCTAAAAATTAAAATCTGTCCTACCGGTCACTTTAAGAAATGAAATGGGCTCTCACTGCAACACAGTTAACTAGAACTTTCTCAGTCTGAGAACGTCACAATAGTTTTTATTTCATCCTGTAACATTATGAACCGAATAAACAATTTTTATTTATTTTATTTTATTTAATGCAATAATGTATTGAACAGCTTATTTTCTTTTTGCTAATTTTGTTGATCTAACATCCGTCCAACAATGGACTTTATTCACGTTATCTATTATGAGATTTTTGGGATGTAAACTATATAATTACACAAATCTGTCAAACTTCTCAATCGATATTGAACTGTAAAAGTGGACAATAAAGTTCAAAATAACTGAGGAAAAATTGTTACATATAGAATGACATGCACATTAATTAAATTAAAAACGATTTATAATAACTAATAAAATGGCAGTATTCATTTATTTATTTATTATTAATAATCAATAAGTACTTATGTATAAGCAAAAAATAGTGCCGGTTTATATTTAGACCGCAGCTGCTGACCGCAATTGTAATATGTAATATCTGTGATTTTTAATAATCATGTGAAATAAAATATTTATCAATAAGGGTCATTTTGACCTCTTTCGACTCCTGCAAAATGTGAAAATGTATGGGAAGTTGACGTAGCGCACACTAGCGACGCCAATAGATTTTCATTTTTAGCTACTAAACCGGATCTATTTTAAACAATTTCGGGGTTACAACCTCTCGGCAAACACTTATACTATTTATTAAATAACCATGCACAAATGTTGGGTCCGTTTTTGTATGCGAAAAAATGAATCAATTTTTCGCGTATGCGTTGAACCCAAAGTTTGTGCATGGTTATTTAGTAAATAGTGTAAGTGTTTGCCTAGAGGTTGTAACGACATTGCTTAAAATGGATCCGGTTTAGTAGCTAAAAATTAAAATCGATTAGCATCGCTAGTGTGCCCTACCAGTCACCTTAACATAATGACAGATACGTTACTAAAATCCACATAATAAAAATCAGAGGAGAATTCAATTATTTAGTTAAAGAAAAAAAATCAGCTTTACATTTTTACTATAAAATTAAACCAGTCATTTAGTAAGTAACAAAAATAAATGAGTATTGCTAAAAAAGTAAATTACTTACTAAATTGAACGCAGAGTATTTATTTATCAAGAACAAAATTTTAGTACCCAAATTGTATATTGATAAAAACACTTCATTACATATGAACAATAATATATAACCACACATATAATTCAAAACCCACAAACAATTAAACTTATACTTTTTTTAAAGTTTGTAACTAGTTACTTTATCGTCGAAAACATTTTTTTCCATAATAAACGAATTACAGAATGATAATGAAAACTCTATGTAGCTAAATTGAGTTTTTATTATGGTCCTGTAAAAAACAAATTTTGATGATAATTTACATACATTCATATTTTATCACACGCTTTAAAAGATCAGATAGAAAAAAATATACAGAGTTTATCGACAAATACATTGAACATGTTCAGTAAAATAACAAAAAAATGTACCCAAAAAAACAATACATAATGTTGTCCAATATTGGGTTTATTCCCGCTGTCCACCCTCTGCTTGTCCACTCCGGGTGGACAGTGAAACAATTGTTAAAAAAATTCCCGCTGTTCACCCCTTCTTGCTTGAAAGAGGGGGTGGACAGCGGGAATTTTTTTAAACCCAATAAACCCAATATTGGATGGAGGCCTGACTAGGACCTAGTACAGTTGTTAATAAAATGGCTAATATACCTACAACACTTTTTTTCTTAGTTTTCTGGTTAGTACAGAAAAGCAAAAACCATCATCATATCACCATCTGCCCGATGGTCCGACGATATTGTGACGGCAGTGGGGATACAATGGATGAGGCTGGCAAGGGACCGAAAGGAATGGCGGGATAAAGAAGAAGCCTATACTCAGCAGTGGGTGGATGTGGGCTGATATGATGATGATAATCATCATCAACGTCTGTCAACTGTCAGGTTTGACAATACAAAAATAACCAACGTTTATATTGTCAAATCTAACAAATTATTTATTTATTTAATATGGTACATTGACAGATCACAGTTGTATAAACTATTGTAAAATATGTATGTAAATATGGCACCTTGCTTCAATGTAAAGAACGCGGTAGTTCCATCCGGTCGCCAACAGATGGCGCTAGTCAAAACAACGTCGGCTAAAAGTTGTATACCGCGATGACGAGATTTTTATTTGAGCATACTTATAGGCTAGAGAACTTAGAAAACAACCCTTTTATTTGTCACCTGAATTGGCTATTATTCTTTACTTGTATTAGCCCCAAATTGCGCTGAGGTCCGTGGTTTGTCCATGCACATTGACTTTTATTCTTTACTTATATTAGCCCCAAATTGCGCTGAGGTCCGTGGTTTGTCCAACAGTCGTAACTTGGTTACAGTAAAAACAAACAATTTTTTAGACAGTAGGAGTCCATAAATAGTATACACAACATGTCAAAATTAAAATAAAATTAAATAAGAAATTATAGTAGTATTCAAATTAAAATAATTGGATTGATGGGGTTCAAATTGACTGATGTTAAAGTGACAAGCAACATTTTCTGACAATGGTTAACATATGGGTCATATCGATTTTCCTCTGACACCGTATTGTACGCTTGATTGGGAGTAAAATTATTAAATTGTTTTCTAATACGCACTACGTATGATGAATTTTTGTATTTTTCCCAAAATCAGCAGATGTTTCTTGATTCTTTTATTACTGTACAATGTCCTAGCTAGTTCCTGGCCATGTCCTCTAATTTTTCAAACATCAAAAAATATTCTGTGCGAGAAAGTATTAAAATAAAATGAACTTAAATGACTTTCAATGTTTGTCGGTATATCCTGTACATGAAGAAAGATATCTACATTATAATTATATGATATATATAGTTGAATATATTCTAAATAAAAACATTTTATATATTAGCTATAGTGCAATAAATACTGATTCCTACTTTAGTGGAAAAATACTGATTAAAAACTGAAAAAATATATTTACCATCCAAGCCTCCATCTTTATTTTATTATTTTATATAAAACTTTTTTGTATCTTAAATAAAAAGTTATAATGTAGAGGCATTTTCACAATAAATGCTTACACTATTTATAATACCGTAGTAATTAACACAACAAATCTTATAAACTAAATTCACAGTAATATTACACAAATTGTTTTATACAGGGTGTCCAAAAACATTAAGTCATTCAATTTTACTTTAAAATGTAATTTAATTTTTTGTAAGACTTTGGCATATTCTTTGGCATTTTTTTTATTATAACAGTCCCTTTATTAATTTATTTTTAATACCACGTTATTTTTTTATCTTTCACATTCCGAAAACCTCTTATTTATCGTGAATAAAGACCATTTTGCATGTTAGATGTACAAAATAAGCGAAAAAATATTAAAAAAATAAAAATAATAAATTAAATAGTCATTTATTTCAGGCGTTTACCCATAGCGTAACATATTATTTCGCATTATAATTAATTACAATAATCATCTGTTCCATACATTATTTCCGGGTGGATATATTGTTTTATGCTATAGCAAACGAGTCCTAATGGAATGTAAGTAAGTTTTTTTTTTATTGAAAAACCAAGAGAACAATATAAATACTTATAATCTACATATACTAAGGTAACTAATTTTAAGTTTGTTGCCTGAACTAGGAATATCCTGTATCTCAGGCAAAAATGAACATCCGCGAAATCAGAGAGATCGCTAATGTGTTGCCGGCCTTTTTCAAAAAAAGTACGCTCTTCTTTTGAAGGTCCCTAAGTCGTAGCCGTCCGGAAATACTCCTGCAGCCAAACCGTTCCACTGAACTGAGGTACGTGATAAAAAGTTATTAAATTTTGAATGGAACAGCTGATTTTTTTTTCGCCTTTTTTGTTGATGTAACATAACTATAATAATAAAGATGTATAGGCAATCTCCCTGTATAAACCAATAAGTAAATTTTTTTTAACTACCATTACACACAATGCCTCTCTTTTCATGTCAGCGTATTGTTCCCGATGGGGCGTCTTTGCCTTTGGAACCTGGGTTAGGTACCTACATAAACTTGGACCATAATTCAGGGTTTGGCGATTCTGGTAATTACAATGAAGAGACAGCCGTCTGATCATCGCAAACCTTTAAGGTGACGGGTAGGGCACACTAGCGATGCCAATCGATTTTAATGTTTAGCTACTAAACTAGATCTATTTTAAACAATTTCTGGGTTACAACCTCTAGGCAAACACTTATACTATTTATTAAATAACCATGCACAAATGTTGGATTCGTTTTTGTACCCGAAAAATTGATTCACGCCAAAAGTGGCCGCTTTTGGCGTGAATCAATTTTTCGCGTACGCGTTGGACGCAAAATTTGTACATGGTTGTTTAATAAATACTATATGTGTTTGCCTAGAGGTTGTAACCCCGAAATTGTTTAAAATAGATCCGGTTTAGTAGCTAAAAATTAATATCGCTTGGCGTCGCTAGTGTGCCCTACCCGTTACCTTAAGGGAGTTGCCACACTGGCGGATTCGCTGCGTCGTCGCTCCGCTTTGAAAACGCTCGCAATCCGTCAGGTGTGGAACATACAAATCGCAATCCGCCAACTCCCTTACAGGGGAACAGACCAACTGAATCATGGTTACACGTTCAGAAAATATATTTCAAGAGTTTAAGTACGTGCAGGTTTCCTTACGGTGACGGGTAGGACACACTAGCGACGCCAATCGATTTTAATTTTAAGCTACTAAACCGGATCTATTTTAAACAATTTCTGGGTTACAACCTCTCGGCAAACACCTATACTATTTATTTAATACTTATAGTTAAGTGTTAGGTCTGCTTTTGCACTCGAATTTTGGATTACCGCTAAAAGTGGCCGCTTTTGGCATGAATCAATTTTTCGCGTACAAAAACTGACCCAATATTTGTGCATGGTTATTTAATAAATAGTATAAGTGTTTGCCGAAGGATTGTAACGTCGAAATTGTTTAAAATAGATCCGGTTTAGTAGCTAAAATTTAAAATTGATTGGCGTCGCTAGTGTGCCCTACCCGTCACCTTTAAAAGACTTACAATCTTACCCAATAAGCTACCATCGTTCTCATTAATAAATACATAATAATATTTACGGTAAAAATTGCAAAAACAGTCTGACACGTATACACACATTTATAAGTACATTTTTCTTTCAATTATTAAAAAATAACAATCGCTATACTTTGATAAATAATCGATGAAAAATCGTATAAAATCTTAAATATTTTATTTGAAATAAATCTTCGTGTACTCCGTAAAAATTTTGTCATTTTGTGAGTAGTCATATTTTTTTGTAGATTTAACTATGTTACAAGGACTTCACCTTCGATTATGGCTGTACCAATTCATGATTCCTATCAAGACAACTTCGTCATTTTATCGACTGGAATTTGACGGTATAAGATATCTATTAAAGTATGGTAGTATTGATCTATGTTACATTAAATTGTAATCATATTAATGCTCAATATTTTTTACTAAAAGTCATTTATATTATCTATTGTTTTCTATGTTACTTAAAATTGTAATCATATGCATAATATTTTTTTACTAAAAGTTTTTAAAAGCAAACATTGTGACACTCAAGCCATGTTTAAAAATATATATCGGTGTCCGGATACCATCAACGGTAAAAAATCTTTCATTAAAATAAAATAATTACGTTCCATTCTTAACACGCCCGGTATAATAAGAAGAAGGCCGACCACTTATAAATATTAGGACCATATTTGAAATATATATTTTTAAATTAAATATAAAGCTTATCTTAAAGTTTAATGCTAATTTTATTAATATATTTACATTTCGAACACAATTTTATTTGTATATTTCTTATGTTTAGCTGAAAAAAAAATGTTTTTCTATTTATTAGGGGTATCGGTTTTTAATAGGTTTAAACATAGAATATTTACTCACATTCATTTGGTATCCCAATTCTCTATTGCTTATAACATTTTTTTTAAAATAACTTATATTCTCGTCATTGCATTTTTCTGTACGATAAAATCCAGAAATGATTACCTGAATTTATGAAACTCTGAGTTTAAACCTATTAATAAAATATGAAATTTATTTAAATAAAAAAAAGGATGGATATAATTTTTACAAATTCTAATGGAGACTAAAGCATCATAGGTAATTTGATTTGAATATGATTATTAAGTAATTTTATATGTTTGATATAAATGGATTTAATTAATTTTATTTAATCCAAATACTCTTTAAGGTGACGGGTAGGGCACATTAGCGACGCCAATCGATTTGATTTTTAGCTACTAAACCAGATCTATTTTATACAATTTTGGGGTTACAATCTCTCAGCAAACACTTATACTATTTATTAAATAAGCATACACAAATGTTGGGTCCGGTTTTGAACGCGAAATATTGATTACCGCCAAAAGCGGCCACTTATTGCGTGAATCAATTTTTCGCGTACGCGTTGAACCCAACATTTGTGCATGGTTATTTATTTATTTATTTATTTATTTATTTATTTCTTGCACCATATATATACAATATACAAGTTACATAAATATCAAACATAACTATCGTAATACATGGACCCTGTAATGTAAGGGTATGGCAAGAGTTAAGTATTAGTTACTATACATTTAATAAATAGTATAAGTGTTTGCCGAGAGGTTGTAACCCCGGAATTGTTTAAAATAGATCCGGTTTAGTAGCTAAAAATTAAAATCGATTGGCGTCGTTAGTGTGCCCTACCCGTCACCTTAAGTTGTCCTTACCAAAAATAAAAATAAAGAGTAAGTTTCTCGTCCAGAATCAACTTTGCGATCGCATTAAGCGAAGATTTAAGAATCGCATTTACCTACTTTTATATTTTATTTTTAGCAGGTATACTTTATGTACCGACATTTAATTTACCTACTGACATCTAAATTATACCAACATTTGTCTACCAATACATAAAATACTATTTAATTAATTAAATGTAAGACAATTTGTATTTGCTGTGTACCTAAACAAGTTGTGGAATGAGCTCCTTCCATAGGTTTTCCCGAGTATGAAGTTCTTAAAAAGGAATGTTAAGGTTTTTAAATGGTCGGCAAAGCGTAAGCAAGTCCTCTGGTGATGCAGGCGTCCATTGAAGTGGAGGGCGTTAAAAGTTATAAACATTAAATTAACATGTTAAAATAAATTAACTACAAACTTCGTTAAAAAACAATTCGAAAAAAAAATTAAAGTTACTTTTAACTAAATTGTTATTTTAACACAGTTTTTATTTACAACGAATTAGATGTTTTTAACATAGTCGTTATTTTCAACATTTGTTATTTTTAAAGAATTGCTTATTTTTAACACAGTTTTTATTTTTAACATAATACTGCCTCGTCAACTCAATCGACCATTAAAAGTTATAACGAATAACAATCAACATAACTGTTTTTTTAACATTTAACGATTAACATGTTAATCAGAAATAACATTTAATCCCAATACTAGTCCATAGGTGCCATCAGGTGAGCCACACGCTTGTTTGCCGACGTGGTATAAATTATTTTTTTTATTTTATTGATCTTTAGTCTCCATCTGAATAGAAGGTATAACTAATTCTATGCCACAATCTGAACATGTTTTTTCACGGGTTCTCTCGGCTCCTTGAGCACGTATGAAGTGGTCCTTCGCAGAGAACCGACGGAATCTGTAATGAAAAAGAAATAAAAAAAAAATCGTTTTTGGTGTCTCATTTATTTAACTTTTCACTAAATTATTTTTAGTACACTAAAAAAGTTTGAAAATTTTTTTTTCATAAACCACGAACTAAATAGTGTAAATTAATATTTTTATCACACTATACATTTTAAATAATATTTTATAACTACACTCGAGAAAAGGTTTTACCGTAGTAGGCGCCTAATCTCTGTGGAATAATTGGTTGTTGTATTAAATTACAAGGTGGTATTTTTCGCAGAACATTTTTTAACATAGAAAGATTAATAAATTCAATGACCGTTGTTACAAGGTTACGTTGTCGAATTTTGTTGAAGTGTCAAATATGGCCTTTTATATTTTATAATGAACTCACTGCAGTGCTGGCGGCGGCTGAGCGCGCTAGGCGCGGGCGAGGACGGCGCAGCTCCTTCAGCTCCGTGACATGCAACTCCTGCTTGTGTCGCTAGTGTGTATAACAAATGAACTCACTGCAGTGCTGGCGGCGGCTGAGCGCGCTAGGCGCGGGCGAGGACGGCGCAGCTCCTTCAGCTCCGTGACATGCAACTCCTGCTTGTGTCGCTAGTGTGTATAACAAATGAACTCACTGCAGTGCTGGCGGCGGCTGAGCGCGCTAGGCGCGGGCGAGGACGGCGCAGCTCCTACAGCTCCGTGACATGCAACTCTTGCTTGTGTCGCTAGTGTGTATAACAAATGAACTCACTGCAGTGCTGGCGGCGGCTGAGCGCGCTAGGCGCGGGCGAGGACGGCGCAGCTCCTACAGCTCCGTGACATGCAACTCCTGCTTGTGTCGCTAGTGTGTATAACAAATGAACTCACTGCAGTGCTGGCGGCGGCTGAGCGCGCTAGGCGCGGGCGAGGACGGCGCAGCTCCTACAGCTCCGTGACATGCAACTGCTTGTGTCGCTAGTGTGCATAACAAATGAACTCACTGCAGTGCTGGCGGCGGCTGAGCGCGCTAGGCGCGGGCGAGGACGGCGCAGCTCCTACAGCTCCGTGACATGCAACTCCTTGCTTGTGTCGCTAGTGTGTATACAAATGAACTCACTGCAGTGCTGGCGGCGGCTGAGCGCGCTAGGCGCGGGCGAGGACGGCGCAGCTCCTTACTAGCTCCGTGACATGCAACTCCTGCTTGTGTCGCTAGTGTGTATAACAAATGAACTCACTGCAGTGCTGGCGGCGGCTGAGCGCGCTAGGCGCGGGCGAGGACGGCTCAGCTCCTACAGCTCCGTGACATGCAACTCCTGCTTGTGTCGCTAGTGTGTATAACAAATGAACTCACTGCAGTGCTGGCGGCGGCTGAGCGCGCTAGGCGCGGGCGAGGACGGCTCAGCTCCTTCTAGCTCCGTGACATGCAACTCCTGCTTGTGTCGCTAGTGTGTATAACAAATGAACTCACTGCAGTGCTGGCGGCGGCTGAGCGCGCTAGGCGCGGGCGAGGACGGCGCAGCTCCTTCTAGCTCCGTGACATGCAACTCCTGCTTGTGTCGCTAGTGTGCATACCAAATGAACTCACTGCAGTGCTGGCGGCGGCTGAGCGCGCTAGGCGCGGGCGAGGACGGCGCAGCTCCTACAGCTCCGTGACATGCAACTCCTGCTTGTGTCGCTAGTGTGTATAACAAATGAACTCACTGCAGTGCTGGCGGCGGCTGAGCGCGCTAGGCGCGGGCGAGGACGGCTCAGCTCCTTCTGCTCCGTGACATGCAACTCCTGCTTGTGTCGCTAGTGTGTATAACAAATGAACTCACTGCAGTGCTGGCGGCTGGCTGAGCGCGCTAGGCGCGGGCGAGGACGGCTCAGCTCCTTCTGCTCCGTGACATGCAACTCCTGCTTGTGTCGCTAGTGTGTTTATCAAATGAACTCACTGCAGTGCTGGCGGCGGCTGAGCGCGCTAGGCGCGGGCGAGGACGGCTCAGCTCCTTCTAGCTCCGTGACATGCAACTCCTGCTTGTGTCGCTAGTGTGTTTATCAAATGAACTCACTGCAGTGCTGGCGGCGGCTGAGCGCGCTAGGCGCGGGCGAGGACGGCGCAGCTCCTACAGCTCCGTGACATGCAACTCCTGCTTGTGTCGCTAGTGTGTATAACAAATGAACTCACTGCAGTGCTGGCGGCGGCTGAGCGCGCTAGGCGCGGGCGAGGACGGCGCAGCTCCTACAGCTCCGTGACATGCAACTCCTGCTTGTGTCGCTAGTGTGTATAACAAATGAACTCACTGCAGTGCTGGCGGCGGCTGAGCGCGCTAGGCGCGGGCGAGGACGGCGCAGCTCCTACAGCTCCGTGACATGCAACTCCTGCTTGTGTCGCTAGTGTGTATAACAAATGAACTCACTGCAGTGCTGGCGGCGGCTGAGCGCGCTAGGAGCGGGCGAGGACGGCGCGGACGCAGGCCCCCGCCGCGCGCTGCGCTACGACCACCGCAACTCCTTCAGCTCCACGTTGTTGGGTGTATCTTGGATCTGCAGAAACAAAATTGGCTCTTTCACTGTTGTCACGGAAATTTTATTGTATTTCTTTTTCTATTTTACAAGTTTTTGGAATACTTACAGCTACATTTAGGGATTACAGTCACAGAAAAAAAAACATAGAAAATAGAATATATAAAATATAAAAATTATTGTGATAATCACTTGGTTGTTCAACAGATATGCAAGTGGGTAATGTTAAGAAAGAAAAAAGTTACTAAATTACAAACAAAACGAACAACGTATTTGCCACTCTTAGAAGAAGAAAAATTTAAATTGATCAAGTCATCTGACATTATCAGGAAAATAAGAAATTAATTAACATTTGAGAAAAAGTTATCATTCAGTACACGTATCAATTTCGAAACTGGACACCAATTCTCGTGCTCGTGACATTTATTTTCATACGACATATATCACTAAAACATAGTTATTTTGTATGGTTTTCAGGTGATATCCGCCATGTTTTCAAAATATCACGAGCACAAGAATTGGGGTCCCGGAGTGTTGAACAAATCAATGTCGACATTTACTTTTGCCAAATTATTAAATAGTTGATATGTTCTAATGGAAAATGCGTTCTGTCTAAAATTAGTCTTTGCGTGCGGTAAAACGAGCAAAGGGGAAAGATATGTTAAATATGGTTGCTTATAGATTAAAAATAATAATATACCTAATTCGTATTTTGCATGAAAATAAATCGTAAATATTTTTATTTGTGCAAAATTGAATTGAGTTTTTTTATCTGTCGATACGAGAACCAAAACGCGGACGGCCATGGTTGAACATCGTATGACGTCACATTTGAATACTTATGTATTCGTGCTGTCAGTATCGCCCTTAGACAATTTAACACGGGATGTGGCATGTGGACAATTTCCCGTCTGCTAAAGTACACGACCAACGTGACTCCATGTTGGTCGTGTACGCCATTTCGAATTCGTGTCTGTCGCTGAGCGGAACTCGTCAAAATGGTTGCTGTGCAGTTTTTACTTGCGAACGACGATCAGAAAAATTTAATTTATCTATCTTACCACACAAGTATTTTTTAATAAAATAAACGTTACTACACAGAATAATAACATTTTTCATCTACATATTTTGCGACAGAAATAACCCCAAAAGACAATAGGCGATATCGTGATAGGTACGTTGACACGATCTTTCACGATCTTGATTAGTGTTGTGACAGTGATAGAAAGAATAAAAATTAATGTCTCACTCCAGACTCACTATTTGACTGTTTTTATGTTGCTACCAGAGCAGATGGGCTTTTCTATTTACTCAATTATATTAGAAGGAGGTAAAATAGAAATTGAAAGAAAAGAGACAGAATGACAAATGCATTGAAAAGATACTGGTCGTTGTGAGAAATATTGAAGAATAAATACAAGAAACAACAATAAAAGTTATCCCGGCTCATTTTTACCAATTTCGGGGTTACAATCTCACGGCAAACACTTACCTATACTATTTATTAAATAACCATGTAAAAATTTTCCAACGCGTACGCGAAAAATTGATTCATGCCAAAAGCGGCTACTTTAGGCGTGGCACTTTTTTATTTACTAAATAGTATAAGTGTTTGCCGATAAGTTGAAACCCCGAAATTATTTAAAATAGATCCGGTTTAGAAGCTAAAAATTAAAATCGATTGGCGTCGCTAGTGTGCCCTACCCGTCACATTAAAAAGGAAATATTCAAATATGTTTGCCAATTATATGTATATACAAAAAAAAAGTATTGCTAGAAATAATTATTAGTCCAGCCAAAATTGACAAAAACAATTGACTTATAACATAGCTGAAAATTGGTAAATGTCAAAAATCGCCGTCGATCCTATTTCTAAAAAAAAATCAAGGACAAGCGTAAGAATAGTGTCAAAATACTAGCAATACAAGATTAGTTACGCAATACTGGTGACAATACTAGTGACACAGTTTTAATGACAAAATCGATTGGCGTCGACGATCATCATCATCATCATCAGCCCATTTAAGTCCCCTCTGCTGGGGCACGGGCCTCCCTCAATCACATGAGGGGTAATTGCCATACTCACCACGCTTGGCAGACGGGTTGGCGAGGGTTTTGATATAAATGCAGAGTTTTCCTTCTCTGGGTGCTGATGATCATGCCAGCAGCTTTACCTTAGTCGACCAATCGATTTTATTTTTTAGCTACTAAACCGGATCTATTATAAACAATTTCAGGGTTACAACCTCTCGGCAAACACTTATACTATTTATTAAATACTTAGATAACTTTTGGGTCTGCTTTTGTACTCGAAATTTGAATGGACAACATTTCATATTTTTAACATGTCCATATTGTTTTTTTATATGAAAGTAGACATAAAATGAACAGACCCATATTTTTTCTTTTTTCAAAATTTGTCCATTTTCATGCATAAAATAATTATTGTAATTCTTTTTATTCTAAATAGACGTAAGCGCCAAATGACGTCATCGGACGGCTGAATACAGCGATATTCTTTTGCTTATCATTGTTTTAATAAAAAAAAGGTACTACTGTCAAAGGTAAATAATACTAGTGTCAACATTGTCAACGTCATTCATACATTCAACGTTGACAATTTGTCTTTTTTTTGACAGTTACATGTCATGAGTTTGGCATTACGTAAATTTAAAACTATAATGTGCTAAGCAAAGAAATATTTTACATTCTGCCGTCCGATGACGTCATCTTACGTTTTTTAGTTTTTAATTTTTTTCTCAGTAAATAAGCAATATAAAAAATGAATAAATATATATTCGAACAGCGGAAAAGTAAACAAAGAATTGGTATTTTTTGTTTCAGAGCTTAGCAATTTTGAAATGTTGTCCATTACCGCCAAATGCGGCCACTTTTGGCGTGAATCAATTTTTCGCGTACAAAAACAGACCTAACATTTGTGCATGGTTATTTAATAAATAGTATAAGTGTTTGCCGAGAGGTTGTAACCCCGAAATTGTTTATAATAGATCCGGTTTAATAGCTAAAAATTAAAATCGATTGGCGTCGCTAGTGTGCTCAACCCGTCATCTTAAGTTACCTGCTGTCATTTGTGATTGTTTTATGTGTATTGCTGCTGGTGTATCTTATATATAAAAAAATATACAAATAAAGTGTTATTTTTCTATCACACGCGCTAACCTCTTCTAACACACCGAAATCCGTTTCGACTACCGGTTCCGTTCTGCAATAATGGTCTGGACTCCAGTTCACCTGTTTTAAAATAAAATAAAAACAATAATTAAAAAAAAAACAAACAATTCAAAATTTAAAAACGCAACAATGCGACCGGGTAAAAAAAAGTCACATGTTTTGAAATAAAATAAAAAAATTGTTATTAAAAAAAAAATCAAAAATAAAAAAGTAAACAAAGCACTATCACCGGGTAAAAAAAGTTCACCTGTTTTGAAATAAAATAAAAACAAGAATTATTGAAAAAACTATTCAAATTTTAAAAACCCAACAAAGCACTTCCACCGGTTAAAAAAAGGTTCATCATCATCATCATCAGCCCATTTAAGTCCCCACTGCTGGGGCACGGGCCTCCCTCAATCACATGAGGGGTAATTGCCATACTCACCACGCTTGGCAGACGGGTTGGCGAGGGTTTTGATATAAATGCAGAGTTTTCCTTCTCTGGGTGCTGATGATCATGCCAGCAGCTTTACCTTAGTCGCCTTTTACGACACCTCGGTAAGAGTGAGGGTGGCCTATTCTATTCTGCCGGGAACCACACGGCAAGCAAAAAAAAACACCTGTTTTTAAATAAAATAATAACTAAGAAAGAAAAAAAAAAATATTACAAAAAAATAGACCTTCAGCCGAGTAAGAAAATTATTATACAAACTTTTTAAGGTGACGGGTAGGGCACGCTAGCGACGCCAATGTATTTTAATATTTAGCTACTCAACCGGAACTATTATAACTGTTTCGGGGTTACAACCTCTTGGCAAACACCTATACTATTTATTTAACACTATAGTTAACTGTTTGCTCTGCTTTTGCAATCGAATTTTGGATTACCGCCAAAAGTGACCGCTTTTGGCGTGAATCAATTTTTCGCGTACAAAAACGGACCCAACATTTGTGCATGGTTAATTAATAAATAGTATAACTGTTACCCGAGAGGTTTTAACCCAGAAATTGTTTAAAATGGATCCGATTCAGTAGCTAACAATTAAAATCGATTGGCGTCGCTAGTGCGCCCTACCCGTCACCTTAACTAACAGCGGAATTACAAATTTGTTTTGAAAAATTGTTAGTTCTAATATCCGTAACACAGGTGCTTGAGCTACCTATCTCCGAGTCAGATCAATGTATGTGATGTTGTGAAATATTTATTTATTTATTTAATTAATCACCTCGTATCGCGCAGGCGCTGGAGGCACATGCGTGGCAGGCGAGCATCTGGAGCACCCGGGCCTGAGGACTGTCCTACTGGAAGAGCCTCCTCGCATAGCCGTCCGGAGTTCCTGCAATGACTAGGCACAATCATTATAAAGATCAAGGTACCAGCCTATATACTGTCCCACTGCAGAGCAAAGGCCTCACAAACTCGAGCTGTGTTCGAAAAATTCGAAACATACTTTTTGCTCGACCCGGGAATCGAACCCAGAACTCCGAGATCACGGCCCGGTACTCAAACCACTAGACTAAAGTGGCGCTTAATGTGTATGCTAGGATCAAAATCATGGCCCATGATGGGCACAACACAGTTGAGGAACGGGGAACCATATATACATAGGAAAATTTTGCCGATTTCTATTTAACCCCCGACGCAAAAACGACGGGGTGTTATAAGTTTGACGTGTCTGTGTGTGTGTCTGAGTGTCTGTCTATGGCATCGTAACTCCCGAACAAATGAACCGATTTTGATTTTGTTTTTTAAAAAGAATAAGGGGAGAGTGTTCTTAGCTACTTTGGATAAAAATCGATCCAAGATGGCCGCCGTCACAAAGATATGGATTGTATGTTTTAACACCTCCAACAATATGGGTATCATATAAAAGGGCTTAAGTAGCAGAATATATTTATTGTGACAAATTTCAAATCCAAGATGGCCGCCATCGGGGGTTTTTTAAATTTTCAATTGATTTGTTTTTTTCTCTTTATTCACTCTCACATAGAAAGGAACTGATGTCTTTCCCGCTCTCTTCTCTCTCTTTACCTGTCTCCTTTCTTTTTTGCCCTTTGTTTCTCTCTCTAACCTCTTCTTTTTCCTTCTATTTCCTCTATAAATCTTATGCTCTCCGTCTCACTACTTCTATTGCCAAACTGTGATACAAAACATGATGTTCATGCTTACCTGCCCCATCTCGCTACAGAGTGACTGCCTCCCTTGGGAAACGTTTTTCTTGGTATTCCAACAAAACTCTAGGATTGCCACCATGATGGCCAGCGCCAGACCACACAGGAGCGTCACGAAGACCCCACCTGAAGAAATGAAAAGGAAAATGTGGAGTATTTTATTTTCTTGTAGAAACCGCTCCACGAAAAAATTTTGCGGCAAAACACGGAACTTAAATTTTAGATTCCTTGGGCACATAGACATAAAGCTTAAATTTGAACGCGCTTTTTACGGGACTTCTCTGGTGCCGCGGACTCCAGTAGCCCGTTTTCACTTCGTTTCTAGGCGTAATTTCGCATTAGATCTAAGCTGTACCAACAGATGGCTTTGGGTGTCGATTGCATCACGAAATATTTCCTAATATCCCCTAGTGTTATTAAGTGTCCCTTAACGTCTCTTAGTGTCTACCCTACGTTGTATATTCACTTAGCAGGACAGTAGGGGACACTAGTGCCCTATAGTGTCCCCTACTGTCCTGCTAAGTCATAGTACAACGTAGGGTACAACGTAGGGCTACTCGAATTGTTGGTGACCTGACTCTCCGTAGTCGACTTGATCCTCTAGCATTGCGGCGGGACATAGCTTCCCTCAGCATTCTATACCGCATCTATCATGGGGAGTGCTCTGAAGAACTGTTTGATCAAAATCAAATAATTCTTTATTTGCATAGACTTGTACACAGCACTTACAAATCGTCATACATTTGAATGATTTAAGATTATGTATAAGTACTAATGTAAATCGCCTTACACGAAGACTTGACGAAGCTCAACCTGCATAGCAGGCCGGATTCCGACGGAGTTATAGCACCATAGACCATATTCACACAGTGAGGCAGTTTATACAGAAGACCAAAGAGTATAACCAGCCCCTGTGCATGGCGTTTGTGGACTATGAAAAAGCTTTTGACTCCGTCGAGACCTGGGCTATTCTAGAGGCCTTGCAAAGGTGCCAAGTCGATTGGCGATATATCGAGGTGTTGAGGTGTCTGTATGACGCTGCTAATATGTCCGTAGTAATCCAAAATGGCCAAACTGAGCCTGTCCTGCTGCGACGTGGTGTGAGACAAGGAGATGTTATATCTCCGAAACTTTTCTCCGCTGCGCTGCAGGACATGTTTGGAACGCTAAACTGGAAGGAGCGCGGAATCAATATTAATGGCGAGTACATGTCACACCTACGATTCGCAGACGCCATCGTCATCTTGGCGGAAACCCTACAAGACCTACAGGAGATGGTGAGCAGCCTGGCTGAATCTTCCAAACACATCGGTCTTCGGATGAACTTGGATAAAACCAAGGTCATGTTCAACAAGCTCGTTGATCCGGGACCGGTCGCTGTTAATGGAGTACCTCTCGAAGTTGTTCAGGAATATGTCTATCTAGGACAAGCGCTCCAATTAGGCAGAATCAACTTCGAGAGAGAAGCCAACAGAAGAATTCAGCTAGGCTGGGCAGCATTTGGTAAACTTCGTCAAGTCTTCTAGTCACCCATCCCTCAAAGTCTTAAGTCAAAAATCTTCGACCAGTGCGTCCTTCCGGTCATGACTTACGGTGCCGAGACGTGGACACTCACGGCTGGACTAGTCCACCGGTTCAGTCGCTCAAAGAGCTATGGAAAGGGCTATGCTCGGAGTATCTCTGAAGGACCGCATCAGAAATGATGTAATCCGACAGAGAACCAGAGTGACCGACATAGCCCACCGAATTAGCAAACTGAAGTGGCAGTGGGCTGGTCATATTAGCCGCAGAACTGACAGCCGTTGGAGCCGTAAAGTCCTTGAGTGGAGACCGCGACTCGGTAAGCGTAGTGTAGGACGCCCTGCGACAAGATGGGATGATGACATTCGAAGGCTGGCTGGTGTGGGCTGGATGAGAGTGGCCGAAAATCGGGAGCAGTGGCGTGCATTAGGGGAGACCTATGTCCAGCAGTGGACGAGTGTGGGTTGCTGATGATGATGACTTATGTAATAATTTACATGTTAATGCATATATATGTTGATACATAAAATATACTAAAAAAAGTAAATAAACATAATGCGATTCTACCACCGGCTCGGAAAGCTGTTTCTGGTCGAGAAGATCCGACAAGAAACTCGCCAGTTACTCTTTTTAATTGCCAACTTTTTTACAATGGTTTATTATCCTCATACCAAGTCATACAGTCTAATGCAACACAAAATAGAATGAAGCAAATTAGGTAAACCGAAGCGGACCAGTCCCCAAAGGTGGCACCTGTTCACAAGTATGACGTACCTATGTGTCAGCCATCCCTGACACACAAGATCTACTCTCTGCAGCCGAATTCTTACATCGAACCACTCGCAAGCGATTGTCATTCCACCCTCATCATCTCGATGGATGGCGGTCTAATACTGCGTTTCTCGCGGAACTTTCTACCACCTACCAGTTCTGTGGAACGGTTTGGCTGCGAGAGTATTTCCGGACGGCTACGACTTAAGGACCTTCAAGAGAAGAGCGTACTCTTTCTTAAAAAGGCCGGCAACACATTAGCGATGATTACTTTCCATCAGGTGACTCGCTTGCTCGTTAGTCCGCGAAAAAAAAAAGTACTAACTCACCAATAGCCTTGCTGTCCTTTTCGTCTCTGTTCAGTATCTGTATGATACCTTTCTCCTACAGCTCGATTATGCCTAGCAGTTTTGTTATAATCCTCACCCCTAGTGTCTAGTAACCACGTGTTCTACTAACCATTATGAATAACATTTGTTCTATCACTTATGGAAATTCACATGAAAAAATTTCAACTTTTCATACAAAGTCGGTCACGTGCCTTGGACAAATTGTATGGGGAGTCGAAAAAATTTTCGATGAATTTCGAAAAGACGTTGAACAAATGTTGTTCAGAATGGTTGGTAGAACACATGGTTAAAGAGATGTAAATATTCACAGATACACCCTGGATAGTGTCCCCTCTTGTTCTATAGTGTCTCTTAGTATCCCTTAAAGTCCTATAGTGCCTCTTGGTGTCCTATTAACAGTATCTCACTCACCAATATTTTGCTACTCCCAACGGATTCGCCTTGCTGTCCTTTCCGTCTCTGTTGCACACGTCTCCCGTGTTCTTCCACCACTTGTCGTACAGGATCTGTATGACCCCTTTCTCTTGGAGTTCTAAGATGGCCAGGGAGATCTTGTCTCGCCATGGACTTCCCTTCCATGTCGCTATGCCGTAGCCCTAGAACAGGAAATATTTTTGTGAGATTATACGGTATCATTTTTACAGCGACATACAGTGACTTTCAGTGGCTTCCAGTGACTTTAACTGACTCTTAGTGTCTTCCAGCAACGTTCAGTGACTTTCAATGACTTTTAGTGACTTTAAGTGACTTTCAATGGCGTTCAGCGACTTTATATTATGTAGTGTCCCCTCAAACATAGTCCTATAAAACTACCTTCAGTTTCTTTTAGTGACTTTCAATGGCGTTCAGTGACTTTAAGTGTATTATATTATGTAGTGTCCCCCTAACTTAGTCCTAAAAAATTACCTTAGAGTCCAGTAGGCCGCCAATCTGCGTGAGGTTGCAGTCCCGCTGCACGCGGTGGTCCAGTATCGTGGACTCCATGAGCGGACGCCCTCCTCGTAGGAGGCCACGAGGAGTGGGGGCGAGTGTTTTTATGTATTTTTTGTGGGTAGTTTATAGTGACCCCCTCTAGTGTATTTTAGTGCCTCGAAGAGCTCCTTCCCACTTAGATATATATAGTTCCCCATCAGAGTCTTTTAGTGCCTTCGAGCGCACCATTAGTGCCTTATACTGTGCCCGAGTGCCCCTCCCACTTAGTGACCAACAGTGACTTTTAGTGACCTACAGTGATTCCTAGTGACTTTCATTGACATTCAGTGACATTTAGTGACATTCAGTGACTTAACGTGACGTGTCCCCTCTAACCTAGTCCTAAAAAGTACCTTAGAGTCCAGCAAGCCACCAATCTGCGTAAGGTTGCAGTCCCGCTGCACGCGGTGGTCCAGCATCGTGGACTCCATTAGGAAGGCGTAGTTCCCCCCCAGGACACGGCGAACGCCCTCCTCGTAGGAGGGCACGAGGAGTGGGGGTGAAGCTGTAGACATGTGCTGCCACATTTTCTGGTAGATGTCTATGTTGGAGTCCTGGAAAACAAGGACAGAATATACTTTTAATACTTACACACAAAATGTTTGGTAAAAAACTTGAAATATCCTGTACGTATATAAAAATACTGTGACTGTCCGTAACTGACCGTATATAATACGGACAGTCACCGACAGCTACGGACAGTCACCGACAGCTACGGACAGTCACCGACAGATAGGGACAGTCACCGACAGCTACGGGACAGTCACCGACACTACGGACAGTCACCGACAGTTACGGACAGTCACCGATAGTTACGGACAGTCACCGACAGTTACGGACAGTCACCGACACTTACAGACAGTCACCGACAGTTACGGACTGTCACCGACGGTTAGGGACAGTCACCGAAGTTAGGGAACAGTCATCAACAATTACGGATATTAAGGACAGTAGTCACCGACAGATAGGGACAGTCATCAACAATTACGGATATTAAGGACAGTAGTCACCGACAGATAGGGACAGTCATCAACAATTACGGATATTAAGGACAGTAGTCACCGACAGATAGGGACAGTCATCAACAATTACGGATATTACGGACAGTCACCGACAGATAGGGACAGTCATCAACAATTACGGATATTAAGGACAGTAGTCACCGACAGATAGGACAAGTCATCAACAATTACGGTATATTAAGGACAGTAGTCACCGACAGAAATAGGGACCAGTCATCACCATTACGGATATTATAGGACAGTATCACCGACAGATAGGGACAAGTCATCACAATTACGGTATTAAGGACATATCAACCTACAGAAAGAACATCCTCACAATTACGGTATTACGACAGTCACCGACAGTTACGGACAGTTACAAACGCTGTGTGGTCCCCGGCAGAAGTAAATAGCCACCTCAACTCTTACCGATGGTTCGTAAAAGGCGACTAAGGTAATGTGCTGGCATGATCATCAGCACCCAGAGAAGGAAAACTCTGGCATTTATATCAAACCTCGTCCAACCCGTCTGCCACGTGGTGATTATGGCATTACCCCTCATATGATACGGCCGCCCGTGCCCCTCCAGTAGGGTGGAACTTAAAAGCTGACAATGCCCGACAGTGTACAGAACAGTCCACGACATGTTACGAACAGTCACCGACAGTTACTGTCAGTCACCGACTTACCCGAAAAAAAGTCATGGTAGACCCGCCATTCAACGTCCCGTAGTGTATATTGGTCTGGGCGGCGAGATCCGCGGCGCTCTGGATGGGCAGCACCGTCCGTTCCACCGTGAGGAAAGCCGCGAGGTTAGCCGTGTATGAGGATAAGATGATCAGGGTGAAAAACCACCAGATGCCGCCCACTATTCGTGTGGAGGTCGCCTGAGGAGAAAGATTAGGGGTTTACTTTTATACCTTCTTGAAAAAATCAAAATTAATATCCCATATAAATATCCCCGCTTCCCAATACGTAAACTGTTTAGCATACCTAGTCACAAGACTAACTTAGGTACTAGCCCCCTCGCTAGAATGTGCAAGGAGTACAATGAAATCGTGAATAAAATACCCACTCTCGACATTTACCACGACTCGGCTAGAATATTCAGGGAAAAAATTATATTTTTTCTGCAGTCTTCCAGTGCTCCCTCATTTAATTTTTGTGTGTGTAGGTATACCTATAATTGGCAAACATATTTGATATTTCCTTTTAAGATTTCCTTGCTGTTATTGTGTTGTTTTTATGTGTATTGCTGTTGGTGTACGCTACCTATACTCGGGGGAAGTACGTCCAAATGACATGTGTTTATTAATCATCGATACTTCAATATTATTCTAATAGGAACTATTTTTTACTTACAATTGCTTATATTTAATTGGTTGAAGAAATCAATTATAGGTTTTTGTCGAAAAATCAACACTTGCAAAAATATTTAGTATTAATGTTACTCAAGATAAATCCATTTTTGTCTCATACCGTATGGACAAACGACATGGGTCGTATGGACTAAATTAAATACAGAGCCAAGTCCATTCTAACCATCCTGCCAGCTTTACCCTCATTTTATAAAAACGTCGCAAATCCACTCTTTTCAGTCAATTCGAAGTCAAAAGTCAGAAGCCACCCCCATGTTTTTCTCTTTTACAGCTTCAATAGCTTTTTTCTCGCTTCTATCCATGTATCCGATTGCTATTATTGTCCTCGTATGATTCGCCTGGCATTTTGCATCCTGTCATTGAAAAGTTTAAGTATATTTACTTATAATTATTTTTATTACCACCATCTCTACGGCCAAAGAGAGCTGTCGTTTTGTCGCATAGTGGGTTGTATGTCATTTTGTATATACGCTGACAAAATATAATTGCTAAATAAAGACATAATCTTGTTGCGTGAGAACAATGTTTTAAATTCCACGTGATGACCTCAAACGCGAAATGTTTAGAAATATAAAACTATGAACAGTAAAATAACAAAGAAATTATTACCGAAAAACAAAAAACAACGACCACTGATAAATTTCTTGCAACACTCGAAACACAAAGTTCAACATGGCACCGTTTTGTATTTAAGACGGGTCTCACGAATCGCTTTGGTATATTTTCGCTGTATGCTTCTTCACTTGACTCATTTTTGACAGATTTAAACACGAAAAAAAACACCAACAATTTTTGAATAACACTAATGTGTCGTTTTGTCCATATGTCATTTTGGCGTAAGTACGTCTTACCCTATATATAAATAAATAAAATACATGAAATTGTTTGACGGCAAACACAATTATTCGGGAACGAATGGTAAGGGCTGGTAACGGCGCGGTGTCACCAAATGTCCTAACTTATCTTGGAGGTCTTTCAACCGGTAATGATGGTGAGAACAGTAGATTTACCTTAGGGTTCAACCCAGACCCCTGCCTCAGGAAGGTGCCAGTTATGAACCAGAAGGAGTTGCAGACGCTGAACTGGTTCGTGAGGAGTTTGGTCTCGTGTCCGCAGACATGGGTGCTAGTAGACCTGTGAAGATACAAGATAAATAAATAAAATATTGATCTGACTCCGAGATAGGTAGCTCAAGCACCTGTGTTAATCAACAGTGGGATTACAAATATATACATACCTACCTATAATACTTTTCTTTTGTAAGTACATACTTGTAATACATAGAAATAACCAGACCAATACAAATAGACATGTTCATGCACACAAATATTTTTACTGTGCTGGGATCGAACCCGCAACCCTTGCACTAGAGGCAGAATTCACTATCACTGATCCAAACGGATCGTTAGATGACCATGGGAGAGTCACGCTTCGGCATGCATGAGCTCGACTGAAGTGATGCCACGGCCTCACAGAAAAGCACTCACGCATCGAACACAGCACTGTGCTGTGTTTCGATGCGTGAGTGAGCGTATCGGAGGCACAATCCAAGAGAAGGTTGGCAGCGCACTTTTGACTCCACTGGTGTCGCGGGTGTCCGTCCATGGGCGGCGGTAATCGCTTACCATGAAGTGATCCGTCTGCCACCTATGACATAAAAAAAACTTCCTATTTACTTAACTTACCACTCATAAGGTGAAAACCTGGCCATCACGAAGAGAGTGAAGGACACCAGGACATATGCAGCCATCACGTATAGCCAGATCTCTATAGCGAGCGGGTTCAGGAAGCTGAAAAGCCTGGTAGGTTGGGACGTTGGAACCTGAAATTACAATAATGTGAGAGTAGGGAAGTGACGACCCCATCGCCCGCTGGTGAGAGTTGGTGGTCTTCACTTGTGAAGAACAACAACTCTCATTCTCCGCAGGGCAGCTTGTGGCCAGCTGTTGGTGTGAGGCGACACCACGGACCCGAGACTCCCAGGGGAAACACCCTGCCCCCCACCTCTGGCTTGCCTTTGTTAGCCGGCCAGAGTGGAGCGCATGAGCTACATATATTGACAGCTTCCACACGATAATCCGGCAGAGGTGCACCTCGCTTCATCCGTGGCAACCCGAACAGTATCCTAGGCGCACTAGCGAATAGGTCGAACTCGCCCATGCTTAAACGCTAGATCGGCTTACACGCCATAAGAGGCGGGTAGATGTGTGCCGACTTCCATCTATCTTTGCTTTAATTCCTAATTATCTCTAAGACTTACTGTTATCTCTGTCCGTACGCTATATCAGCAGTTTTGACCACGTATGTGATACGATATGACGTCAGTCATCTCTATTATATAAGCCTTGGAGATGTTCTCACATCATGCCATTTGCATTATCAATAAAGACCTGGCGCGTCATTTCTTCCGGGCCACTAGCTGCCTCCCGGCGGACTGGTGGCCTACCAATTATATCTTACGGTCCCCGGCATATGTTCATTCATTCATTATATGCTCGAAAGGGTGGAAGTGCTCAACCTGCGTAATAGCGAGGAACGGCTGAAAGGATTACCGGGATCTAGAAATCGGTGCACACCTCTCTAATACCCCTGATCGCGCCTGTTGCCGCCTAATATGTTGGCTGATTTTGGTGGGGCCATCTAGTGGGAGGCGAGTCACCGTCTGCCATGATTAAAAAGTTGAGACATTTTATATGGCAGGCGTCTCGTTGTCTCGTCAATATCCCTGCGACCAGTCGAGCAAGATCCTATCCATAGACCCGGCATAGTTCCCTTCTTATCTGCAATAGTCCTTGCACCTGGCGGGTGCTGTCTTTGGCTGTATCTCTTCAATCGTGCAGACAGAGACGATTAACTAACCATTGGTATAGGCGTTGACTGTGATGAGTAGTTCTTAGAACGTATTTTTATTTTACACTGCATAATAATTGCGCTGTACAAAAATCATAATTCAAAAATACTTTATTTGCATAGGATTATACAGCTAAATATAAATAATTATAGCTATGTGTATTATACATGTAATGAAATATATATGTCGATACAAAAAATATAGTAATAAATGAATAAATATAATGTAATTCTACCACCGGAATCGGAAAGCTGATTCCGACGAGAAGAACCGGCAAGGAACTCGGCAGTTACTCTTTCTAATCGCCAAAATTTTATAAGTACCGAATCATGCATGGGTGTAGGCGAAGAGTTTATCATTTAGATAGATAGATAGATATACTTTATTGCACAAAAAAAACACAACTTAAAAAAAATAGGCATTACAGAAACTTAATTGTACAATTTTGGTGGTCTTATCCCTGGAAGCGATTTCTACCAGACAATCTTACCATTTTCACACATTCTTGTCATTTAAGTATAATAGGCTTTTGCCATTAAATAATTTTTAACATGTGTTTTAAATTTAGGCATTTGTAATAAAAACCATAGATTTATCGTTGGATTGGTTGACGAATCGAACCTAACTTGTGGTTTTTGCGTTAATTATGTACTGTCGATCATTTTGTTTGCTTTTTTTTCTTTTCTTGTTTACCTTGAACAAAATTCCGATGCCCAAGTTCATGAAGGGCTTAGTGAAGTCTATGACAGCCTCTCGGGCGTAGTTTATCGTCATTGATGCCACGGCGATGTCAGCTTTCTGGAAAAATACAATTTAGCAATCAGTTTTGCGACTTTTTTTGTGATTGTGCGACAAGCAAACGGATCACCTGTTCGCATGCGGTTTCTGAATGATTTTCTATGAGATCGTGGTATTAATCCGGTTGAGCCGGCCCATTCATACCGAAATGTGTCTCTTGGTGCAAGTATTTTCTCGCCTATTCTTAAAATATATTGTACTCGTATTTTTGTGGCGTAAATTATCTTTAGTTGTAACACGATCTATGGAAAGTCCCAGCACTATACTCGTTCTAGCTTCTTTTAACATTGCGCGTTGAAACGAGATGGCATGCGCTTTAGTACGGAAATAACACAAGATCGCGTTTTGTAATAAGGTGGCAAGATTGATACATCATCATCATCATGTTAGCCAATAGATGGCCACTGCTGGACATAGGCCTCCCCCAATGTTCTCCACATAGATCGGTCCTGTGTCGCCCGCATCCAATGGATTCCCGCGATCTTCACCATATCATACATGCTTCTATCAATTCATACTTATAATACTTAGAAAACACCCAGACCAATAAAAACAGACATGTTCATGCACACATATGTGTGTACTGTGCACCATTGCACCAGAGGCAGCGTTCACTACCACTGATCCTAGAAAACCGGCATGAAACAGCACTGTGTTGTGTTTTGCTACGTGAGTGAGGGTACAAGACGCCCAATCCGGGGGAAAGGGGGATATAAAGATTGGCATCGCAATTGTGTGTCTATGGGCGGCGGTGATCGCTTACCATCAGGCGATCCGTCTGCTCGTCTGCCATCACATAAAAAATCATAAAGTTACTCACTCTATCCATTAGTTCTCGAACTATGCCATTCCACTGTCCTGTGTCAGGGTCCCTGGCTCCATACATGTTGTCTGGAACCAGTCGCAGTCTGTAGTGGAACCCGGCGCGGGCTGCCACTCGTGCCAAGAGGTCTATGCAGAAACCCTCGAAGCGGGCGTTGCCTTGGAGGTTCCAGCCTTCTTTTACCATGACATACGGTTTCTCCTGGAAAAAAAGACGTATTATTTACTACCAAATCATTTGACAAGAAGGATTTTAATAACTGCTAAGAAAGTAATTTCAGTCTGTAAAATAATTACAGGTTGAATTTTGCATGGACCTTAACAAAGCTTTTGATCGCGTTTGGCACAGAGCTCTTCTCTTCTTTCTGACAAAATTGGACTGCCTGATTGTCTCTGGCATTGTATTTCTAGCCTCTAGCATGAGTGAAGCATTCGTGTTACTGCGGGTGGATGCACTTTGCAGCTAATCGCAGTTGGAGCTGGTGTCCCACAGGGCTCCGTTTTGTCACCCATGCTCTTTCTTCTTCAATTAATGGCAGAAACGAATCAATTGATAAAACACTTAGTTTTTCTTACCTCAACAGTGACTACTGTCAATGTCACATTTGGTGGAGGATCTCTTTTATAAGCCGCGGGGTCAGTGATCGTCAACCCCTCGCTCGGGTTCCAGTGGCCGGAGAGCACCGCGCCGCCGCTCTCGCCTCCAGTCAGCCGCATGAGTTGCAGGTTGAACTTCGAGCGGGAGCCGTTCTGGAACTCTATGGGGCCTGTGAGACCGTGGGCTTTTATCTGGAAAAAGGATATTTGCTGGTGAAGGTCGCGGGAATTCTTGGAGAAGATTTTAGGGAGGCTTATGTCCAACAGTAGGCGTATATTGGCTGAAATGATGAATGCTCGTGTCGGAGGCAAATAAATATTTCACAACATCACATCACATCGATCTGACTCCGAGATAGGTAGCTCTAGCATCTGTGTTACGGAATAAAAGGTTTATGGTAAATGTTTAATTTTTTACTCTGAGCATGTGGGTCACCATTTTTAAAGTTACCATTAGTTTTTAAAATTTTCGCGTTGCATTATAACTATAATTAATCAAGACGAATTAACATGATATTTATTATGTGATACAACATTGTGTACTCACATATTTTTACTCGACGTTTCGGCTACGTTACAGCAGCCGTGGTCACGAGTGGATGTGAGTACACAATGTTGTATAACATAATAAATGTCGTGTTAATTCCCGTCTTGATTAATTATAGTTAAAGTTACCATTGTCGCATATCAATAGGTGCCACATTACACATACACGTTAGGTACACAAAATACACTAGACAAACGTCCGTGGCACTCATTCAGCTGGTCTCACTGAAAACCAGCGTCATGGTCTTTGTCTGGGCTGTGACATAAGCTGAGTGAGGGCCATTTATACTAGACGTCATAACACACCATAAAACACCAATATTCATTTGGCACTGTCTGGACATGATTGAATATAGTTTTGTTTTTTTTTCCTTTTGTTTTATTTGTATGTATTTTGAATTGTTTTATGTTTTGTTTTCTGTTTGTGCCAAATTGTGTTCTGTTTACAATTGCTATATGTTCTGTGTTGTGATGTCTATAATAATTTTTTTTCTTTCTTTCTTTCTTTCCAAGATCAGATGTGTTACTACTGTGTTTAGTCTTTCGGCTACACTTTTATGTAAGGTATAATATTGACAAGGGTTACTTTTTAACGCATTTCGTAGCCTCATAAATGACGTAGTGTTTATAATGTCAAATGTCAAAGTTCGTGAGTTCAATCCTAATCACCACTCTGGACAAACATAAATTCGTGTAATGAGCACTTGTTTGAATGGGTGTTTATAAGTATTAATAGGTCTGATGTCTATGGGTAGTATGTATGGTACAGAGAATAAAAGAGCTCGTCACCTTAAGGTAAATTTTCGCTTGCACGGCAATAATCAGTTATAAATAAAAGCAAGTAACATTCAGCTTAAGGACTATTGTTAGTAAATAAGTCACTTAATTTATAAATTGTATTCAATTGAAAATAAATTTAAATTTAGGGTGAATACAGTAATCACCGAGACATGCTAGTTTCCGGGATCACTCTCATCACAAAGGACCTCCAAAGTGGTGAGGCCAATATCATCAGGATACTATTGTGACTTTTTCGGATCCTGCCAATCAGGGATACTGTTTTAGCGGATGATAGCATTAAATCCATCGGTTTGGTTCTGCGCAAACATTCCCGACGCGCTACAAAATCGAGGTAGTAATAATCAGTTATACCAACATACCGTTTTTTACATCAAAAGGAATCAATGTTGCTACAAACAAATCTGAACTTTTTGATCTAACAGACAAGCATATATTTCTGTGCAACAGGTATTACTCTGACAAATTTACGAAAGGTAATAAGTGCTCATAGCATATCAAACGAATTAATTTGAAAACTGACAAACCTTTTCGTTCTTCGACTGTACCTACAAGTGATTTAACTATGACTACTGAATCAAGCCAAATGTTTGCGATGTATGAATTTATATATTCAACTTACAGAGTTTAAATTATCCAACAAGGCAGTCCCGTGGGTCCATGGTGTCTCTTCGTCGCAAGACACGTTGGTGGCTTGAACGTTCTCTGTGGAAGACAGCGCAAGTGCCAGGACTTGCACTGCGTCGTATAGGAGGGCTGGTTCAGTCTGAGGATGAGAGGAAACATATAGACAAATGGTGGTATACTCCATAGAGTAACTTACATATACTGATTTTTTTTATTATTGAAGACTGGTTTGCTCTTGGCTTGGCACTGAACTCTGTAGTTGAGAGGAAACCTATGATGGAGCGAGGTTACCCAAAAATGGCCTATTCAATCTAGCTTTGAAAATATTGGGGTTGTATTCGACGATAGGCCGTGTGGTTCCCGGCAGAGTAGAATAGGCCACCCTCACTCTTACCGAGGTGTCGTAAAAGGCGACTAAGGTAAATCTGCTGGCATGATCATCAGCACCCAGAGAAGGAAAACTCTGCATTTATATCAAAACCCTCGCCAACCCGTCTGCCAAGCGTGGTGAGTAGGTATGGCAATTACCCCTCATGTGATTGAGGGAGGCCCGTGCCCCAGCAGTGGGGACTTAAATGGGCTGATGATGATGATGATGATGATTCGACGATGTTGTGACTGCAGTGGGGAAACAATGGATAAGGCTGGCAAGGGATCGAAGGGAATCGCGTGATAAAGAAGAGGCCTATACTCAGCAGTGTGGATGTGGGCTGATATGATGATGATGATTCACTGGGAAAAACAGGCGCTGACCTATGTCATAATAGGCATCTTGAATGAAGTCCATTTAGCATGTTAGATCAATAAAATAAATGGGCAAATTTTGATGTGAAGAGGCTTCCTGGACGTAGGAAAAAATCGTGGTTGTGAAACATACGGGATAAGAAGAACTTTTTCGTCTATATAAAGATAAAGAGAAGTTCAAGAAATTGGCGACCAACCTTCAAGACTGAAGAGGCACCCGTAGAAGAAGAAGAATAATGTATGGAAAACCTGTTGGAATGTATGGAAAAGACAGAAAGAAAAAAATTTTTATTTGGTACCAAAATAAAATAACACAGAAAATCAACAAAAAATAGAATCCACATGCAAACTTATAAACAAAAAAAAAAAAGAAAACACAATACTTAATTAATAAATAAAAAAATACCAAAATGGTCTCCGCTATAACACAGAAAATCAACAAAAAATAGAATCCACATGCAAATTTATAAACAAAAAAAAAAGAAAACACAATACTTAATTAATAAAACAGGTACCAAAATGGTCTCCGCTCAGTATACGGCTTATCGTGTCATGCAATGCCACGCTAAGCCACTGGTATTCTGTGGATTCCAACCAAGGTATGGGCCTCAACCGACGACAGCTATCTTTAGTTACTAAAACATTAGGTATAATTAATAATTACATATAAAATACGATAAATATTGTAAAGTAAAATAAATAAAGTAATATTATAGCACATATTAAATAATATAATAATATTGGAGAGATATTAAATTACTATATAGAATATCTGGACTGGAAGCAATTTTTCAAGCAATCACTAACTCTTTCACTTATTTTGTTGATCTAATATGCTAAATGGACTTCATTCACGATAAAAAAAACATAGTACCTAATGTAGCTTTGTTTTTTTTTATGTGATAGGTGGTAGACGAGCAGACGGATCACCTGATGGTAAATGATTGCCGCCGCCCATAGACACCCGCAACAAGAGTGGACTCACAAGTGCGCTGCCAACCCTAATCACTCTTTCCCCCGGATTAAGCCTCTGGTACAGTGCTGCTTCACGCCGGTTTTCTGTGAGGCCGTGGTATCACTCTGGTCGAGCCGGCCCATTAATGCCGAAACGTGGCTCTCCCACGGTCTGAGTAGTTGTAAGCGATTGCCACCACCCATATACGGAGGCCCAATGACTGCCTCGGTGGCGCAGTGGTTAGAGGGTCGCACTTTAAAGCGACGGCTGCACAAGAGGTCCCGGGTTCGATCCCCGGGTCGGGCCAAAAATTTGTACCTAAGTTTTCGGCAAGAAATTCTTAGTGGGAGCCCGGAGTCTGGAAGTTGGCGGTCTTGTACCCCCGTGCCTCGGAAAGCACGTTAAGCTGTTGGTCCTGCGCCCGATCCCTCTCCGGTCGTGTCACATTAGTGTCCCATCGGATTATGAGGGTAAGGGAATAGAGAGTGCACTTGTGTTTGCGCACACACTTGAGCACTAAAATATATCCTGCGTACGTGGCTGATCGTTGAGATTGGCCGCCGTAGCCGTAATCGGGTGGAGGATATTAATACGGAGGCCCAATACGGGTGAGAGGGGGCACACACTCGAACTGATGTCGGGTGTCCATGGGCGGCGGCAATCGCTTACCATCAGGCGATCCGTCTGCTCATCTGCCACCTATCACTTAAAAAAGTGGTGAGTAATTAAGTAGTTTTTTAGATTTTCGCGTTGCATTATAACTATAATTAATTAAGACGGGGATTAACAAGAAATTGATTATGTGATGTAGGCGGTCTTGTACCCCCGTGCCTCGGAAAGCACGTTAAGCCGTTGGTCCTGCGCCCAATACCTTTTCGATCTTGTTACGCTGGGTATCCCATCGGAATATGAGGGTAAGGGAAAATAGAGAGTGCACTTGTGTTTGCGCACTCACTTGAGCACTATACTGCGCACGTGGCTGATCGTTGAGATTGGCCGCCATAGCCGTAATCGATTGGAGAAATCTGTGGATACAACATTATGTTCGACGATTCGGCTACGTTACAGCAGCCGTGGTCACAAGCGGACAGTTCATTCCGCATTTAATTAATTATGGTGAGAAGATGTCCATGTTAATTTACCTTTATATGACCTCCGCTAAGAATCGAAGCTCCGATCGGATGAAACTTCTCCATGACTTGTAAAGCCTCCTTCACTTTGTCGGAGTCCCTGTCGACCAGTCTCCAGCCGCTCATGTTGACTCGGTTGTAGTAGAAGTCTTCTAGGTCAAATAACTCCATGTCCTGTGGGTGACAAGGTCACATCTGGTTTTATATCATACAAGTGGCTTTGGTCAAGTTGGTAAGTCCAACTTCCAGAAAGAGGTCGATCGACGAATCCAACTCGGCTGGGCAGCGTTCGGGAAGCTACGCAACATATATTCGGCCCATCTACCGCAGTGTCTCAAGACGAAAGTCTTCAATGCGTGTGTGTTGCCAGTGATGACATACGGATCCGAAACGTGGCCGCTTACAATGTGCCGATTAAGGAGGCTTAAAGTCACCCAGAGAGCAATGGAGAGGGCTATGCTCGGAGTCTCCCTGCGTGATCGTATCAGAAATGATGAAATCCGCAGGAAAAAGGGTCACAGACATAGCTCTAAGGATTGCATGCCTAAAGTGGCGATGGGCAGGGTACATAGCGAGGAGAACAGACAGCCGTTGGGGCGGAAAGGTCCTCGAGTGGAGGCCACGTACAGGAAGTCGCAGCCGTGGCAGGCTCCCACAAGGTGGACCGACGATCTGGTGAAGATTGCGTGAATCCATTGAATGCGGGCGGCACAGGACCGATCTGTGTGAAAAACATTGGGGGAGGCCTATGTCCAGCAGTGGACGTCTATTGGCTGATATGATGATGATGAATGATGAAGTGGCTTGCTCTCACTTCGTTTCGGGACATAGATGGCGCTAGGTGTCGAATGCATCGCGCAAGCATTCCGTGTTTTCGGATTACCTATAAGCATTGCCGCTGCCTGTAGGGGCTGTTGGATTACGAGTATCTCTTTATAAATAGTATATAGTCCGATCACACACGATTATTTGCCATTCGGCAAAAGTGGGAAAAATTTAAAATTAAAAAACCCCCGACGGCTGCCATCTTGGATTTGAAATTTGTCACAGTAAATATATTCAGCTACTCAAGCCCTTTTATATGATACCCATATTGTGGGAATTGTGTTAAAACATACAATCCATATCTTTGTGACGGCGGCCACTTTGGATCGATTTTTATCCAACATAGCTAAGAACACTCTCCCCTTATTCATCTTTCAAAATCAAAATCGGTTCACTTGTTCGGGAGCTTCGATGCCATAGACAGACACACAGACACGTCAAACTTATAACACCCCGTCGGGGGTTAAAAACAGATTAATAATATACCCTATTGTTACCAGTGTAGCCAGACTTCCCTCATAATATTTCTACTTGAAGGACCTACTATTTAAACGAAAAAATAATAATTTCATATTTAGGTATAATTTATGAGTTTAAAAAAAAATGAACCGCCCTCAAAAACCATATTTTTATCACTTTATACACTTCAAATAACATTTCATAATAGCACACTCGAGAAAAGGTGTTATCGAAGTCGGCACCCAATACTATCTTGCAATTTAATACAGCATTGAATTATTCAACAGAGATTAGGCGCCGACTTCGGTAAAACCTTTTCTCGAGTGTACTGTTATAAAATGTTATTTGAAGTGGGACTTTTTGACATTAATTTACATTCACCATTTACAGTCATCCATTCATTTACAATTTACCCCATAATTACATTACAAGTTATAGAAGAAATAGGAACAGCTAAAGAACAAAGGCAAGAGAGGAGCGCATTATAATGAATCCAAAAAAGGGCATGTGTAGATATTATTGATTTTTTGGTATTTTATACTCGACACTTGGTTACCACCACCTGGTTACTTGGTTCAGACCAAAATAAAAATAAAGTCTTATTTTCATTGAATACTGTAACAATACCAACAATGGACAACATTTCATATTTTTAACAGTCCATATTGTTTTTTTATATGAAAATAGACATAAAATGAACAGACCCATATTTTTTCTTTTTTCAAAATTTGTCCACTTTCATGCATAAAATAATTATTGAAATTCTTTTTATTCTAAATAGACGTAAGCGCCAAATGACGTCATCGGACGGCTGAATACAGCGATATTCCTTTGCTTATCATTGTTTTATTAAAAAAAAAGTACTACTGTCAAAGGTAAATAATACTAGTGTCAACATTGTCAACGTCATTCATATATTCAACGTTGACAAGTTGTTTTTTTTTTTGACAGTTACATGTCATGGGTTTGGCTTTTCGTATATTTAAAACTATAATGTGCTAAGCAAAGAAATATTTTACATTCTGCCGTCCGATGACGTCATCTTACGTTTTTTAGTTTTTAATTTTTTTCTCAGTAAATAAGTAATATAAAAAATGAATAAATATATTCGAGCAGCGGAAAGTAAACAAAGAATTGGTATTTTTTGTTTCAGAGTTGTTTTTTTTTTTTTTTTTTTCGCTTGTGGCAACACTACCGCTAACAGCTGATTTCGATTGCTCCGACAAAATATTTTATAAATCATAGTTTAAACCCATATATTGTCCTGATTTCGTCACTAAATTATAACATTAGTAATATAAGGTGTTTTTAGAATTAAATTAGTGCATAACACAGTGATTTAAAAGTGATTTTGTGCGTGATACGGCAGCCGGCAACGGTCGATGACCTTGCGTTTTTGACATTTGAAGTTAGGTACTAAATTATCTTGTGAATCATTATTATCTCTTTATTACTAGTATTTTGTTATTTATTTACGATTTAGTAATTACAAATAGATCGAAGTACTCATATTACAGTGACTTACTCACTCGCGCGAAGAGGTTAGTCTTGAATTGACTTAACCTCTTAAGGTGTTCAAGCAACTATCTGATTTGTTTATTTTCTTAATAATTACGTGGATATGAACAGAATGACCACACGTAGTATGGCTTGTGCTCGCCAGGAAGAGAGTAAACTCGAAATAGTTTCGAAACAACTCGACCAGGCTTTGAAGCAATTGCAGGCTGTCAGAAAGTTAAATGAACACTTGGATAGGGAAAGAGATGATAATGAGGCGGAACTATTGAAGGCATTTGAAAATTATAATAAGATAAAGAAAGAAATGGCTGAGTTACACACTGAGAATATTTTATTAGTTGACGAACGAGACCGGTTGTTATCTATCATCAACCAGTTCAAGGAGTGCAGCGAGGAGTACACCCAGGGCCTCAATCGAATGTCGGTCCTGGAGCACGAGCTACAGGAGGCTCATCACACCATAAGCCACCTCCAGTCAGAAAAACAGGACTTTGCCGCTTCCCAAACCCAATGCCTATTTGAAGAGTTAGTAGGTAGTGTGCCCAGCCAAATAACTGCTTCAAATAGCCAAGAACCCTTCACCATTGATCTTACTTGTGATGATACCTTAAAATCAACTAATAAGGGAAGATTGGCTATGTGCAGCAGAAATAAAATTAAAAAATATGTTAAAATAAATAAATACATTCAAAAAACCCAGAAATTAGTTAAGAAAAATAAATGTTTATGTAATAATCTTAAATGTATTAAACAAAGAAGGCAATTAGGTGATGAATTGGACCTGTATTCTTTATTAATAGAAAATAACATAATCAATCATGAAAATGACATGAAACAATTTCAATCCGAAATTTTAAAACTTGAGGAGTCATTAGTAGACATGACTCATAGGTACAATTCAACCAGAAATGAGTATGGAGAACTGATGCTTGCAATGCAGGAATTATTAAATCCTTCCGAGAAAGACAGTATTATATCAAACAATACCCCATCCAATCATCAGTCCCCCACCACCCATAGCAGCCCTCCACCAGCATATTGTAATACCAATAGTTCTGCAACATCAAATTTGAATGATAAACATATTGCAAACAAAAAAATTGTTATGTTTAGTGACGAGTTAGGTAAAGATATGGGACACCTTTTATTTTCTTCCGGACAGTCGATTATCAATCATTGTGTACCGGGTGCATCTTTTTCTGACATAATGAATAAAATTATACAAACAACTTTCCATAAGAATACCTCAATAGTAATTATGGTAGGGAATAGGGGAAATGTAAATAAAAACATTTTGTCTAAGTACCTACACTCTCTTAGTTTATTAGAAGTAAATGAAATTGTATTATTTACACTTCCCTATAATAACAGCTTGCCACAGGTAGAAAATACTTATAGATATAATTTAAATATGACATTAAATACTTTGACATATAATGTAAAAAAAATCCATGTTATTGACATAAATAATTATATAAAGTCATACTTTCATTTGACAAAGGATAAATATTATCTTAATAAATACTGTAAACGACTAATAGCAATGTCGCTATCTTATTATTTAGATTGCTCAGCCAAAAATTTGGCTACCATATCTGCTCCTATTGAGCAGAAAAAATATGACATGTGTAATCAGACGTTGGAATTAGTTCCAATGAATTTAAATGTAATTTAGAGACAATAGAGAACACCTCTTGCACACTAGACTTAATGACAAAGGGGAAGTCTGGGCATTTAAATATTGTTCATCAAAATATACAGGGCTTCTCCGGTAAAGATTTGGAATTGGAACTTTTTTTAAATAAAATGAATATACATGTCCTCTGTGTAACTGAACACTGGTTAAGGCAACATGAACTTATTATTAATATTGATAATTATAAAGTCATAAGTGCGTTCACAAGAAAGTCGGCCATTAGGGGTGGGTCACTTATATTATTACATAATTCATTAAAAGCAAAGGAGCGCAAAGACATAGTCGCACTTTCAACTGAACGAACTATTGAACTATCTTGTGTAGAGATTGAACGGTTTATCATTATTTGTGTATACAGACCTCCCTCTGGTAACTACAATAACTTTGAGTCTGCCATGGAGGAGGTGCTGAGAAAAGCAACTAATTGCAACAAGCAAGTAATTGTATGTGGGGATTTCAATATTAACATCTTAGAACAAAGTCAAAGCTCGGGTATGCTTCTTAATCTATTTAAATCTTTTGATTTACGCCATCTGTTTAATGACCCTACACGCATTACCCCCACATCAGCTACTTGTATTGATAATATTTTCTGTAATTGTAAGGCAATTAAAAAATCAATAATAAATTTTATAAATTCAGACCATACAGGACAGATAGCTGTTTTTGAACACCGTCATGCAACTGCTTCCTCTTCTTTTGTCTATAGGCCAATCACCACTAGTCGTGTGGAAAAATTTAAGGAAAATGTTGAAAACAACGTTTCCCTGATGCAAGTAAGTAAGTATGCTAATATTGATGAACTATACAATACTTTGTTTAATGTTATTGAAAAGGAGTTTGAAGTAATTTTTACTAAGAAAAAAGTCAAAGTAGACAATACTAAAACAATATTTAGCGATTGGGCTACTAAAGGCATCTTCAAAAGCAGGCGCACTTTATTTGAATTATATGACATTAAAGCTAACTCCAATGATCCTACAATAACTGAACATGTTAGAAACTATTCCAAGCTATTTAAAAAAGTCTGCGCAATAGCAAAAGCTAATTATTTAAAAGATAAAATTAAAAATTAACATTTTAACATTAGCATCACAGTACATCTTTGACTGCATTATGTATGTTTATAAAAATTTAGAAAACTTCCCTCGAAAATCCGACAACCATAACCTAAATACTAGAAATAAACACAAGCTTGCTGTTTCACATCTCAGACTTCATAAGATTGGTAATTCATTCGTAGGAATGAGTATTAAAATATTTAATAAGTTACCACAAAATCTTGTTGATTTACCAATGCCCAAATTTAAAACACATGTTAAAAATTATTTAATGGCAAAAGCCTATTATACAGTTAATGATTACTTAAATGACAAGAATTTGTGGAAATGATAAACTGTTCGCCTACACCCATGACACTGTACTTAAAAAAAAATTTGGTGATTAAAAAGAGTAACTGGCGAGTTTCTTGCCGGATCTTCTCGTCAGAATCAACTTTCCGATTCCGGTGGTAGAATCACATTATATTTATTCATTTCTTAGTATATTTTTTGTATCGACATATATGTTTAATAACATGTATAATATACATAGCTATAATTTATATTTTTCATGTATGACGATTTGTAAGAGCTGTATATAAGCCTATGCAAATAAAGCACTTTTGAATTTTGAATTTTGAAAAATTTTGAATTTTTTTGAATTTTAGAGCTTAGCAATTTTGAAATGTTGTCCATTAAGGACCCTCTACATTCCACCTCTTTATTATTTCCTTCTTTTCCAACTTACAATAACATCTGTTAAAAACGTCATGTCAATGCGTGTCAATATAAGTCAATATGTAAGTAGTTGCCCGTCTATGGTCGAAGCAAAATAAAATTCAACTGACAGTGACATTCACTTACAAATGTGTCAAAATGATAATTGACTTTCTAGCGTTTTGTTATCCATACTAAATCTATAGTTAATGAGCAGTTTTCCAGTAGGTATTTTCGGATGGTTTCTTAAAGCTACACTAGATGACGCTACTCTCACTAACAATTAAAGTTTCTTATTTGTCTATGATAGGATAGGAAATATTTGATAAAACAACCATCATCATGACATTTACTGTCCTGCCGTATTTAATTTTATTTTACCCATAGAAGAAAAAAGAGAAAAAAAGTAAACAAGTAAAATAATGTATAAAAGTTTTGTTTTGCATCACCCTCTGTAATTTAAAATGTACTTACTAGCACAATAGCACTAAAAAAACATATTGACTAGAAAGTATTAAAATATTTAATGTAATTTTCCCATTCTCAATTTTCCCCTACATTATGGACCTCATGAAATATCATACCACACCTAATATTTACAGGAACTGATTGCGCCATCTAGCAAATCACTTGGAAATTTATAAATACCTACTGAAAAACTGCTCATTCTGGTTAATGCCATTTTTTGCGTTTTGTTATCCATATTTTAAAGTAATTTTAAACGCATTTAACTTTTTATCAAACCGTTATAGAAATATGATACAATTACGAGACGAATAAATGCGTAATATTTTCACTATCCCACATTGGGTAATAACACGGTACCTCGACAACATGGTTCTCTGCCTATTTTCTTTAAAATTAATGCAACTGTAGTATTAGAACAAGCCATGCTTACAAAAGCTTAAAACATTAAAACTCACAAATGATGTGAAGATGTAGTGATAGTTTTCGTTGTTCATTTGTAGTTGAAGGATCTGTAAAAAGAAATAAACATGCTTAATAGATAAATAAATATAAATATTTCACAACATCACATTGATCTGACTCCGAAATAGGTAGCTTAAGCACCTGTGTTGCTGATATCAGAACCAAGAAAAATACATAGCAAACACCCAGACCAATACAAACAAACATGTTCATGCACACAAATGTTTGTACTGTGCGGGGATCGAAACCGCAATCCCTTGCACTAGAGGCAGAAGTTCACTACCAATGATCCAAACGGGTTGTCATTTTCATAGATAGATAATACGTTTATTTTGCTGGACAAAATTTATACAATTACATACTTAATCAAGCTGTAAACATAAATGATCGGAGTAGGTAAGCTATTTGGGTTCACTGACCGCAAACATTGATATTAATATGGACATGCCCCGGGATTCTGACCATGATCCCGGGAATAAAATAAATAAATTTGTATTTTAGAGTTAATCATTTAACACATTTTATTCATGAAAAGGCTTATCCATTAACGTTCGATACCACCATGTTTACTTACAGTTTGTTCCTTTCTATCTAACGTACGTATCTGGAATTTCGAAAAAACAAATATAACTTTTCAATTAACTTGTAATCACAAAGCGTTTATGAATAAGTTTGTAAGGCTGATGTTAATGCTCGTAAACGAAAATAACTGTTAAAAGTATAAAGTATATCTATAATCCCGTGATGCCCGGGATTCCAGGCATGTCCATATTATTTGAAAACATCGCAAGTACCATAAATAGCTCTAACCTACTCCAATCGTTGATGATAATCATTAGAGTAAAAAAATGCTATAAATAAAAGACAAAATATAAAAATAATAATTGGTAAAGAATGTTGCAGCAAGAATGGTCCCCGTCTCAGCCTATGCCACAGCAAAGCCTGGACGCTGAATTACAGACGGCGGCCTTTGAGTTGGTCCGCGCCAGGCGAGGCGACAAATTTCGATAAAAAATAAAATGTTAATGTTTTGATTGTGATAAAAAATTAGGAGTATGATATAAATAATTAAAAGTATCACTTGATTTTTTTTATGTGATAGGTGGCAAACCAGCAGACGGATCGCCTGATGGTAAGCGATTGCCGCCGCCCATAGACACCCGCGACACCAGTGGAGTCACAAGTGCGTTGCCAACCTTTTAACCCCGCTTTCCCGCGGATTGGGCATCCGGTTCCCTCACTCACTCAGCGAAACACAGCACCGTGCTGGTTCACGCCGGTTTTCTGTGAGACCGTGGTATCACTCTGATCGAGGCCTATTCATGCCGAAGTCCCACAGTAAATATTGTTACTTAATTAACAAACTTCTTAAATCCTGAATCATGGTCTAAACATACCCTGACCTGCAAAGCGTCAGCTTTGGACGGAAACCGGGAAATAAAAAATGTTGGAAGAAGAGGTGAATAATTCAATGACGAATGACAGGGACATATGGAAAAGGAAGACATAACCAGCGCTGCAGCGGTTTCAAGCAGTTGCAGCACATGCTGAGGTTGGATCTGGTTGATCACTTGATTTTGTTGGTAATGTTTTATGCAACAGGCGACCTACTTACGAGTACTATAATGTTCATTTTGCCGTTGTAATAATATGTCAAATAGTGGCAAACAACGCCATCTATTCCAAAACTACTAGCAATTTGTTGTAAATATAAATATGATGAGATGGCGTTGGTAGCACCTGCTAAATTAAGGAAAATTTCTATTTTGTCACTTCTAACTTGTAAATACAACGAGCAATACCTTTCCTCGTATGCAATTATTCAATAGGCCTGCATCTGTAGCATCGAAATACTCACCGCTTTCTTCAACTGGTTCAAGTGCCTCGGATCCGTGTCTACGATGACGTGTTCCACTTTCTGCGCCTTCAGCTGCGCGAGCGCACGCCGGTACTCATGCGGGCCGGAGCACCGCACCGCGTACATGTCACGGCCATCTTTTGCTATGTTGAGGACGTTCAACTCTCCTGAAAGTGAACAACAACACTCAATTAAAAAAGGTGATAAATGGTAGACGAAATCCTGGTCATCCAGAATGATGGTGGGTGGATGAAATTACTAAAATTGGAGAGATGAAATAGTGGAAACACAAGTGATCAGGACCAGGTACTTTGGCGAAAAATAATGAGGCTTAAGAGACTCATCAGTAGGTAATTCCGGGATAATATTGACGATAAATAAGGATCTGACCCGATGACGCATTTGGTAGTGAACGTGCCTCATACGTCATCATTAGGATCATGGTTGGTAATCGAACCAACTCAACCAATTCAGGAATAATATTTGTGGCATGGATACTTGAGCTTATTCAGTGTATGGGTGTTATAGTATTTAAGTATTTATATTTGTGGTTCCTTCATTGCTTTTGATAACCATAACACAAGTGCTTAAGACACTCACTCAAGGGTCAGGTTATCGTATGTACTATTTGTCTGGTCTATTTAATTATTGTCCTTAATATATTATAAAATATCTCTTAAATATACAGTGCGAACAGATACATTTATTTAATTAATTACACAGGCACTTAAAAATAATTACATTACATCTTAGGTTACTATTACCATCTGTCAATTCCTTACCATATCCATAATCCTCATAGATGATGCCCATTCTGGTCCAGTTGAGGTAGGCCGTGAGGTCCAAGAATGCTTTGTCCATCAATTCTTTAGGTGGGTGAAGGTTTACTGTGAAGGTCTCTGTGATGTTATCGGCTGAAACAAAAAACATGTTTGAAATTATGAAATCCAGCCACCAGAATAAACGGGGCTGAAGGGACACGATACCAGATACTGCCCAGGAGACCAATTTCGGCGATTGTCGATATGAAAAAACATGGCGGATGTCACCCGAAAACTATACAAAAAAACTATATTTTAGTGATATATGTCGTATCATAATATATGTCACGAGCACGAGAATTGGGCTCCAGCGCGTAGGTCAACAAACTTTCGACATCAATGTCAGCAAAAACCAACCTTCTATGTCTATTTATTTTGTAGTTTGGTCGACTCATTACACAAGCGGTGGACCAGAGCGCTGCTGAACAGTGCTAATACATTTTCTTACCATGTTCAATTTGGCCATAGGGTTTCACCAGATCCCGATGAAGGAAAAGAGTATACCCCTCACTAGATTCATAACCCCAAAGGACCAGTTTGAATACGTTAGGATGTCATACGGGTTCAAAAATTCACCATTACCTTCATCACCCCAGTGTGTCTTTCCCTGTTGCGTTCAAAGCTGTCGCTCTGGAGCATCATGGGTAGATTGATTGATCGCATGAGCAAAATACTCACAGGTTTCCAAGTGTGGAGCCACGATTAGGTGTGGAGTGTGTAGCGTTTTGCACATGGCGCTGAGAGTTGCACTGAGCAGCGGACCAGCGCTGCTGAACAGTGCAACAGCGCCGGATTTCAGCTGCGTGCACGCTGTAAAGAAAAAACTCCTTACTAATTCGTACGCATAGAAGGCAACTCTTCGATCCCCGCACTGTACAAAAATGTGTGTACATGGACATGTCTGTTTGTATTGGTCTGAGTTTTATAATGTATTATAATTATGTATTTACAAATTAAAAAGTAAAGTAAAGAAATGTATTTATTGGTTATTTCGCTGTTGGTTCAGACATCCGTGACACAGGTGCTTGAGCTACTATCACGGAGTCAGATCAATGTATGTTATTTTGTTAAACATTTATTTGTTGTGAGAAAATAATAATTAATCATGATACGAAACTAAATTTGTCTGTCGGTCTGTTCTTCTTTCACGCCAAAACTACAATATGGTAAACAGATAGTCTAGAATCTTAAAATGGATAAGTAGGCAAATTTTTAAATGAAGTCCTTCGGAAGTACTGAAGGGAAAACCTGATCCTATGAGAGATTTAAACTATAGAGTTTTAGGTAAGTTGGGTAAAATTCTAAGCACTTTCTGACAATTTTTTTTTCAGATCGGGAATCGAAATCTCGGTCCATTGAGTGGTTGAATTATTTCAATGCTAACTTCAACATGACCGAAGGCCCAATACGAAGGAAAGGTTTAAAGTTTGGCAGCGCATTAGTGACTCCACTGGTGTCGCGTTCCTAAAAAAAGCGAAGATTGACAACCTTCTAAGGGTCCTTTGCTTTTGAAGGACGGAACCCTAAAACACGCGAAGCCCTCACGTCAATGACCTTATTCCGCAAGAAGCTAAAGAGAGATTCAAGGTCGCGAGGGCTAGAGATGTGCAAACTAAAAAAAAGATTTTATTTTTATCGACATAACAATTGAAATTTATTAATAGCACATTCGCAGTTACTGCCTCGCCCAATCTTAGCGTGTAATTCCCGGGCGTCTAAATCTACCGCCTTAGAGCCAGGGGTACGCTTGGACCATGATTCAGGATTTGGGGAGTCTGGTAATTACAATGAAGCCACTGCCGCATGACTATGTACATGGGAACCCGACCAATTGTACATGGTATACCCGTTTCAGAAACTATCCGAAATATGCAGGTTTCTTAACGATGTTTTTCCTCGTTCATGGAAGAAATATGCACATAGATTTGATGAAGTTACTGCCTGATATGATAATCAAGATGAGATATACATAGTGGACAATACGACAAAAAAACTTTTTCCGAAATTAAATAGACTATTTCTAGATTAGACTCATAGAAATTTATCAATAATATTTTCGGAATTTTGAAACAGATTTTTATAAAAAAAAACGTAAGAACCCTCCTATGACGTCATCACTCGGCATGACAAATTAATAACGCTTATGCTCACGTTGATTGAAAAAAAACTAAAACCCGACTACCAAAAAAACACGCTCTAAAAAGTACGAAACAAAAAAATTGTCTCTGCTGAAATTATTATGTCATATTGCCGTGGTCGCATGCCGCATTGTTTTTTTTTATTATTATAATGAATCTGTTTTGCTACAGTAGGTGGCATACGACCACGGCAATACGGCATAGTAATTTCAGCGGAGACAATTTTCTTATTTTGTACTTTTTAGAGCGTGTTTTTCGGGTTTTAGTTTTTAAACTTTATTTTTAGTTATGTAAATATAATTACAAATTTAGAATGTGCTTAAAAGCTCTTTCATTTGATGATTTAACCGTCCAGCAAAATTTTTTTTTAGTTCCTTACTCTAAGTCTCCTAGAGGGCGCTGTAATCAATTTAACGTGACGTCATGTAACCTATAACCAGGAGACAATCAAGACGCTTCTAACGACACCTCATTTGTTCAAATATGATAACTAGTTCAGAAGTTATGAGGGAACAGATGAACAACCATACATAAATAAGTACAAAAAATATCGATAATTTTTCCCATCTCTAAAAGGGCTCATTAAGCAGTAGGTCCTTTGAGTATCCCCAGGTCCCTCAAGCCCTTTGCTGAGCTAGCTTCTGATTAAGGGTTATTAGCGGTTAAGTGTTTTTGCAAGGTTTGAATCGCATTGAGTTTCAAAACCTTTGATGGGATAAGCATACTTGATCGAATAACTCACTCACTTTGATCAATATATGATTAAAGCTCACTCGCTTTGAAGAGCTATAAAAAGTAATATAAAGTATCAGCCTATAAACTGTCCTACTGCAGGGCATAGAAATCAAGTCATCGCTACAATGATGGGATTAGGCTTAATCACCACGCTTGCCAAATGCGGATTGGTGATCACAAACCCGAGCTTTGTCCGAAAAATTAGAAACATACTTTTGTCCCGGTACTTTAACCACTAGACCAACAGGCAGGTAGAGCTATCCTATAGATTTCTTGCCAATGTCAAGTAACTTATTGAGAATAAGTAAGCAATCAACAGTCGCAGTCAGTCAAAGTCACAGTCACTCAATAAAACGCCGGTGTTTTGCGTTTTATCGACCTACGGATTCTGCCGATACCACTCTAAACACGTTCGCGGGTTTCAAGACTCTATTAGGTCCAAGCAAGTTGTTCGCGACAACTCACTCGACATACAATAGCGTGTTAAAAACGATACAATTCTAACGATTCTTGTTTACAGAATCACTTCGCGGCACTTCACTGCACAACTAAACAACAAATTTGTTCACTAAAAACCATTAGAAACTTAATTAAAAACTTTGAATTAAAATTATGCTAAGTGAGTGGATGGAAACGTGCCAACCGCCAATCTTAGGATGAATCTAGATGGATGTAAGTATAATTTGTTTAATAATAATAATACCTCAACCCAATAGCCCAGTTCATTTTGTTTTCCATTATTTTCAATAGTCTTATGCCAACCGGGGACTGTCCTTGGCTACACTTCTGTAGTGTATACAGGTATAGTCGCCGGCTGGTGTCACATCACATTATAGTAAAACTGTCAATTGAACGGGCCTCTACGTGTTGGCTTCGGCCCCACGCACGCCTTCCAAAAGTCCGGGACATAATTGCCCGTGGTTATGGAACAACTGACAAACATAATAATAATAATAACGTACCCCAAAATGGGAGAATATATTTATATATTTCAAACATAATAATAATAATAATTCTCTCAACATCTCATACGTTGACCTGATTCCGTACTAAGTAGCTTAAGCACCTGTGTTACAGATATCAGACAACAGAGGAACACAAATTACTTAAATACATATATTACAGCCAGACACTGAACAAACACAAGTGTTCATCGCACAAATGTTTGTCCAGGGTGGGGATCGAACCCACGACCTTTGGCGTAAGAGGCAGGGTCACTACCAATTGCGCCATCCGGTCAGTCAAGGGTCAGTTAAGGGGCGACGGGTAACCCTAACTAGCAACACCATTCGTTTTTAATTGTTAGCTACTAAACCGGATCTATTTTAAACTATTTCGAGGTTACAACCTTTCGGCAAACATACTATTTATTAAATAACCATGCACAAATGTTGGGTCCGTTTTAGTACGCGAATAATTGATCACCGCCAAAGCGGCCACTTTTAGCGTGAATCAATTTTTCGCGTACAAATGTTGGGTCCGCATTTGTGCATGGCTATTTAATAAATAGTATAGTGTTTGCCGAGAGGTTGTAACCCCGAAATAGTTTCAAATAGATCCAGTTTAGTAGCTAACAATGAAAATCGATTGGCGTTGGCGAAAACCTTAATGCGACAAGTGGCAGTTCTTTATAGGCTTTACACAGCGCTTACAAATCGTCATACGTTACAATCTTTTGTAACTATTCATAATATTATAATGATTAACCTGTAGTTACATAAGTATATAGGTACTTATGTAACTATAGCATATATATCATCATCAGCAACCTACACTCGTCCACTGCTGGACATAGGACGGAACGAGCCTCGAGCGACTGAGCGAAACAGACGTGTTATTTTTCACTCCGCATTTATTCGACGATTTAATTAGTTAAAAGTTATTATTTCTCCAAAAAATTGTGATATCCAAACAGCTCAGTGTACGACGGAACGATTTGTGAAAAGTGTTATTCAGAATTGCGTTTGTGTAAGAAGATCTAAGCAAAACCAATTCAAAAACTCTAAAAACGGCAATCGCGCTGCGAGCCCGCCGCCACCGCTTACCGCGCTTCACCCCCGCCGCGTGCTGCGTTGTAACGTGCGAGTATACTTGCCGTAACTCAACAACAACTCGCGCGCTGGCCAACTCCCAACGGCTTCTTTGAAATATCTACCTACTGGTCGTGGGCGATTACCCCAAGATGACATCTAGAAAAGCGCCGTGTGCGGGTTGCCGTGGTGAAGTAAGTGCCGATGGCCCATATATGAAATGCGCGAAGTGTAAACAGATTTTTGACATTATTTGTGCGAATTTTACCGCTGCTGTATTTAATACGCTTACTACGGATTTTAAATCTACTTGGATCTGTGTGGAGTGTCTTAATAGACAACCAAAACATGATAATTCCCATACTCCGGTACGTCAGTCCCAAACGCAAGATCTAATTAGGACTGCTAGCGATTGCTTAGACATTTCCATGCAAACACCTGATAATGTCACTGTGCGTACGAGGGCGCGGTACACGCAAGCTCCTATTGGAAACAAAGCTGAAGATGCCTTGGTGAAATCGTTGAAGGATTCTGTTGTACAGGAATTAAAAAAGCTACAAGCTGACTTTGAAGCTCAGTTTGTCAGCAAAATAAATACTATATTTATTGAACAGTTTTTGGCGTTCAAAACTGAATTTATGGATAAAATAGATTTAGTGATGAATAAAGTTTTGGAATTCGAAGAACAATATAAGTCGGATAGGAATAATGCGAATGAGTCGATGACAAATGCTACAAATTCGGCGTCCAGTAATACTTTTACACCTTTAGTTACCACTGAAAATAAGCCGGTTTCAATAACTGTACCACCACCTAAACGGAAACCGCAAACAAAAACCAAGCCTGTCATACTCGAAACTCAGGCCGGACCTCTTACGCCTCGTGTCCTCATCAATCACAAGGACATACGGGCGAGATCCTCTGCATCAATTTCTATGCCGAACACCCATAATGATGTAGAAGGCGCTGATAAAGGTGACTGGGAAGAAGTGAGGCGCAAACGACCACGAACATCGCATTCCGGCTTACTCAGAGGAACAGCGGCACCGGGATCTACGTTGTTGCAAGCTGCCGAGAGGAGAAGATACTTGCACTTATATTATGTGCGAGAAGGTACCACAGTTGATCAGGTACGTGAGCATCTCCACACTATATGTAGCAGTGGCGAGTGCTCTGTAGAGAAGCTGAACTCTCGTGGAGATTACGCGTCATTTAAGCTGGGGGTTCCAATGAATCAAGCCGAAAACGTGATGTCTTCTGATAACTGGGATAAGGACATATGTATCAAGCCATGGAGGCAGAATTTTCGTGCCACAGGCAAAAACAACCAGGTTTAAAAATCTTTCAATATGTTATCAGAACGTTCGAGGATTACGCTCAAAAACTAGCTTCTTTCATAATAACGTAGCACACACCAAACTGGATATTATTGCGTTGACAGAGACATTCCTGACTAGCTCTGTATCAGATGGTGAAATCTTTCCCGTATGTTATCAGGTGATTCGGAAGGATCGCTCAGGTGACTCAGGATGGGGGGGAGTGTTGTTAGCTGTACGTGACAGTTATACGGTTCGAGTGATAAAAAATATTGATGGTCTAACACCTGATAAGGAACTAATATTCGCAATAGTGAGCAGTAAAATGATAAAATTCTTATGTTGTGTAATATACTTACCACCCAGTTATAACGACGAACAATATCTTGATGTATTGTCTTGTATCGAAAGTGCTGTTTGCGCTTATAGTAATATGAATGTTTTAATTCTAGGAGATTTTAATCTTAACTCCTGTACTTCTGTACTCCTGACTTCTTTTAGACCGATAGCTGTGCTCTCTGTTTTGGCGAAATTATTCGAAACAATATTAAACTACCGTATTTGTCAACAAATTAGCAAAAAATTACATAATAGTCAGCATGGGTTCCGAAAAGGCAGGTCAACGGACACAAACCTTGTAGCGCATGTTGATTACATTTGTTCCGAAATGGATGCAGGTCGACAAGTGGATGCAGCCTACTTTGATTTTAGGAAAGCTTTCGACATAGTCCACAATGACATTCTTTTAACAAAACTGGCGATACTTGGCTTTACACCGAAACTTCTCCAATTTTTTGCAAGCTATCTTAAGAATAGGCGTCAATTTGTAAGAGTAGATGGCTCTGAATCCAAAGATTACTACACGCGTTCGGGAGTTAGTCAGGGTAGCACCCTAGGACCAACTCTTTTTTTGATTTTTATCAATGACTTGCCTGAAACGGTGGGGAGGGCCAAATGTCTACTATTTGTTGATGATTTGAAGTTGAGCTTGGGAATCAATACGTCCGAAGATGCACATGCGCTACAGCGCGATATCAATGCTGTATCTGATTGGAGTAGAGATAACCGCTTGCCTTTCAATGAAACTAAATGTAAAATCATCACATTTGCAGTAAAACGTAATCCTAAAACTATAGATTATAAGTTATTTGACGCTCCGATGGAAAGAGTAAGTGACATTCGTGACCTAGGATTAATATTGGACTCTAAGTTAAATTTTCATAAGCATGTAAATGTAATATGTAAGGCAGCGAGTAAGATGCTAGGGTTCGTCATAAGAACCTCTGCCGATTTTGATGATATTAGAGTAGCCAAAATATTGTACAATGCGTTCGTTCGCAGCAAGCTTGAGTACGGGGCTGTTGCTTGGAACCCGTACCAAGAAAAATATAGCCTTATGATTGAAAGAATACAACGTAAGTTTGCTCGATGGCTTTATAAAAAATGTCATGGATACTATCCATACCTGTATCCCTCTCAGTTTGTTTTAGGGATGGTTGAAATTGAAACTTTAAAGGCTAGGAGAGTAATGGCTACGATATCACACTATCTCTCTATATTACGGGGTAGGCTTGACTGTCAAGAAATTGTGGAAAGGGTTGGCTTATTGGTGCCAAGGTGTTTGCAGTGGGATGAGACGGGCATGGTTGCTCCCCGTAGAAAGCCGCGGCTTATAAAAACACCAGCAACGCGCACCCAAAGAGCATCGTTTGCTCCGACAAATAATGCCCTGCGTCTGATCGGGGACATAATGATTCAGCATGATGATCTGGATTTATTTGCTGACGAAATTGGACATTTATTAAATCAATTCAATTGTATTATTAATGGAGTGGATAGGATGTAATAATAATATTTTATTTAATTTGATTGTCTGTTTGCCATATTTTATTCATTTATTTTAATTATGTACTTATTATTTTTTAATTTTTTGACGTTGTATTTTTGTAATAATTGATTTAATTAAAATTGTATCACATAATTATGCATGCATGTAAATTACCGTATGACTTGCTAGCAAATTGGAGAAATCTGTAAGCTAGCATGTAATGATTATGAATAAATAAATAAATAAATAAATAAATAGGTCTCCCCTAATGCACGCCACTGCTCCCGATTTTCGGCCACTCTCATCCAGCCCACACCAGCCAGCCTTCGAATGTATGGTATATATATGCCAATACATAAAATATCATCATCAGCCCATTTAAGTCCCCACTGCTGGGGCACGGGCCTCCCTCAATCACATGAGGGGTAATTGCCATACTCACCACGCTTGGCAGACGGGTTGGCGAGGACATAAAATATACTAAGAAATAAATAAACATAATGCGTTTCCACCGCCGACTCGGAAAGTTGTTTCTGGTCGAGAAGATCCGGCAAGAAACTCGCCAGTTACTCTTTTTGATCGCCAACTTTTTATACAAACAATGTTTTATTATCCTCATACCAAATCATATAGTCTACTGCAATACAAAATCAAATGAAGCACATAAAAAACTTAATATGAGGTAAACCGAACCAAACCAGTCCCCAAAGGTGGCACCTGTTCACAAGTATGACGTATGTGTCAGCCATCATTTCACTTAACCATATTAGAGGGAATGTAATGACCCGCCACATAGCGCCACCAGTGGACTGCCCCCAGTGGGGTCACAAGTGCGCTGCCAACCTTTTCGCCTTCACTCACTTGGCGAAACACAGCTTAGGCGATTGTTTCAAGTTTTCTGTGAGGCCGTGACACGATGTTTTCCCTCACCGACGATCTAGAGGTGCATGCTTGGATGGAGAATGCCACGTGAACAAAGCTGCGGGCGACCGTTAGTATTAAGAGGCCTGCGGAGGTCAGTTCAAATTGAATTTTGGTTGCCTTCGGTGCAAGGGTTGCAAGTTCGGTCCCTGCACAGTACAAACATTTGTGTGCATGAACATGTCTGTTTGTATTGGTTTGGGTGTTTTCTATGTATTATAAGTATGTATTTACAAAAGAAAAGTATTATATGAATATATTTGTAATCCCTCTGTTGATTCTGATATCAGTAACACAGGTGCTTGAGCTACATATCTCGGAGTCAGATCAATGTATGTGATATTGTAAAATATTTATTTATTAATTCGAGGCAAACTTCGCCGTTCCTTTTACATCTCGCTATCTCTGTCGCGCCACCCGCGACCCTTACGTGCGAGTAGAAACAGCAAGATGGCTGTTTAAAATTAGTAAGGAAATTGTGAGCATTTGCAAATATAAAAAATTATATATGAACTTTCTATAAAAAAATGTGTAACTATAAATACAATGCTGTGTCTCTGTTAATTGCGTTTTTAATATAAAACAAATAGGCAGAAAATAGGCCGTTAACGCCGAAATATTTACGAAACATACAGTCAAAGAAAGAAAAGATTCGTTAGTTTCAAATTGATTCGTTTGATATGCTATGAGCACTTATTACCTTTCATAAATTGGTCATTTGCACAGAAAATGACAACATTGATTCCTTTTGATGTAGGGTAAGCAGGAGGAATAGCGCTCAATGGGTAATAGCGCCCACCTCTGTAGCTCTGTCAAAACAGTACATAGCAACACGCCACGTTGTGTGGAGGGCGAGGGGAAGGGTCCTCGAACCTACAACGATGCGATCGGACAGTCAGCCTGCGTCATGCGACGGTGAAATGCGTTTCTTTTTTTGCGCCCGCACTGATCTAATATTTCGTCTCATGATTTTTGTCGGTAAGTCTAAAAGGCTGATCTTCAGTACTAATATGACTAATTTGTGATATTTTGTTTGATTATAATGTCTCTTGTTTGATATTTTCCAAGAAACATGTTTTGGCGTCATTAGATCGGACCTCGAGCGGCATTACCCGATGACAAGGGCAATGCCGCTCAAACATGATTTTTTAAAAATGTTTTTCTACTATTAATGGGTCTAAGATATAAGCTTCTGTAGTTAAATTGTTGACTAATGGATAATTAAAGAATTTATTACGTTTCATAATTTTCATTTAAAATAATTAATTTAAAAAATACACATGTTTTTCCTTAAGTGAACGCCATTCCCCCTCCTTACCCTAACGAAAATTTAAAGAAGGTTGGCAGATCTTTATAAAACAGTATGTTAAGTAACTGATTTTTGCAGTGCAACAGCAATGAAACATCGAGATATCCTCAAATTGCAAATTATTTTGGTATTACGTTTGTATGGGAAATACATTGTTCGCCGGCCCCTTTATATCTCACATCACTGCACAAAACAATAACTGTCTTTGTAGGTAAGCCACTAACACGGTAAAATAGTTATCATTACCATGCCACTAAATACTAATTAAATCCTTTGAATTGCATCAGCTGCCAATTGCACTGCACTAACAATTCTACCGACAGAATCCAAAACCCGTGTTAATTGTCTAAACCAAAACCTATCGAAAGATAAATTAAAAATCGAAAATTTAAAAAACCCCCGACAAAAACAAATAGGTTATTCGTCATTTTCTGACGGCGGCCATCTTGGATTTGAAATGGACTGGAGAAACGTCTATACTCGCACCCCACGAGTGCGAGTATAGACGCAAATAGTGTGCGAGCGAGAAGTGAATAGATGCGCCGCCATTTCTGATCCCATTCTTTATCCGCACGGGTTGTATCTTTGTGACGGCGGCCATCTTGGATCGATTTACTTACCTACTAACCGTGATCGGACTTTACACTGACCAGACTCCCCAAATACTGAATCATGGGAATGGGAGTTTTGACCGTGGCAGACCCACGTTTCGGCATGAATGGGCCGGATCAACCGGAGTGATACCACGCCTCACAGAAAACCAGCGTAAAGTAGCACTGTGCTGTGTTTCGCTGCGTAAGTGAGGGTACCGGAGGCCCATTCCGGGGGAAAGGGGGTCAAAAGGTTGGCATCGCACTTGTGTCGTGGGTGTCAATAACCGGCGGCAATTGCTTACCATCAGGTAATCCGTGTGCTCGTCTGCCACCTATCACTTAAAAAAACATAGTCAGAGCGTACCGCGGACTCCAATGCAACATTTGACTCTAATCCGGAATTAAAAGCTGAGTTGAGGAGGACTTTATAAAAAAATGTTTATTATCCATGAGTATCCATAAACAGTGGCAATCGTATGCCGTCAGGTGATCTGTCTGCTTATTTTCACACACGCCTACTTATTTAGAATATTTTCATTATATAACTGTGTATTTACCTACCTATCGTCTGTTCTCGTACTCACCTTTGTCTGTAGTTTTAATGTGTCAATGTTACCTTACCTATGTTTTCTAATGAATGTTCATTGTTAAATTATTTATTGTGATGGTCAATAAAATGTTTCTTTCTTTCTTTCTTTTATTTGCCACGTTAAAAAAATCCCACACTTCACAACCCCCATAAAGTCGGTCAGAAATCAGTGGGTTATTGTACATTGACCACAAAGTAAACTCACCACAGAAAAAAGTATGTGTAAACTCACCACAGTTCTATTTTTATGAAGTAAATTGTTTATTAATAATTTTGGTTATTGTAAACTCACCACCATTGCTTTTATGAAAAGGTCTGCAGAAAAATCAAACAACAAGTAGAATAAAAAATTATTTATTTTTTCGATATGGGAAAATTCAGGAGGTTACATAATAAAATATATGTACAAGTATGTAGGTAAGGATGATTAGGAAAGGAAGGAAGGTAAGTAGCCGTGTGGTCCCCGGCAGAGTAGAATAGACCACCCTCACTCTTACCGAGGTGTCGTAAAAGGCGACTAAGGTAAAGCTGCTGGTATGATCATCGGCATCCAGAGAAGGAAAACTCTGCATTTATATCAAAACCCTCGCCAACCCGTCTGCCAAGCGTGGTGAGTATGGCAATTACCCCTCATATGATTCAGGGAGGCTCGTGCCCCAGCAGTGGGGACTTAAATGGGCTGACGATGACGATGATGTAGGTAAGTAGTATTTTTTTTACTTTAATTTATAGGGAATCGATATGGGGAAAAATCAGGAGGTTAGGTAATAATTTTTTTTTTTTTTCTATAATAATTGAATTCATTGTAATGTAAAATAAGTACTTACACCATGTCCACTGGAACTAGGGCCTGGTTGATTGGGATCCATTATTTTGGATATAAACCAATCGACTGGTTGGTCTGACTGTTATCCAACAGGTTAAACTTAACAGAACAAATAACCACACGCGCATCGACAAGGTCAAGGGTGATAGAGTGTGCAAAAGCGCAGGAGAAAAAAAGAAAGATGTGCTTTACTGTTAATTCTTAATTTCGTATTAGTTTTCATTGGATATTAACTTATAGGTACTCTCTTAATTTTATCAATATAATTATTCTCTAAAAAAATCAAAAGATTGTTTGCTATCGTTACTTTAAGCAAAAAATATGTGAACTGAGGATTTGTGGCGAATTTACAACAAACCTCACCCGCCTGTGACTAACTTACACATATTTTTAATGCATGTGGTGAATTTACTTTCAATGTATGGAGTTTACAAAATGTGGTGAGTTTACTTTGTGGTCAATGTACAATAACCCAAATCAGGGTTTCGCTAAATTCACAATAAAACACCGGAAACAAGGTCAAGCGCCGCCGGAAACGCAATATGGCCGCCGCGGTGCAATGGCTACCGGAAGTGGCGTATCAGAGAGCCCTTCTCGCTTATTGCGAGAGTTATATTTAAACTGAGGGTTCTCGGCTGCTTTTTGTTGGTTTTTAATGAACAAGAGTTGTTGGAAATTTTTCGAGTGTTGTATTGTACCTAGATTTGGAATTTTGTATACTCGAAACGCTTTAACAACTCTTCTTTATGTAGTAGTAACAAACTATTTTCGTTTGATGAGATGTGAGGTATAAATCGACCAATATTCAAACTCATGGAAGCCTTTACCTACTGGAAAAATGGGGGTTTGGGGGTAATGGTTATTTCTATGAAATTCCACATAAGGTGACGGGTAGGGCACACTAGCGATGCCAATCGATTTAAATTTTTAGCTACTAAACCGGATCTATTTTAAACAATTTTGAGGTTACACACTCTCGGCAAACACTTATACTATTTATTAAATAACCATGCACAAATGTTGGGTCCGTTTTTGTACGCGAAAAATTTATTCACGCCAAAAGTGGCCACTTTTGGCGGTATCAATTGACGTCGCTAGTGTGTCCTACCCGTCACCTTAATGATTATGGAGGAGCCTGGAGGTGCCAGGGGGTGTTTGGATGTGTCTGGAGAAGACTTCACAAAGGCCTTAAATAAAATTGGAGATCATTGGGGAAGTCAGGGGTAGTTTGGAGATGTCTGGAGGTGATTGTTTTTAGAGTGAAATTCAGGTGGTGTCTGGGTCTATTTGGAGAAGACGTATTTATGCTTTCAGTAAAATTGTAGATGATTTTAGAAATCTAGGTAAGTTTGGTGGTCTTTTCTTTTCTTTTATGTGATAGGTGGCAGAAGAGTAGACGGATCACCTGATGGTAGGCGATTGCCGCCGCCCATGGACACCCGCAAAACCAGTGGAGTCATAAGTGCACTGCCAACCTTTAACCCCCCCTTTCCCCCGGATTGGACCTCCCTCACTCACGCAGCAATACAGCACAGTGCTTATCTTATCTTGTCTTATCTGTTAGGGGCCATTTTCATGGGGCACGTCGACCCTAAGGAATCTTTTGTACCTTCCCTATCTTTTGCGCTCTTACTCACGAAAGATTCGTTTCATCAGCATCACGATGTCTTTCGGATTGAAGTGAATGTAGTCTCCTGGTTTAGGATAAGCGTTACCTAGAAGACACATTCTGCCTCTGGCTAGTGAGTCGCATTCACATAAAAGATGTTCTATGGTTTCCGTCTCCTCCTTGCATGCTCTGCAGTCGCTGTTCGATGTCATGTTCATCTTCATCAGCATTTTGTTCGTTGCATAATGCCCTGTTAACGCTCCTATGAGCATCCTTGTCTGTTGTCTATTGCCTCCGAGAAGATATTTTTTCCATATCTTTGTATTGTCTCCTATGAACAGCACAGTGCTGCTTCACGCCGGTTTTCTGTGAGCCCGTGGTATCACTCCGGTCACGCCGACATATTCATTCCAAAGCGTCTGGAATTGTCTGGAGGTTCGCTTAAGTCATTACGAAAGATTCTGGAGGTGCCAGGCGGTGCATGTATGTATCCGGAGAAGATGAATTTAACTTCCAAGAAAATATTCCTTCAATCTAATTGAGATGACTGGAGAAGTCTGGATACAGTAGGAGGTATTTGGGTGTACCTAATCGGTGTTTGTATGAAACTGTTATTAGTTATTACTGATTATAGAGGAACTTGGAGGTGCTAGGAGTATGTGAATGAGTTGGGAGACCTAGAATCTTGGAGGTGTCTGGCTTTCTTTCTTTCTAATTGCTTTCAGTATAAAATTACTCTTAGTGATTTTGGAGGAGTCTGGAGGTGTCAGGGGGTGTTTAGATATATCTGGAGAAAACTTATTTAACTTGAAAAAATGCCTTCATTTATATTGGAGACGATTGGAGAAGTTGGGAGGTGAGGTGGTGGTAATAGTTTTATTCTATAAAGTTCTGCTATTGATTATGGTGGAGCTTGGAGGTGCCAGGGGGTGTGTAAATCTGTCTGGACAAGACGTCTTTAACTTCAAATAGGGCCTTCAATAAAATTGGAGATTACTGGAGAAGTCTGGATTAATTTGAAGGTGTCTGGAGGTAGGTAATCGTTTTTAATGTGATATTCTCCTTAGAAATTATGGAGGATCTTGGAGATGCCAGGGGGTGTCAGGTTCTATTTGGAGAAGACAAATTTGACTTAAATGAATGCCTATTAAAAATTGGAGATGATTCTAGAAGTTTGGGTATGTATGGAGGTGTTTGGATGTGACAGCTTCAGTTTGAATTTTCTCTTAGCGGTCATGGAGGAGCATGGAGGTGCCAGGGGTTGCGCAGAAGACATTTGCTTTCAAAATGTATTCCATCAAATTGGAGACGATTGGAGAAGTCAAGGTAAGTTTGGAGGTGTCTGGGGGTAAATCAAATCGTTTTATGTATGAAATTCCTCTCAGTGATTATGGAGGAACCTGGAGGTAAAAGGGGGTGTTTGAATATGTCATTTTCATTTTTTCCGCTATCCTACAGATGGTTGCCGCAATACATTGTTGTCTACTTACCTTTCTTATAAGTCCTGAAAGAGTCCCTAGCAGGCGAGTACTGTATGTCGTACACCAGCGTGCTGTCAGGTAGCAGACTCCGCTCCTTGTTGATTCTGTATACCGCGTACTTGAACGCTAGCTCAGCGCTGCCCCCTCGCGCTTCCTCCGTGAAAACTGCCCCTGATGACCAAAAAATAAATAACATGATGTCAAATCTCGCCATAGATAAATCTACATCTTATATCGCTTGCACTGATGGGGAATGTTTACAGAATTTATTCGGTCTGTCTCATGTCGCTTCATTTTGCCGCTGTCCTACTTGTCATTGTTGTTACACACTTCTTAATTAGCTAACATTCTTTAAAATCTGCCTCGCACAACAAAACTACGCAATAAATAAACTATCGTATGCGGTACTACTACCAATGCGACCAAACAAAAAAAAAACAATTTAGAAACCCGGTGACCAACTTGTAACTCCTTTGGTGTTGCATGGGTCCATGAGCGGCGGTTCTCGCTTACCATCAGGTGATCCGTTTGCTAGTCTGCCCTCTATTTCATAAAAATGCCTTTTTGTGTCTATCCCATCTGTCGTGGAGGAAATTGTTTTTAGTATGAAATCCATCTTAATGATTAGAGAAGCTTGGAGATGCCAGGGGGTGTTTGAATGTACCTGGGGAAGTCGAATATAACGTCAAATTCAAAAATTGGAGATTGGAGACGTCTGGGTAAATTTGGGTGTGTCTGAATGAGCCGCTTTTAGTATGAAATTCTTCTCAGCAATTATGGAGGTGTCAGGGGATGTGTGGATTTGTTCGAAGACTAAGTTTTCTATCAAATTGGAGAAGTCTGGAGAAGTTTGGAGGTATCTGGGGGTAATCCCTCTTAGTATGTAATTCCTCTTAGTTATTATGAAGAAGCCTGGAGATGCCAGGGGGTGTGTGGTTGTATTTGGAGAATCTGTAGTTAACTTTGATTAATGTTTCCAATGAAATTGGAGATGATTGGTGATGTCTGGGTTAGTTTGGAGGTGTCTGGGGGTAATCGTTATAGTATGAAATTTCTCTTAGTGATTATGGAGGAGCTTGGAGGTGCCAGGGGGGTGTGGGTGTATTTGGAGAATCTGTAGTTAACTTCGATTAATGCCTTCATGAAATTGAAGATGATTGGAGAAGTCTGAGTAAGTTTGGAGGTGTCTGGGGGTAATTGTTTTAGTACAAAATTCCTCTTAGTGATTATGGAGGAGCTTGGAGGTGCCAGGGGGTGTGTGGATGTATTTGGAGATTATGTAGTTAACTTCGATTAATGCTTGCAATGAAATTGGAGATGATTGGAGATGTTAGGGTAAGTTTGGAGGTGTCTGGGGGGTAATCGTTTTTAGTGTGAAGTTCTTCTCAATGATTATGAAGAAATCTGGAGATGCCAGGGAGTGTGTGGTTGTATTTAGAGAATCTGTAGTTAACTTTGATTAATGCCTTCAATGAAATTGATTATATGAAGGAGCTTGGAGGTGCCAGAGGGTGTGTGGATGTATTTGGAGAATCAGACTTTGCATAAATACCAGAATCACTTACAAATACTCTTAGATATGGGTTTACCAAGCCCATATCTAAGAGTATTTGTAAGTGATTCTGGAACTCCTGGTACCCCAATTGTCACTCACCAATCTTAACGACAGGCGAGACGGCGGAGCGAGCGACGGCGTCCAGCGCTAGCAGCAGCCACCACCCTCGAAACATGTTGCCGCCACATCACCAGCGTGGGTCTTGTCACGCCACACAACCTACGGACAAAAAAAATGAAATAAAAACCAAGAAACGCCTCAAAAACGGATATTTGTTTCAAGTAAATCAAAACTTTATTTACCTAGGTTTGTATGAATAGCCACAGTTCACACATCAATCTGTTAATTGTATTTCAGTGGATTTTCTATTTTAAGTAAAATTCCTCTTATTATGGGGATCTGACTGCCAGAGGGTGTCTTGTATTGGAAACTGTATTAACTTTTAGTGCGTAAATTGAAATTTAGAAGTCGAGTAAGTTTGAGTTGGAGGTGTCTGGGGGTAATTGTTTTAGTACAAAATTCCTCTTAGTGATTATGGAGGAAGCTTGGAGGTGCCATGGGGGTGTGTGGATGTATTTGGAGATTATGTAGTTAACTTCGATTAATGCTTGCAATGAAATTGGAGATGATTGGAGATGTTAGGGTAAGTTGGAGGTGTCTGGGGGTAATCGTTTTTAGTAGTGAAGTTTCTTCTCAATGATTATGAAGAAATCTGGAGATGCCAGGGAGTGTGTGGTTGTATTTAGAGAATCTGTAGTTAACTTTGATTAATGCCTTCAATGAAATCCTCTTAGTGATTATGAAGGAGCTTGGAGGTGCCAGAGGGTGTGTGGATGTATTTGGAGAATCAGACTTTGCATAAATACCAGAATCACTTACAAATACTCTTAGATATGGGTTTACCAAGCCCATATCTAAGAGTATTTGTAAGTGATTCTGGAACTCCTGGTACCCCAATTGTCACTCACCAATCTTAACGACAGGCGAGACGGCGGAGCGAGCGACGGCGTCCAGCGCTAGCAGCAGCCACCACCCTCGAAACATGTTGCCGCCACATCACCAGCGTGGGTCTTGTCACGCCACACAACCTACGGACAAAAAAAATGAAATAAAAACCAAGAAACGCCTCAAAAACGGATATTTGTTTCAATTAAATAAAATCCTTATTTGCCTAGGTTTGTATGAATAGCCACAGTTCACACATCAATCTGTAAATTGTATTTCAGTGGATTTTCTATTTTAAAACGAACACATTCTTCCTTAATACTAATCGCGATCTAACAATAGTTCCAGAACTAAACTACTAAAAACTTGTTGAAACAAGCATTGACATTTAGTACGGTAAAACTTAAAACCTTTAGATTACGTTTTGTTATAAGATGGCATGGCAATTTGACCAATAGTAGTAACCTTTTGAAGCTTCTGGAGGTGCCAGGAGTGTGGATTTGTCTGGAGAAGACTTATTTAACTTCAAAAAATGCCTTCAATCAAATTGGAGACGATTGGAGAAGTCTCTGTAAGCTTGGAGGTGTCTGGGGGTAATCGGTTTTGTATGACATTCTTCTTAGTGATCTTGAAGGACTGTGGAGGTGCCAGGGGGTGTGTAAGTGTGTTTGGAGATGGCGTTTTTATCTTTGAATATGGATTCTATGAAACTGGAGAAATCTGGCTGAGTTTTAAGGTGTCGCTTCTAATATGAAATTCCTCTTACTCCTTAGGACCCTGGAAGGGAGACGCCAGGGAATATGTGTGGATTATCTGAAGAAATCGTATTTATCTCCAAATATGCATTCAATGATATCGTGGACGTCTGGGAGTAAGATGGATTTAGTGTGAAATTTGACAAATAGTAGTAAGCTGATAAGTGGCTGGCAATCTGCATTTGGCACTTACTTACCAATGGTTATACTTCCTACCATTAGTCAACCCCCCTCCTTACCACCTAAATAAAATAACCTTTTAAGCTTACCACAGTGTGAATATCACCAATCGCTCGACATTATTATGGTGAAAGGTGGCAGATGAGATGGTAAGTTGCTGCAGCCTATGGACTTCTGCAAAACCTGTGCAGTCACATATGTCGCCAACCTCTTAACTCCCCTTTCCCCCGGTATTGAGCCTCCGGTACTGTCACTTAATCAACGAATGTGCATCTGGCACAGACGTGCACCCTAACCAGATTGAGCCTTTTCATAGAAAGCCATACTTGAAAAACTGGCTGACGTTGTTTCTCTACCGCACCCGTTTATAGATGCATTAAAGCTGTGTCAGGGCTGGTTGGATCTCTTTCCCACTCTGTAATTTATTTGGCGAAAACGGCATTCTACTGCTTACAGTTCATACTCTGTGAGGCGCGCTCTTTAACTTCCATATGTAAAATCATTTTTTTTAATGGCTTGCTCTTGCTCTTACGAGAGAACTCTGCCAATGTCAAGTGATTAAAGAGACACGTTCCTTAGAAAATTGGTTGAGTAATAAGCTGGTCTCTTTAATTAATTGAGTTTGGGTTATTATTAAACACCACCTAAATCAAACAAAACGTACACTGACCATACACATTTAGACAACACAAACTTTGTTAATTAGGAGATTCATACTCGTAGATGTAAAATCTAAGGAGCCTCTGCACTATTACTTTCTACTCTGTGGCATTACAAAGTACTAATAACAACGTTACAAGTCGAAGCCGAAACTTTCTCCCCTTTAAACGCTTGTTTACTCGGACCTCTGTCATTTTGTTAACTAAGTTTTTATTTATTCTTGTTTCATTATCAAAAGTTACGAAAAGAAATACATACTAAGTCCGATGAAATGACTGCCGTGACCCTTAAACATGGGAATCAGACCATGTGCATCACGATTACACGTGCAGAACCGTATCTGAAGTATTTGTGGGTATCCACAGATTACTAAACTATCAGAAACCTTGCATATTTCACAGCCAAGCCACTATATGCCGATAATGGAAGATATACATACGCAAATAGATTTAAAAATCACAGGTGTCTGCTCGGATTGGAACCCATGACGTTCTTATATACTCGGCTACCATAGTTCTTGCATTCGTGAATTTTCCAGACACCTCCAAACTTGCCCAGACTTCTCCAATCACCTCCAATTTAATTGAAAGCATAATTGGAAGGTTTAATTACCTGATTCCCCAAATCCTGGATCATGGTCCACGCCACGACCTGGATATGGTACACGCTAAGATGAGGTATATTTGAAACTTAATACCATCTTCTCACACACCCTGGCACCTTCAGGATCCTTCATAATCACATAGAGATTTCATACTAAAAACAGCTACATCCAGACACCTCCAAACATACCCAGACTTCTCCAATCATCTCCAATTTCATTGAAGGTATTTTTTGAAGTTAAATACGTCACCTCCAGACACATCCACACACCCCCTGGCACCACCCGGGTCCAACATCATTAATAAGAAGAATTTCATACAAATTTAAGATTACCTCCAGACTTTTTTAAACATACCCAGATTTTTTCATTGATTTCTATTAAGTTTGAAGGCTTCTTTTGAGTTAAAAAACTTGTTCCACATGGTGGACTTAACATGAATAGAGATTAGTTACTTTAAATGCAACCGGTGCACCAATAGGTATATAAGGGTAGTGTAAGGTAACCCTGTTACTCGTTAAACTCATGAGATCTAGGTAAGAACTACTACTCTTCAATCATCATAAAAGAAAATCTTGGAGGTGTCAGGGGGTGTGTGGATGTGTCTGCAGAAGACGTATTTGACTTAAAAAAAATAATTTAATCAAATTGGAGGTGATTGGAGGTGTGGGTTAGTTTGGATGTAGTCTGGGGGTAATCGTTTTTAGTAGATAAAATTCCTCATAGTGATGGTGAAAGATTCTGGAGGTGCCGGAAAGAGTGTGGATTTGTCTGGAGAAGACATATTTAACTTCAAAGAATGTCTTTAATTAAATTGGAGACGATTGGAGAAGTCTGGGTAAGCTTGGAGGTGTTTGGGGGTAATCGGTTTTGTATGACATTCTTCTTAGTGATCATGAAAGACTCTGGAGGTGCCAGGGGGAGTGTGAGTGTGTTTGGAGATGGCGTATTTATCTTTGAATAGAGATTCTATGAAACTGGAGAAGTCTGGGTAAGTTTGAAGACCCCTGCGGTTAATCGTTATAAGTATGATTCTTATGGGGGACCTAGGAGGTGCCAGGGGGTGAGGAATGCCTTGATTCAAATTGAATTTGATTTGAGAAGTCTTGGTAAGTTTGGAGGTGTCTGGGGCTAATCGATTTTAGTATGAAATTCACCATACTGATTTTGAGGAGCCTTGTGATGCCAGAGAGCGGGTGGATAAGTCTCGAGAAAACATATGTAGCTTTAAATATGCATTCAATGATTACAAAATACGATTGGAGACTACAGAACGAAACGATTGGAGAAGTTTGGGAATGTTTGGAGGACCTTGGGCATGATAATTGTTTTTACTATAAAATTCTTTTTTATTTTAGTAACAATACAAAACGCGAATCTTCCTCATGGTATAATTATTTTCCTTTTATAGAAAAAAGCCAAGACTATTAGGTCCAAAGAAGCATTGCTCTAAGAACCAAAGTAAGATGTCCTCTTCTACAAAAAACCTCTTCATGGAGGCAATAGACAACAGACAAGAATGCTCATAGGAGCGTTAACAGGGCATTATGCAACGAACAAAATGCTGATAAAGTTGAACATAACATCGAACAGCGACTACAGAACATGCAGGGAGGAGACCATCTTTTATGTGAATGCGACTCACTAGCCAGAGGCAGAATGTGCCTTCTAGGTAACGCTTATCCTAAACCAGGAGACTACAGGCACTTCAATCCGAAAGACATCGTGATGCTGATGAAACGAATCTTTCGTGAGTAGGAGCGCGAAGGATAGGGGATGTAAAAAATCCCTTAGGGTCGACGTGCCCCATGAAAAAGGCGCCTTCTAATAGATAAGATAAGAAGCAAGTTGTCCACGACGTAAGACCAATCACTCGACTTAAAAATGTTAAAAACAGATTGATATATATACACATTTTTGAGAGAATACAAATCGTAAGATAAAGCCGCATTTGGTGCGTGCAAAAGCGCATTTTTGGTAAATTTGATCGCTAAAATCTCAATATGATCTGACTGGACTTAAGCCCTCGCTTTCGTAAAATGCAAAAACATATGGGTGAATCCTTGAATCCGAACATTACCCGGAAAATGGTTGTTTACTTCAGAAACACGTTTTTGCTCGTTAACGATCAAAAGGGAGATCAAAACATTAAAAGTTAGTGGTAAATATGTAAACAGATGCTGCCATACCGACAGCTAGTTTGTAATACATGTCACTGGATGGCGCCACTGCGCCAGCCAATTATAGCGCATGCTGTTTCTGATTCTTCCTCTTCTCCTGTTGCCATTTTGCGTGCCTGTTGTTCTTTTTATACAATAAATATTTTATACTTCATTTTTACGAGTTTAACATTCTACAACGGACCCTCTGGACCCTTTACAGTTAGGTACGTCCTGTTTTGCGAAACATATTTCTGATTAAGTATCTCGCACCCTTGCTTTTGTGGACCATTAGCACCGGAATTTGATTTAAATTAGTTTTAACATTCCGAAATAAATGGACTTTATTCATAAAAGTAGAATAAACCTTAGCTAATAATAATAATAATATCCTCCAACCGATTCCGGCTAAGGCGGCTAATCTGAACGATCAGCCACTTACGCAGGATATATCCTAGTGTTCAAGTGTGTGCGCACACACAAGTGAACTCTCTATTGCCTTGCCCTCATATTCCGATGGGACACCAGTGTGACACGACCGGAGAGAGATCGGGCGTAGGGCCATCGGCTTAACATACTTCCCGAGGCACAGTGATACAAAACCACCAGCTTATAGATTTCAGACTTCACACAGAAATCTCAGGTATTTTGACCTGACCCAAGATGTCATCAAAATACTAAAAGCGCCATCGGGCCAGAATCTCAGCAAGCTTTAGGCCGTGGAAGGTCATGCTTTGGAATGAATGGGCCGACTCGACCTGAGTAATAGATAATAATATATATTTCACAACATCACATACATTGTTCTGACTCCTATATAGGTATCTCAAGCACCTGTGTTACGGATATCAGAACCAACAGCGGAATTACAAATACTTTTACATATACATTTAATATGTACTTTTCTACATACTTACATACAATACATAGAAAACACCCAGACCAATACAAACAGACATGTTCATGCACACAAATGTTTGTACTGTGCGGGGATCGAACCCACAACCCTTGCACAAGAGACAGCGTTCACACCGCAGTAAATTCAGCATGGCTCGGAGTGAGACAAAGACAGACTATACGGAAGATGTGTGGGAGAGACACGATATACAGCCTAGTTCGTAGGTCAACGAACTCTTCGATATCAATGTATCTAGAGCCAACCATCTGTGATCTGTATTTATTTTGTGTCCCTCCGGTCCCACCTCTTTCTTAAAATTAAAACCCCCATATTTCCCCACAATCTCATTTGAATAACATCAATAAAGCGGTTCGTTAAAATTCAGGATTCAGTACAAAAATTCATTTGAAATGTTTCTGCAACTAATTCAATAAGAAACTTGACTTTGAGTCGCGGATAAAACTCTCCGGATTAAATTTTGGTGTCGCGATGGAGGACTTTTTAGGGATGTGGGCTGTTTTATCGATGAGACAGTCAAATAAGACAGTTGATATTGAACCAAACGGGCTTGTCTTAAAGGTCTCCATTGAAGAAACTTTACACTTGATGTGTGGCTATCCGTACATGAAAACAGGAAAAGATATAATATTTGACTTCAAAATAAGTCAATCAAATTGAAGATGTTTGGTTAAGTTTGGAGGTGTCTGGCTGTAATCCCTTTAAGTATGAATATGGAGGAGCCTGGAGGTTCCAGGGGGTGTGTGGATGTGTGAAGAATATGTATTCAACCTCGAAAAGAGGATTGAGATTAAATTAGAGATAATTGGAGAAATCTGGGCAAGTTTGAAGGTGTCTGTAGGGGGTAAAAGCTTTATTATGAAATTTCTCTTAGTAAGCTGGAGGTGCCAGAGGGAGTGAAAAAGACACACTACTTGACTGTAAAGAATGGGTCAATAACATTGGAGATGATTGGAGAAGTCTTGTATAATTCTGGAGGTATCTCTGTGAGGAGCATCCTTAAGTTTTGAGGATTATGGAGGAGCCTGGAGGTGCCAGGGGTGTGTAAATGTGTGGAGAAAATGTATTTAGCTTCAAAGAAAGTCTTTATTTGAATTAAATTGGAGATGATGGAGAAGTCTATGAAAGTTTGGAGGTGTCTGAGGTTAACATCTTTACTAGAAATTTGTCTTATTGATTACGGAGGAGCCTGGAGGTGTAAACTAGAAATGTTTGGCGTAATCTAGATAAGGTTGGAGGTGTCTGGGAATAATCTCTTTAAGTATTTTTTTCACCCAGTGATTATGGAGGAGCCTGGAGGTGCCAGGGGGGGTGTAGAGGAAGTGTATTTAACGTCGAATAAAGGCTTAAGATCAAATTGGAAACGATTGAAGAATACTGGTATGTTTGGAGGTGTCTGGGGGGTAACATCTTTTACTATAAAATTTCTCTTAGTGATTATCGAGAAGCCTGGAGGTGCCAGGGGGTGTGTATATGTATGGAGGAAGTGTATTGAACTTCAAAGATAGTCTTGATTGAATTAAAATGGATATGTATGGAGAAGTCTAGGAAAGTTTGGAGGTGTCTGGGGTCAACAATTTTTAATTACGAAATTGTGGAGGTGCGTGCAGGTGCCAGGGGATGTGTGGCTGTGTCTGGAGAAGACGTATTTAACTTCAAAGAATGCCTTTAATGAAATTGAAGACGATTTGAGAAGTCTGGGTAAGTTTGGAGGTGTCTGGGGGTAGTCCTTTTTTGTATAAAATTCCTCTTAGGGGCGAGTGGATGTGTCTGGATTTCTGGAGAAGACGGATTTAACTTAAAAAAAGCTTTGAATCAAATTGAGGATGATTGGAGAAGTCTGGGTAAGTTTGGAGGAGTCCGAGGGTAATCGTTTTTAGTTTGAAATTCCTCTTAATGGAGCAATCTGGAAATGCCAGAAAGGGTGTCTGTGTTTGGAGAAGAAATATTTGGCTTCAAATTGTAAATTAATTGTTAGTGGGGTTCCATATACCTCAAAAGAAAACGTAGCTTTCATAGAATCACTGTTTTCCGTTTGTATTTAGTTACCTACTGTAAAGTAGGCAAATATTATGTGAAAAAAAAATCTCAGTAACATCACTAATGGCGCGAGAAAGCTTTGTTTTACAGAGACCAGAGAACACAAATCATAAGTCATCTAACTTCTTTTAAATCGCTACAAAAGAAAGGGAGGGTCGTTCGTAAAGACGGAAATTAAAAACCTTTAACGTTTCATTGGCTACAGATATCTGACGTTAGAACGAGATTAAAGTCCACGCCACGAAAAAAGTCCCACGGAAATACACGGAACTAAAGAACAATGGCGAAATATATGTTGAATTATTTATTTAGCGTCTTAAAATATCTTTATGACGAAATTATATTACATAAATTAATAAGATTTTTCAGACTTTAATCTAGTCCTGATTAAGTCCAGAAAAAAAATCTTATTTAAAAAGAAACTCATGAGCCCAATTCTCGGGCTCGTGACATTTATTTTCATACGACATATATCACTAAAACATAGTTTTTTTGTATGGTTTTCGGGTGATATCCGCCATTTTCTCAAAATATCACAAGCACGAGAATTGGGCTACATATATAAAATATACTTTATGACAGTTTTTTTTCTTCTTCGACTTCCGAATCCGCTCCACACTTCTCCGCTTCATCCGCTCCTGTTCGCTCGCGGCTTCTTCGCGCGCAATACGCGACTAAGTATGGAGCGGGCTTTTGGGGTTTCACAAGTGATATCACTTGGTCAAAAGTAGCCCCTGGTTTCTTGAATCTGCTTAAATTACTTACCTGTAGATTATTGGACGTAAAAATACTGTAAATATTTAGTTTTTTGTACAATTTCGTATTATTTGTTCAGACATAACTTGAGAAACTTTAAACTGATATATAATCTTTATATCCAGACTTACAACAATCGTGTACCTAACGTCAATATGTTGAGGAACTCAAGCTGTATATAATTACATATTTTTCATACCAAGACGCAAAAATTATACTAACAAAAATGTTATATGGAGATTCGCCATTGTCCTTTGATATTCCTTGTGTCTATGTATGTACATAAAGTAAAAATTTGAATGTTGATGGCGACTCAAGCGCGCTTTTCAATGAAATTGGAGACGATGTGAGAAGTCTGGGTAAGTTTGGGGGTGTCGGGGGGTAGCGGTTTTTTGTGTGAAATTCATCTTACCGATCATGCACGAGCCTGGAGGTTTCAGGGGGCGAGTGGGTGTGTTTGGATTTCTGGAGTAGACTTCTTTGGTGCGCGGACTTTCGACACGGCGGTTTTAGCGGACCTCAAACGATACCTTGACTTGGGTCATTCATTGAAAAAATGAATGGTAAAGTACGTATTTGTAATTCCTCTGTTGTCTGATATCCGTAACACAAGTGCTTAAGTTATTTAGTACGGAATCATTTCATGATCACGGGAAGTGTTCTGAGGAACTGTTTGATCTACTCCCTGCAGCTGAATTCTTATATCGAACCACGCAAGCGGTTGTCATTCCACCCCCATCATCTCGATGGATGGCGGTCTAATACTGTGCGTTTCTCCCGGAACTTTCTACCACGTACCTCAGTTCTGTGGAACGGTTGGGCTGCGGGAGTATTTCCCGACGGCTACGACTTAGGGACCTTCAAGAGAAGAGCACACTCTTTTTTAAAAAGGCTGGCAACACAGCGATCTCTCTGATTTCGCGGATGTTCATGGGCGGCGTTGATTACTTTCCCTCAGGTGACTCGCTTGCCCGTTTGACGCCTCTAGCATAAAAAAATGTATGAGATGTTGTATATTTTTTTATTTTTAACTGTTACATTCGAGCTGACGACTTGTTAAAGTTAGTGTCATTCTTTCAATAATTAATAAATGAAATAGACGCCTAGTCTACCGTCTGCCACGAGTCTTTGCGTTGTGTACAGTGAACATTTTTACTACACAAAAAGCATAACCCTCCGTTTTGACTGCAGTTAAATGATTCCATAGACAAAAGAAACTCAAGAGTAATAGCGATCTATTGTTTGTGGCTTCACTTTTTTTTTCGCTGTGAAAAGCAGCCCCTAACAATGCGGCGATGGATCGTGGTTACATGTTCAAAATCATTATTTCAGTGGGTATCCACAGCTGGCGAGTTTCTTGCTGGATCTTCTCGACCAGAAACAACTTTCCGAGCCGGTGGTAGGATCGCATTAAGTATGAAAAATGAAAATGAAAAAATCTTTATTTCGACAACTTACAAAGATGCTTCACAAAATGAAGTATGTTTATTTATTTTTAGTATATTTCATGTATCAACATTATATAGGTATTAACATGCAAATTATACATAAATAGTTTAAAATTAAGTACTTAAATGTATGAAGATTTGTAAGTGCTGTGTACACATCTGTGGTGCGCACCTTCAATAATAAATACTACCTATGTTCCAAATTTCATGATTTTCAGTCTGGTAATTTCGGCTGAGCGTTGATTTCGTGAAAGACCAACAAATATTTTCACAAAAAAAACCGCCTTCAAAAAAAACGAACTAAAAAGTGTAAAATAACATTTTTAACACTTAAAATAACATTTTATAACAGTACACTCGAGAAAAGGCGTTATTGAAGTCGGCGCCCAAGACTATCTTGTAATACTCATTAAATTATTCAACAGGGATTAGGCTCCGACTTCAATAACACCTTTTCTCGAGTGTACTGTTATTTTTTTAATTCAGCCTATAAACTGTCCCACTGCAGGGCAAAGGCCTCCATCATAGAAATCAAGTTATTGCTACTATGATGGGATTAAGCTTAATCACTACGCTTGCCAAATGCGGATTTGTGATCACAAACCCGAGCTATCTCCGAAAAATTCGAAACATACTTGTTGACTACAGGATGGCTAGGGAGCCTTTTTAGAGTCTTTTATATTGTTTGTTTATGTTCTGTTTTGTCTCTGTCTGTCTCTTCTTGTACAAACGTCATAGCGGTTGGTTTGATCATTTTATTAATATATTTTATTTACCTATTTAAATCACTCTTTCATTCATACAGTCCATTCCTATAGCTCACATTTTGGTCCTTCACCCGTAAATTGATCCATTCGCCATTTATTTGTTTAGTTTTCACGTAGAATTATTCATTTTCATTTTCATATAGTTTTCCTTGTCAAATATTTTTCTTACGTCAAATTTTTTTCACGATTTATATAATGGTTTTTGCGTTCATAATCATTACAAACCACCGCTAGGCTTCCCGCTAAGGAAACCGTAAAGCCTTTACCATCGGAGGAGCACAAGAGCTCCATTTTTAAGTCTCCAGTGTTATCGGAGGGGCCCCAAGGGCTCCATGTCTACACCCCCGATGTCATCGGAGAGGCCCAAGGGTTCCATGTATAAATTCCCGATTTCATCGGAGGGACCCAAAGGCTCCGTCTCTAAATCCCCGATGGTAAAGGAGACGTTATCACCAGTCGTACCCCTACTCCCGGAGGAGATTCCTTTCTCCGTAAGTTCACCCCGGGGGGAGGGAGACGACGACTCGATTTATCGCAGATCGAGCTCCAAGAGCGTTCTAGTTAAAGCTGCTGAGGCGCAACTCAGGCGGAAGCTCGCTGATATTGCAAAACAGCAGCAGCGAGTGGAAATCGAGGTGGCTCGCGCGCGAGAGGAAGCGGTCCGCAAAGCTGCCGCCATGGAGGAGCGAGTAGTTCGAGCTGAGTATGAGCTTGCTTTGGCGGAGGCCACAGAGCGAAGGTCGCGTAAGTTGCGATCTCGCCTTCCGAGCACCACCGCGGAGGTAACGAGTTCCCCTATTGATATTTCAGCGAGCGTAAAACACCCTTCCACACCTTTCAATAAGAGGACATCAACGTGTGCAACGACTCCTCTCATATCAGCTACCGCACGAACAACAGAATCTTCTAAGGTAGCGATAAGTATGCATAACGCGGCGAGGTACCCTGTATCTCCCGAGGCTACCTTATGTATGTTCTGCGGAAGGCACGACTGCAGCGCGAGGTCGTGTTCCATGTTTATAGCTGATGATGTTGAGGAGCACCAGTTTGATGGTCATCGTGTTTATGTGAAGTGCAGAAATTGTATTATACTCGTGCTTCGTCCTCGAGATTAGTATTCCTACCTATTTATATTAAAGCCTAACAATATAAACAAACACTATGTAGTAACGCGTAAGTGTTGCCACTTCTTTGCACTTAGTTTAATTTTATTCATATTTCGTCATTTCCGGTTGAATTAAAAAAATTCAAACTGAAATGAGGATTAAAACGACAGTTTCCGGTTCAAATTTTAAATAATTTTGAAACGGAAACGGAATTTTGCCTTCTCCCGCCAACGACCCCACCTTAATGGCTTCTCTCAGTCGTTTCGTCATTCGCAATTTAGTGCTCGGCCACTTCGCACATCAAGATGCCGAAAAGAAAACACGAAAATGCCATCGAATATTTAGCAAGTAAACTGAAAAAATTAGAAAAGAAGATTAGACGGTCAAGAAAACGAAGATCTTCGTCGGAATCGTCCACCTCAACATCAAGCTCCCGAAGCTCGTCTCCAAGCTCAAGAGGCGTGTCACCAGCTCCACCAACCTTCTTGGCGCTAGCAAACCAAGGTTAGTTTATTAACCATGCAATGCCCAAGGCATTTGGCACCCATGGTGTCATTTCAGTTAATGTAACTGAGGCGAGGTGTATTCAACCTCGAGGAATACACATACGAATAATTTTCGCAGTATTCCGTGCACCCATGGTGCGACAACGAGTCAGTAGCACGCAATTAGCACGGAATTCTTTCTCGGCTCCCAAGGTGCCTTTGCAAGTGCTAATTTTATTATACTGCCACTCAATAACAATGTACCTTTGGTGCCAAATTAAACGAAACTTAAAGGTTTCTTATCTTTTTATCCTGCAAGATTGTGGGTGGAATTCAATGAATATAACACCCCCTTTTTCATGCAGATCGACATGAGGACTATGAAGAAACAGCGACCGCAGAACCTGGCCCTACCGTCGCTCCTTCAGCGACAACGCCTGACTTCCCGCCAGCGGAACCCATCGCCGGGACGTCGGCCAGCTCCGCCGCGAGGACACCACAGCAGCCAGTGGACACTGGTACGCCACAAGCAAATATGCTCACGGACCAAGCTCCGCCTATCAATGCAACAGGTTTGGACCCTGATATTCTCGACATATTAGGCATCGATCCATCAGCTGTTGTGGAATATGGCCCAAATGTGAACGAGGACTTAGCCACCCGTCTCAATTACATCGCCACAACCGGCCTTAACAAAGATATTCGCAAAGAATTATTGCAAAAATATCTTGTTCCAATGAACTGCAAAGCGATATCTGCCCCACAATTAAACCCAGAAATAAAAGCTGCAACACCTGAATATGTTCAGAAACGAGATAAGTCGATCGAAATCAACCAAAAAGAAATTGCTGCGGCAATCTCATGCATTAGTCAAATTATAAACACTCAAATCGGTAACTCTGCGAGAGATAACGAATTGCTTAAAAGCTTAATGGATGTTGGTAGAATCCTTTGCGATGTCCAATATTTACAATCCACTTCCAGACGAAACCATGCTCTTTTTTCTCTGAAGAAAGATTTAAGAGAACAACTGAGCAGTACCAAGATAGATGAGTATTTATTCGGTCAAAATTTAACCGAAACACTCAAAACTGCCAAAGCTGTGTCTAGATCGAGCTCCGATCTAAAAGCAGACTCCATCAAGAAACCTAAGCATGGCAAGAATTTAAACCACAAGTCGGGCTTCGGGAATCGTCGGGCGGCGCCGGGCCCTGCGCGCCCTCAACCGCCGCCTCCAGCGCGAGCGACGACGAGCTACCAACCGCCGCCGCCTCCGCCACCCACGAACGCACGCGCTCACTACTTGACCGCGTCGTCCTATCGGCCCAGACCGACGAGGAGGCGCTGAATGCAGACGAGGTACGCTACGCAGGCAGACTGCATCATTTTTATCAACAATGGTCGCTCATCACTCAAGATCGAACCATTTTATCTTGGATTGATGGATATAGAATACAATTTGTTAAGGAGGTTGTCCAATCGGACCCCCCTATCACATTCATAACATCAAAGTCTGAACGTACACAATACTTAGAGTCAATTGGTAACTTATTATTTATAGGAGCTATCTCTCCATGTGAACCCTCCCCAGACCAATACGTTTCACGCGTATTTCTGATACCCAAACCTAATGGGAAGATGCGTTTCTTATTAAATCTAAAAAATTTAAATAAATTTATTGATGCAAAACATTTCAAGTTGGAAGACCTGCGTACGGTCTTAAAATTAGTAACAAAAAACTCTTTTATGGCCACCATTGATCTAAAAGACGCATACTTTTTAATTAAGATTCACCCTGACTCTCGTAAATATCTCCGATTTATTTTAACGGACAAAATTAATGCAAACCGTACAGAAATGTACGAGTTTAACGTCTTACCCTTTGGTATATGTACTGCCCCATATATTTTCACAAAGTTGATGAAACCCGTGGTGAAAATACTTAGATCTTGTGGTTTTTTATCATCTATATACCTTGATGACCTGATTTTGATAGAGGCTGAGTATTCAAAATGTTTAGAAAATATTCACTTGACTCAAAATTTTTTGGAATCCTTAGGTTTTATAATTAATAAAGAAAAAAGTAAAAATACTCCTGCTTTACGCTGCAAGTATCTTGGATACATAATCGATACTCAGAACTGGTGTATATCATTACCACAGGAAAAAAGATCACGAATTAAAACAGAAATATTAAAAATAAAGACCGTATCAAACTGTACAATTCGTAAATTTGCTCAGCTAGTAGGACTTTTAGTGTCTGCTTGCCCTGCGGTTGAATATGGGTGGTTATATACCAAAGAGTTGGAACGTTGCAAGTATCTTAACCTAAAAAGGCATGATAATTACGATAAACAAATGAACATTCCAAAATTTTTACACACTGATCTTAATTGGTGGTTAAATGCAATTGAGAATTCAGTTAACAGAATAAAGGATGATATTTATACTATAGAAATATATTCTGACGCTTCAACAACGGGGTGGGGAGCGGCTTGTAACGGTCAAACAGCGAGTGGACGATGGTCAGAAGTTGAAAATAAATTTCATATTAATTACCTAGAACTGCTAGCAGCATTTTTTGCGCTTAAAATATTCACTAAAGAGGTAACCAACTGTCAAATACTTTTGAGAGTTGATAACACCACAGCCTTAAGCTACATAAATCGAATGGGTGGCGTACAATTCCCCCATCTCAATAACATAACCAAAAGTATTTGGCAGTGGTGTGAATCTCGTCGTATATATGTGACAGCAGCTTATATAAAATCTACCGATAATATAGTCGCTGACCGAGAATCGAGACGCTTACATCCCGATGTTGAATGGGAATTGTCGTCTGAAGGGTTTGAAAAATTGACAGACACGTTAGGTACTCCTCATATCGATTTATTTGCAAACAGATTAAACAAGAAATGCAACGCATATGCCTCATGGACTCGTGATCCTGACGCCGTTGCAATTGATGCTTTTACATTCTCTTGGTCCCATATTTTCTTCTATGCGTTCCCACCTGTGGCCATAATTTTAAAATCCTTAAGGAAAATTATCACTGATAAAGCTCAAGGTATCATAGTTGTACCGGCCTGGCCAGCGCAACCATGGTATCCATTATTTCAAAGCCTTATCAAATCCGATATCGTATCACTCAGCTCATCAGACCTAATCATTCCTCATTCCAGCGGGAATATACACCACAACCTTATCCTGGAAGCCGCACTCTTATCAGCGCAGGGTTCAAACGGAGAGGCGTCCCAGAGGCCGCCGTAGATATAATGCTTGCATCATTATCCGATAATACGTTAAAGCAATATGATTCTTGTTATAAAAAATGGTTCGCCTTCTGTAACGAAAATAAAATTAATTTGTATGCACCATCGGTCCCAAATGTGATTAAATTTCTTTCGAATATTTTTAACAATGGTAATCAATATCAAACTATAAATTGCCATAGATCCGCAATATCAATATTAGTGGGATCTTTAGAAGATGAATTAATATCAAGATTTTGTAAGGGCGTTTACAAACTCAGACCACCATTACCACGGTATAATATGACGTGGGATGCAAATACTGTCTTAGATTATTTGTCTTCATTATATCCAAACGAGGAAATGTCATTAGAGCAAATTTCCAAAAAATGTGTAACATTGTTGGCTCTTGTAACCGGACACAGAGTCCAGACTCTATCCAAAATAAAAATTGACAATTTTGTGACCTTGCCAAACCAAATTATAATTAAAATTCCAGACCTTATTAAAACTTCCAAGCCCGGTTCCAACCAACCAACATTACACTTACCTTATTTTGAAAATAGAGTCTCGATATGTCCAGCACATACAATAAATTCTTATATTGACCGAACTAAAGATTTAAGAAAGTCTAATAGTTTATTTATTAGTTTTAGAAGCCCTTTCATGCCTGTTTGTTCTCAAACTTTAAGCAGGTGGATAAAATCCACAATGCAAGATAGTGGAATTGACGTCTCCATTTTTTCCGCACACAGTACGCGACACGCAACAACATCAATTGCGCATAAAAATGGAGTCAATGTCAACCTTATAAGAAAAACCGCAGGTTGGAGTGGCAATTCCACTATCTTCGCTCAGTTCTACAATAGACCTGTCATAAGTAATGATGATTTTACAGTGTTTGCACGAACTCTAAGCTCGTAGAAAAAATAGATATTACAATTATTCCGAGTTTACACCCTGTTTAAATTATCATTAATTGTATAGAAAATATAATTAAAATCTGTTGATTTGATCAAACGTCTTTTTCGTTTATAAAACAAATATTTCCCTAACAAATTCTCTAAACATCTACATAGTGTTTGTTTATATTGTTAGGCTTTAATATAAATAGGTAGGAATACTAATCTCGAGGACGAAGCACGAGTATAATTGATGATTAAACGAACTTATTAGTGAAGTTCGATCACAATTATACAAAGTGCTTCGTCCGAAGAGATTAGTATGCACTCCCACCCACCCATTTAATTGCCGCAAGACAATTCCCATAATGTTAGGGAAATATTACTTTCTTCCTAAACTAAATGACGAAACGACTGAGAGAAGCCATTAAGGTGGGGTCGTTGGCGGGAGAAGGCAAAATTCCGTTTCCGTTTCAAAATTATTTAAAATTTGAACCGGAAACTGTCGTTTTAATCCTCATTTCAGTTTGAATTTTTTTTAATTCAACCGGAAATGACGAAATATGAATAAAATTAAACTAAGTGCAAAGAAGTGGCAACACTTACGCGTTACTACATAGTGTTTGTTTATATTGTTAGGCTTTAATATAAATAGGTAGGAATACTAATCTCTTCGGACGAAGCACTTTGTATAATTGTGATCGAACTTCACTAATAAGTTCGTTTAATCATCAATAACACTCCACAAATCATCTTTTCATAATTTTATTTTGGCCAAAATATCGATTGTTCCAAATTTCCTTCAAAATTTTTATGTAAACAAACCGATGTCAAAATCTGTGACAACGTTGGAGTTGACAACAAAAAGTCATCATAAAAAAGAAAGTGAGTTGAGTTCAAATGAGTCTCAGTTCTTAATCTATGTTCCAGACTCCAAGAGGCAAAGAGGTCGCATTCTATCAGAAAATATAGCAGTAGTGGTTTCTGCGTTGAACAGCGATTGCGACACTTTTGCTGTCTTGGAAGATGGGGCGTCGGCTTCTCAATTACTCGATTCTGAACTCAATGACCACGTTCACATCGAGAACTTGAGTAAGGGCCAAGGGGGATTTTAATTCTAAATTTAAGGGGCAAAAATGGTTTGGAAATTTTCAAACACACTGATGTGCGCGCTTCGTCGATATCGCTTTCGCCGAAGCGAGCACAGATTTATAGAGATACCTCAAGGCGCCTTCCCGAAGATGTGTTTGAGGTAGGTTTACCATCGCGTGAGGATTCATCGTCCATTGCTGTCCACGCTCAAACTCGTTCGGAGAGGTGAACCATATGTTAAAATTTTTTCGTTCCTTCGAATTCCATTTCGGTTCCGAAAGGCCGGCGGAGGATCCCGTCGAGGCTGAGTCGCCGTGTATAACGGGGCTGAACTTATTCATTTGCGCTTCCATCCTGGATACGGGACTCCGAGCTCGTAAAATAAAATCTATGCGTCTTCTCGGAGTCTCTAACGAGTCACGTGAATTTCAGATGCAGCAGCGGCCACGTCCTTTGCTTGCCCGTGCCGTCGAGAAGACAGAAGAGTATCTTCTGAGGGCGAGCCTATCTAGCTGCTTCTCCACTCTGACAGGAGCAGCGAGGAATAACCGACCGCTTCGTGCACGCCTGAAATACCAGAGATTCCAAGAAACAGCTTGGCAACTTTAGCGACGAAACTGCTCGTTGAGTACACCCACGAGTGGGTAGGACAATTTGGCCATTTTGATTCAGTTGGAGTGAGCTTACTACAGTGTTCTACTTACACATCCACTGAGGCCTATAGTCCATTGTGTTATAACCTTGTTTGTGCCTTACTTCCCCTATTTCAAGATATTGAGGCCTACCGTACGTCGCGGCTGCAATAATTTTCGAGTGCCAGTTGCCAGCAGGATGATTTCCCGAGAAGCCAGAACTTCCCCATTTCCATGTGCGCAAAGTGCCAGTGCTGCCATCTAGCGTTTATAATGCTGCAGGAGCAGCAGGTGTTGAGCGCCTGCTTCGAGATGTATTATTGGACTTGACTGGTTTGGACTGGACACCTTCGGAGGGTTGAAGACGGGGAAGCCCAGGCGGCACGGTGCGGGTAGCGGACGTGGCCTCTGCTTGCCGGGCTTCGGGGTGGCAGTATTAAGAAGTATTTTGTTTAGTTTTTTATCGCCCTTTTGGCAGGGCATGTTATGTTTTTATATTTATCCAAGACTGTTGGCTTTTAGTTTGGTGCTTAGCCAACCTGCAGTCAGCTTCTTCTGTAAGGCTAAGCCTTACGGGCGGGAGTATGTCGACTACAGGATGGCTAGGGAGCCTTTTTAGAGTCTTTTATATTGTTTGTTTATGTTCTGTTTTGTCTCTGTCTGTCTCTTCTTGTACAAACGTCATAGCGGTTGGTTTGATCATTTTATTAATATATTTTATTTACCTATTTAAATCACTCTTTCATTCATACAGTCCATTCCTATAGCTCACAATACTTTTCGCTCGACCCGGGAATCGAACCCAGGGCCCTGAGATCACGGCCCGGTACTTAAACCACTAGACCAACAGGGCGTACTGTTATAAAATGTTATTTAAAGTGTATAAAGTGTTAATAATGTTCTATTACACTTTCGAGTTCGTGGTTTTTGAAGGCGGTTTTTTTTTCGTAGAATTTATTTTCATGCCTTTTAGTTTTTCATTTTTCGGTAGCAAATTATCAAATTTACCCTCCACCAACAGGTGGCGCTAATCTGACTGCTCCATACAAAACCGGCCAAGTGCGAGTCGGGCTCGCGCACAAAGGGTTCCGTAGCAGCAAATATACATTATAAAGATTTTATATCATCGCGGATTTTTAAAGGTGTACAATACTGTAGTATATTTTTTGATCTATCTTATAAGGTTCAGCCATCGTTTTCAGTGTAAGCACAATAACTTAACCAAAATTACAGTTAAATCAACCTATCTCAAAAACTATAAGAGATACTTTGATCAAACCAAAAATCGTTGAAAGAGTTAATTAGCATGCATCACCTCTATTTTTTTTAGAATTTTATACCCCGTAGTTATAAAAATAGAGGGGGGGGGACATACTTTTTACGACTTTGAGAGCTGATATCTCAAAAACCGTTCACTTTAAGAAAAATGTTTTTTAGAAAACTTTATATCATTTTAAAAGACCTTTCCATTGATACCCCACACGGGTATGTACATCGAAAAAAAAAATTTCATCCCTCAGTTACATGTATGGGGGGCCCCACCCCCAATTCTTTTTTTTACTATTTAGTGTCATATTTTTGTAGCGGTTCATACAACACATATTCCCATCAAATTTCATCACTGTAGTACTTATAGTTTCCGAGTAAATCGGCTGTGACAGACGGACAGACGGACAGACGGACATGACGAAACTATAAGGGTTCCGTTTTTGCCATTTTGGCTACGGAACCCTAAAAACGAATTTCTCATACGATCCTACATCGCGAATGCAAAGTTTTTGTACCGACTTTGAATATATACGACCAAATGTCTCATCTTACGTACGTCTTGATACATAATTGTAATAATGGTGTTGATACGTATTCATATACAACGACATTATAGATTACCTACTGGGAAGATAATAATGTCATCGACGATATGGGGATACAATATTACAATAATATTACAATATTATGACAGCTCACTCAGACAAGATAAGCGCTCTGTTTATTCTATCGCAGAATAAACGTGGAAACTCGCGTAGACATTTACCTAAGATATAGTGGACTCGAGAGCTATGTGCGTATTTCTGCCATTAGCTCGGCGGTGGGGGAAAAACATAATCAATCAAATCAATCAACAAGTAGAATAGGCCACCCTCATTCTTACCGAGGTGTCGTAAAAGGCGACTAAGGTAAAGCTGCTGGCATGATCATCAGCACCCAGAGAAGGACAACTCTGCATTTAGTTCAAAACCCTCGCCAACCCGTCTGCCAAGCGTGGTGAGTATGGCAATTACCCCTCATGTGATTGAGGGAGGCCCGTGCCCCAGCAGTGGGGACTTAAATGGGCTGACGATGACGTATAATTTACATATAATTGTTAAAAAGATATCCGGTTCAGTTGCTAACAATTTAAATAAATTGGCGTCGCTATAGTGTGCCCTACCCATCACCTTAAAAGTGGCCACTTTTGGCAAATATGGAAATTATTATCGCTTGTAGGAAGAAATTATTGCTTAGATGGGTCACAAATATTTGTTAACTAACATAAAAAAAAAATAAACAAATATCTCCTAATCGCTACAGTCAATATAAATCACTTGGCGGCGCTAGTTGAAAGGATGGAGAGTGACATAATAATGTTTCCCCCAAACCGATATCTTGGTTATGGCGGTGCACAAGTGTGTGCACAGACACAATTACATATTCCCTTACCGTCATATTTCGATGGGACACCAGTGTGACACGACCGAAGAGGGATCAGGCGCAGGACCAACGGCTTAACGTGCTTACCGAGGCACGGGGGTACAAGACCGCCAACTTCCAGACTCCGGGGCTGACACTGAGAATTTCCTGACATAAAAACTCAGGTACAATTTTTTGGCCGACCCAGAGAATCGGAGGATCAAACCCGGGACCCTACTTCCCACTACGCCAAAGTGGCAGTTAGAGGGACATAGGCTACTTTGTGGCAAACCGAATTCCATGCGGGGGAAGCTATAGTCGCCCAACGGTTATTGGCACGTGGCGAAAGTCGGAACTAACACTGTGTCCTTTAAAAGTAGGTATCAGTGTTTTTGACATTTTCCCATAGAAAAAATTTTGTACAGCGCCCCCATTATCAATGGCACTGAAGTGCCTTCTGATCTTGGTCGGTCTGTACGGGCAACCATTTTACGTGTAAATGTTTTCTTTTATGAAATAGGTGACAGACGAGCTTAGGCTCACCTGATGGTAAGCGATTACCACCGCCCATGGACACCTAGCCGTGTGGTCCCGGCAGAGTAGAATAGGCCACCCTCACTCTTAACGAGGTGTCGTAAAAGGCGACTAAGGTAAAGCTGCTGGCATGATCATCAGCACCCAGAGAAGGAAAACTCTGCATTTATATCAAAACCCTCGCCAACCCGTCTGCCAAGCGTGGTGAGTATGGCAATTACCCTTCATGTGATTGAGGGAGGCCCCTGCCCCAGCAGTGGGGACTTAAATGGGTTGATGATGATGGACACCTGCAACACCAGCGGTGTCACAAATGCGCTGCTTACCTTTTACCCCCTTGGATAAGGCCTCCAGTATCCTCACTCACGCAGCGAAACACAGCGTATGCATTGCATCACGCCAGATTTCTGCGAGGACGTGGTATTACTAGTCGAGCCGATTCATGCCGGAGTGTGGCTCTCCCAATGTTTCGGTAGGATTTATGTTACTTCAAACACTAAACCCAAAAAATTTGACCTATAAGTTAATTTGTAACCGTTTGGAAGCCATACGCCGCCATTGCCTTACGTTACCCAAAGGTTAAAAACCACATATTGTGTTTCGAGCGTCAAATGTCAACCATTTGGCCTCGCACGCGACAAGGTTTATGAGGAGCAGACAAGCAGTCGGATCACCTGATGGTAAGCGTGCCGCCCACGGACATCTGCAATACCACGAGAAGTCACAAGCGCAGGAGCCCAATTCTCGTGCTCGTGACATTTATTTTCATACGACATATATCACTAAAACATAGTTTTTTTGTATGGTTTTCAGGTGATTCCCGCCATCTTTTCAAAATATCACGAGCCCGAGAATTGGGCTCCAGGAGCCTCTCTTCTCGTGCTCGTGACATTTATTTTCATACGACTTATTAAACAAATTTATTAAATAATAATTCTCACAACATCTCATAGGTTGACCTGATTCCGTACTAAGTAGCTTAGCACTTGTGTTACAGATATCAGACAATTAAATACATATATTACACCCAGACACTGAACAAACACAAGTGTTCATCGCACGAATGTTTATCCACACATATCACTAAAACATGTTTTTTTTGTAGGGACCCCAATTCTCATGCTCGTGATATTTTGAAAACATGGCGGATATCACCTGAAAACCATACAAAAAAACTGTGTTTTAGTGATATATGTCGTATGATAATAAATGTCACGAGCACGAGAATTGGGCTCCTGGTCTTTTAAAATGGACGCACTTTTATTGAAGGATAAATTTTATTTTATTTTAAAATAAACACCCTGTTGGTCTAGAGGTTTAAGTACCGGGCCGTGATCTTGAAATAGTATCTTTCGAATTTTTCAAATTCGACTTCTATGTCGTCGAGAATTGCCCCATCATCATCATCATCAGCCCATTTAAGTCCCCACTGCTGGGGCACGGGCCTCCCTCAATCACATGAGGGTAATTGCCATACTCACCACGCTTGGCAGACGGGTTGGCGATGTTTTGATATAAATGCAGAGTTTTCCTTCTCTGGGTGCTGATGATCATGCCAGCAGCTTTACCTTAGTCGCCTTTTACGACACCTCGGTAAGAGTGAGGGTGGCCTATTCTACTCTGCCGGGGACCACACGTATAATTGCCCCCCAGGAGCACAATTCTCATGCTTGTGACATTTATTGTCATACAACATTTAGATATCACTAAAAACAGTTTTTTTTATGGTTTTCATGCGATATCCGCCATGCTTTTTCATATCGACAATCCCGAGATTGGGCTCGTGGAGCCCAATTCCCGGGATGTGATATAGAGATATCAAACTCGACATGTACCTATATGGAGGAATGTATGGCAATCTCCCATTCAACTTTCATGTTGAGTGCACGAGAATCGGGCCTATACCCGAAACTGGAATTCAAGACCAAAAAAGCTACTAAAAAGTTTCCACTGCGATAAAATTATCGTACCATAGTATAATAGCTATTTTCAAAAACATACGCTGACATTATTTATTGTTTTTGTAATTTTAATTCTATAATTTAAAGAAGTAATTTTATTGACTAATTTTTACATAAATACAAGACTCTTAATAAAAACTTAATCATCCGTAATGTTTGGTAGAAAAGCTGGTATTGAGCTTGTGTCACTTCAGGTGCTAATAACATTTGGTACAACATTTGAACTTACATATTGTTTGGTGCAGTGAGGTGTCGCAGAGTGATATTATTATAATAATCTTTGTGCCCTACTGATTCTGCCGAGACACTCACTAAACACACAATTGGTGTTAAACACGATGAAATTCAAAGTTTGAATTTATACAAATTATCGACCACGGTATCCGTAGACAGAGATTACACAGATAAATAAAATAAATAAAAATATACACAGATAAATAAAAATAATTAATTTAAAAAGTGTAATGCAAATTTAAGGTACTGACTTAATAATATGCCACTCTTAGGTGTTCATGGGTAATTGAATTCTTTACAATAAAATTTTGTCAATTTTAGTTGAGTTGAAAATAAAGTTTGTAATTAAGTTTCTATTTTTTGAGAAAATCCTTATCATGAATTGTGCCAGCCTATACTAAGAAAAGAGTCATATCGCACTATTAGTAAAATACAGACCTAACTCAAAATTTTTGATATTTTTATAGCAATGTTTTGCAATTAATTCTTGAATAAATAACGCACTTAAAATTTCATCCCGTGTTCATATGTGAGTGTATTTATTTACTTAACTCAAAATTGTTGTTAGATGACCTTTCATTCTTTTTTGTTTCCTATACAAAAAGGTACTAAAAGTATATTTATCGGGTTTTGTTTCGGAGCTCCTCATATAATATAAATATATATTATGTGTTTATGAAGGGGAAAGATCAATGTACGTCACTAGGGGAAGTGGCCGGGATGATCCGTCTCGAGTGTCACCCTTTTAGGGGTGACACCCAACTGTAAATATGATTGATTGAGATATGTGCATCTATAAATTCTTTTTTTTATGTGATAAATGGCAGACGAGCAGACGGATCACCTGATGGTAAGCGATTGCCGCCCCGTTTAGAGAGCTTACACACGAGCGACCGTTCGTTCGCGACCGCTTGCGACCGTGGTGTGCGACTGTCACCGGCGGTCGGCGGCAGTTGCGGAACCATAGGTTTAGCAAACTAGCGGCCGGTCGCGGCCAGTCGCGGACGGTCGCAGGCGCGCCACGCGACTGCCGCCGACTGTCGCTGACGCGCCGCGTGCCGCGCCGCACGCACATTCGTTGTTGTATAGACAGGAAGAGCGCACATTTTCATATCCAAAATGAGTGGTGATAGTGTATGTGATGTTGATGTATTGATTAGTGCCGTAAAAAAACACGAGTGTATTCGGTATTATAATTCAAAGAACTACATTCATTTTTATTCATCATGTCGGCGGCGGTCGCAGCGCGTCGCCGACGGTCGCGCGGCGCGCCAGCGACAGTCGGCGGCAGTCGCGTGGCGCGCCTGCGACCGTCCGCGACTGGCCGCGACCGGCCGCTAGTTTGCTAAACCTATGGTTCCGCGACTGCCGCCGACCGCCGGCGACAGCCGCACACCACGGTCGCAAGCGGTCCCGAACGAACGGTCGCTCGTGTGTAAGCTCTCTTAGACACCCGCGACACCAGTGGAGTCACAAGTGCGCTGCTAACCTTTTAACCCGGCCGCCTAAAATCGATTACACGACAAGCTAGACATCTTTCACGATTCCTTTCAGCAGTTCAGATTGAAAGTGACTGAGTTGTTGAGGGAGGCATAGTCTTGTGCCCACCTTGTTTTAAGTTGTTTATGCATTGTGTTCTCTATGTTTACATTTTATGAATCTGTTCTGTAATTTTTATTTAATTTCAATACTTTAATTATTATTTCAATTTGTTTACTTGCATTGCTTTTATAACTTGTTTTGATTTGATGTCTCACATATTAATTATGTTAATACTTAATTTTATTTTCGTCCATAGATTTATAAGCTTGATGTGGCAGCCTTTAAAAGAATTTTACTTTTTAAATGTAACTACTTTTGTAATGTTAATTTTGTGTAAGAAATATTGTAATTTTCTCTGGCAGTCCAAATAAATAAATAAATAAATAAATAAATAAACCCCGCTTTCCCCCGGATTGCACAGCTCAGTGCTGCTTCACGCCGGTGTTCTGTGAGGCCGTGTTATTACTCGGTTCGAGCCGGCCCATTCATGCCGAGGCGTGGCTCTCCCACGGATCTTTTCCTTTAACTAGTCATCTCTCTCGTCTTAGTCTGTAATTCCCATTTGCGCGATGGAGACCGGGGTACGCTTGGACCATGATTCACGATTTGAAGAGTCTAGTAATAGGCTAGTTGACACTTTTTTTTATTAGGTCTTATATGGTTCATTACCGTTATCTTACACGATGAAAAATATGTTTCGATTTTTTAAAGGCCTAAAACACAATAAATTTTAAATTATAGTTTTGCTAGACAGCTGACAGGCGAAAACGCTGTCAGCCATATTAGTCTATAGATTATCTGTGCTGTGACGTCATAGGACACGTAAACAATCATTTGACATTGACTAAAACAGAAATCGCAAAGTTTTTATTAAAAACCACTTTAAAAACCATGTCGTCTACTAGAGCGTGTGTATTTTATACGGGCGAATAATTAATCCAGCTATAATATCTGATCCTACGAATCGTATAAGATAATCATTTCATTAAATTTTGTGGTTAATTAGGTGTAATGATTTTTCTAAAGTGCAACCCAGCAGCAATGTATGCCGTCCAACTTTGTTTGACATGACAAGTGACATGAGTGTCATGACACTCGTATGACGTTTAGATACTTATGTCTACGTTAATTGATGTTATTAACGTTAACTACCAGTGGATGCAATACATTGCGTGCTAAATTATTTTGTATGAAAAAAAAAGTACCTTAATTTCCTAAAGAAATGTATGTAAACAGGTTCCCTAGGTCCGATAGTAATCGCCATTAAAATATTCGCCCGTATTAAATAAACACGCTGTATACTCGACACTGATATTCAAGACCAAAAAAGCTACTACGATGTTGCCACTGCAATAAAATGATCGTACAATAGTATATACCTATTTTCTAAAAGCATACTCTGACATAATTTATTTAGTGGTAATTTTAATTCTATAATTTAAAGAAGTAATTGTATTTACTTATTTTTACATAAATACAAGACGCTTCAATAAAAACTTATTCATCCGTAATGTTTGGTAGAAAGGCTGGTTTTGAGCTTGTCCCATTTCAGGTGTTAATAACATTTGGTACAAAATTTGAAGTTACATGTTGTTGTTTCGTGCAGTGAGGTGCCGCCAAGTGATATTAATAAAATAATCTTTTTTGACACTGCTATTGTGTGAGTTGACACGTGAATAACTTGCTAGGACCTAAGAGAGTCTTAAAACCTGCGATTTTGTTAAGAGTAGTCTCGGCAGAATCCATAGATTGATAAAACGCTAAACACCCCCTTTTTATTGAGTGACTGAGACTTTGACTGACTTCGTCTGTTGACTATCCACTTTGACAAAATATCATTTGACCATTTTCCTTACGAGTTTTTTCACTTATTAACGCCTAATATCTAAAACATGGGCGAAACTGGACGATATAATTGGTGGAAACCTAATCATGAATTGTGCCAGCTTATACTAAGAAAATAAGTATAAAACAAAAAGGTCAGCAAAACCTGAAAACGTGTTTTGACAATGACATAAGTGACAGAAAGATTTGACAGTGACGTATCTGTCTTAGTTTTTTTGGTCTTGAATTCCAGTTTCGGGTATACTGCCGTCTGACCTTCGCAACCCTTTACAGGGGAAACAGAATCATGGTTACACTTTTCAGAAACCTTCCGAAACGTGCAAGTCCTCACGATATTTTCCTTCACCGCCGAGTTAATGGTAGAAATAAGTACATAGATTTGAAAATCTAGAGGTGCAAGCTCGGTTTCGAACCACGTCCCTTCATATGGAAGGCGTGTTCTTATCCATTAAGTTACCATCGCTCTTTTAATTAATGTTCTTCAACTGACTGCCTCGATGGCGCAGTGGTTAGTGGCTGCGCAAGAGGTCCCGGGTTCGATCCCCTAGTGGTAAGCGATTACCGCCACCCATGGACACCTGCAACACCAGTGGTGTCACAAGTACGCTGCTCACCTTTTAACCCCCCTTCCCCTGGATTGGGCCTCCGGTACCCTCACTCACGGAGCGAAACACAGCGCATGCCCTGCTTCACGCCAGTTTTCTGTGATTTTTTTTGGATGGTGGAATTTATTACATTTCAATTTCAAATATTTAAAAATCTAATATTGATAGATATAAAATACTGTTATAAAATAATTACACCTTTACCGTGGGAGAGCCACGTATCAGCATGGGCCGGCTCGACCGGAGTGATACCACGGCCTCACAGAAAACCGCGTGAAGCTGCACTGTGCTGTGTTTCGTTGCCTGAGTGAGGGTACCGGAAGCCCAACCCGGGGATAGGGGGATTTAAATGTTGGCAGCGCACTTGTATACCCGAATAAGATAGGTAGGTAATAATTAATTTAACTTATTTAGAACTATTTCTCTAAAATACCAAAACTCGAAACGCAACATATAACCGTTATTTTTCTAATCAATAAAAATAACAAAACAAAAATCCATACCGTTAATTACTAGAATGTACTCACATCAAATCTTGTTAAGGTTATTACAAACCTAGATGCAGAAACCGCTCAAAAATGTGAAAACCAACGCACCATTACAGGGGCACAAAGAAAACGATGTTCCATGCACTAGAATATTCATTTCTTACCATCAATAGAGATCGGAATACACCCAACATGGATTTAATGGTCTTGTCATACAAAATCTGTTTGCTAAAACACTCCAATAGATTTCATACACATAACGCACTATTAATACAACACGCCTCACTATTCACACTAATATTGTATTAAAAAGCACACTAAACCTCATAAATTGTCCATTTTTTTGTGTTTTACAAACAGTTTTCGGTACAAAAAGAGGTTTTACGGCGATATTCACTAAGGACAGAAGCTTACTGATTATTTCATGGGGTACGTACATAATCTTTTCTCGTATACCTATGTAGAACAACCCATTCATAAGCTTCAAACTGAAATACATCTTAAATATGGAGGTGTTAGGTTGAAAAATCAGTAGGCGCTAAAAGGGGGTGGAGGTGAAGCCACCCCAACCCCTAGCAGTGTAAGAGATGTAACAGTAACGGTTTAACGGTTGTTAATAACGTTATCGTTATTTCAAAATTCGTTATTTATTGTTGCCTACATTTACATAAAAAAAAAACCGACCAAGTGCGAGTCGGACTCGCGCACCGAGGGTTCTGGACAAACCTGCAAGGTTTACAAAGTTCGTTCATTACGACAATCGAGTCATAACTATGGTATTTTTATTGCAAAATGAAATTCATAACATTACAATGGGGAAAGATGGAGGAGCATAAATTTAAGACAAAGATCTCTTTATCGTTTAAGTAATCCTTTATTTTAAATTAACACATATCATTTCGATAAAAGAACGTCGAAATATAAAGAAGAAGGCTATTTCGTCTTCTTTAAAAGTTGCCCTCCCCATACATAGTATAATAACTCGCGGTCATTGCTGTAACTACAATTATGTTTACAATCACAATTTTTTTGGTGGTATAACTACTTAAAATTTTAAGCTTTTCGGAATTTTCCTGTTACCTGTGCTGTAAGCTATTGCTTCTTACCAAATTTCGAGATTCTATGTCAACGGGAAGTGGTCTTTAGCTTTTAATTCCCTTGCGTGTAGTTGCGAGTTTCAAAATATGCGGTATCAATGGTTGTACTTTTGCGTTTTGCGTTTTTGCTTTGACTTAGATTTTTTTTTTCACGGGTTAAAGGCAATTAGACCTAGGTATTTGATATGAACTTCAACTTCATACCTCCACGCGTTCCTGAGAAAAAGGGTCTTGACAGTCGGACGGACGGACGGACAGACGGGCAACAAAGTGACCCTATAAGGGTTCCGTTTTTTCCTTTTGAGGTACGGAACCCTAAAAATCAACTACCTAGTAGAGTAATGGACTAACAATCTTTGTGCTAATTCAGTCCTTTGGTTCCGCTATTGTCGAAGTACTACAGTACTAACCTAGCTACATTACTAGGATTTACCTAGTTTAGGCCTTAAAAACCAATACTAGGTAGATACCCAAAATACGCAATCCGCATCTTATACACACGCTAGCTCACGAATACTTATCTATATATTTTGTGTGTATGTCAGGTACATATTTAGGTAATAAGTCCATTGTGTGTGTACCTAGAGCCCAATTCTCGTGCTCGTGATATTTTGAGAACATGGCGGATATCACCCGAAAACCATACAAAAAAACTATGTTTTAGTGATATATGTCGTAGGAAAATAAATGTCACGAGCCCGAGAATGGACAACATTTCATATTTTTAACATGTCCATATTGTTTTTTATATGAAAATAGACATAAAATGAACAGACCCATATTTTTTCTTTTTTTTAAATTTGTCCATTTTCATGCATAAAATAATTATTGAAATTCTTTTTATTCTAAATAGACGTAAGCGCCAAATGACGTCATCGGACGGCTGAATACTGCGATATTCCTTTGCTTATCATTGTTTTAATAAAAAAAAGGTACTACTGTCAAAGGTAAATAATACTAATGTCAACATTGTCAACGTCATTCATACATTCAACGTTGACAAGTTGTCTTTTTTTTACAGTTACATGTCATGGGTTTGGCATTTCGTAAATTTAAAACTATAATGTGCTAAGCAAAGAAATATTTTACATTCTGCCGTCTGATGACGTCATCTTACGTTTTTTAGTTTTTAATTTTTTTCTCAGTAAATAAGCAATATAAAAAATGAATAAATATATACTCGAGCAGCGGAAAAGTAAACAAAGAATTGGTATTTTTTGTTTCAGAGCTTAGCAATTTTGAAATGTTGTCCATTGGGGTCCTAGTAGTTTAGCAAGGCAACCGTTTTTCAAAAAAAAAGGTGATAACAAAATAACAACACATTGTCGCACCCCTAGCAAATGTTACGTTCATAAACTTCATATCATTTCAATAATTGCAATTCGAACTGTTTTTAGTTGCTATTAGACTTAGATTTTGTCTCGCTAACACAGGAGTAGGATCGCTCATTGCTTATACCGTAAAGTGCTTTTTTCGTTAATAATACAATCATTTTATATTTTGAAAGGGGATGATTGAGCTTACAAAGAATACCTAAATCAAAAAATTGTTTATGAACGCATTTGCAACAACTGTCAGTCAATTCATATGTCAAAGTTGTCAAATTAACCTCAAAAAAAGTTCGCGTAATTCTTGTTTTTATTTATGTAATAAACAGAATTTCGCATAAATAATCTCTAAATATCAATTAATTTTTAATTAATACTCGTTGAAGGATTATATTGCATTCATAAAAGATGAATTTAGCCCGTAAAATCTGCACTATCCGTAGTCCGGTGGTTGGGAAAACCTTCAACAGAAAATTCCGTATTTCTACTTCAAATTACGAATCAGCGCAAGCCACACAGCCTCAAGTTCAAGAAGAGAAATTCGACTTTGAAGACTTGAAAGTTCTAGAACGTACCGAACGGCGGAAAGCGAAAATAAACCCATTCATGAAGGATGTTTTCGTGTCAATTTTCAACAAAGATTTGTTGGGTTATCCTGAGATTCTGAATAAAGAGGAGGCAGAAAACTTGGACCAGCGGGTTTCGGCTTTAGACCGAGTATTTTCTGATCCAAAAAGGACAGAAGACGATCGGAAAAAGGCGTTAAAAGGCACAGGAATGTATGCTGGTCCTGTAAGCTTAACCAATGGGGGATTGGCGAGTAATTTTACGGAAAGTATAAGGTAATTGATTGATTAATTAATTTCCATATCACCGAAAAATTTTAAAACCTTAAATTATAAAAATCATTGTACAAACTCACAAAATGGATGTTCTCGTTTTTGGTCCAAATTCTAGCCTTTAAATTTTTTGTAGTACTTGCAGTTGTAAATCCCAGTGGCGTCCAAAGCTGTTGCTTCAGAGCCTGGGGTACACTTGGGACCATACTCCAGGATTCGTTAAATCTGGTTCATTACAATGAAGTGGCTGCCGTCTGACCTTAGCAACCTTTAGACAGGGGAAACAAACCAACCAAATATTTTGTCAAAAACGGTTTGAAAATAATTATTGCACCGCTGACGCTTACGTAATAGCGTACATAAACCAATTTGTATGGCATGGCATGTCAACTCCATTATTTCTTCAAACATTCAATTTTACAACTTTTGATTCCACATTCATAATGCGGACAGCTAAGGAATGGAACTCTTTGCCAAGATCTGTTTTTCCGGACCACTACAATCTGCACATCTTTAGGGTAAGAATGAACAGGCATCTTTTAGGTGAATGCGTTACATCCAAAACCTCATAGTCACTTTCCTTCAGATAAGATTGTGGTCAAGCATTGGCCTATAGTTCATAAAAAAAACTTTTGTGACTATATTTTATTTTATCAACATATTTCCCAAACAGATATCTAGAAATAATATCAAAAGATATAAAACTGGGCCAAGAGATCAGTGACCACTGGGTTGGTCTCGACGCACTTCACCGAGGACTCGAAGCCGACCAATACCAGCAGATCGTGGATGACTTGATAACGGGGGACAAGACCATCACATTGTGCATTAAGGAGAGAGTGGCTGAAAGGATAACGCAGGCTGATTTCAGGACTACAGCTGAGATGGATGAACATGGTAAGTCAGTAATAGATAAATAAATAAATAAATAATAAATAAATATTTCACAACATCACATACATTGATCTGACTCCGATATAGGTAGCTCAAGCATCTGTGTTACTGGATATCAGAATCAACAGTGGGATTACAAATATATACATATACATAATACTTTTCTTTTGTAAATACATACTTATAATATATAGATAACGCCCAGACCAATACAAATAGATATGTTCATGCACACAAATGTTTGTACTGTGCGGGGATCGAACCCCACCAGAGGCAACATTCTCTAAAACTACCACTCTCTCTATCACTGTTCCAAACGGGTCGTCAAAAATAAATAATATTGTTATTTTTTAAATAAATAAAAATACTATATACACTGCTATTTTTTTATAGTTTTTATCCCGAAAAACTCATGACAGGTATCGTGAATAAAGCTCATTTAGCAAGTTAGATCGCCAAAATAAGCGAAAAAAATCAGTTGTTTCATACAAAACAGCGTTAACAGCCTATTATGCTTACATCCACTCAAGGCTAACCTACGGTATAGTTCTGTGGGGAAACTGTACCGATATCCAGGACATATTTATTTTACAGAAAAAATGCATCCGGATCTTGACTAACATAGACCAAATGGAATCTTGCCGACCTCATTTTGTAAAACATTCCATACTAACGTTAACTAGTATTTATATCTATGAATCATGCAAATTTGTAAAAAAACATATAAACTTATACTCTCCAGTAAAAAATTATGAATCTAAAAGAAATAACCGAGGTAAACATACATTAAAAAAGCCCTTCTCCAAATTAAAACTTTTCACTTCCGGCCCACATTCAATGGTAATTGAAATTTACAATAATATCCCGAGTCACATAAAAACTTCTGATACGCTTCCTACTTTTTTAAAAAAATTGCGGCATTATCTGATTTCTAAATGTTACTACAACCTAAATGAGTTTTTTAAAGATAAAGATAAGTAATAGTCATATACACATAAATACATATTATAATAATAGATAATAAAAAATACATGTCGGTAAAATAAATAAAACAAACATCAACATCCTACAGCTACATTTATAAGAATAATACTTACTTATATTAATGAATATTAGATATTGTGTTATGTTCTATGATATAGGTAGTAATTAAATTTTGTCCAAGTAGTACATAGTGAATTGTTATCGTTTGTTGCATTCTTGTGTGATATGGTGGTAGTTAGTTTAATTTAAAATATTATATAAGTTTGTTTAAATTATAAATAAAAAAAAAATTAGATTTAAGTACAAACATTAAAATAATATAGATAAGGTGAACATAAATAATAAACTGTTAAGCCCTCAGCTATTGCGATGCCCTTACAGGGCGCTACATTGTACTTTAAAACACCTATGTAAGTACTAAAATATTTTATAAGAATCTGTACTCCAATGTGGCATGCAATAAATGATTATGATTATGATTATGATTATGAAATAGAATATCCACCTGGCAATAATGTATGGAACAGCTGATAAGTTGATCGGTTATTTTGTTGATATAACATGCTAAATGATATTTATTCATAATACCTATTATGAGGTTTTTGGGATGTAAACAATAGAAAATAACGATGTATAAGACAGCTTTTGCATTTTCATAAGTAATAACGACATGTTCCAACCGATTACGGCTACGGCGGCCAATCTCAACGATCAGCCACGTACGCAGGACATATCATAGTGCTCAAGTGTGAACGCAAACACAAGTGCACTCTCTAATCCCTTACACTCCAATGGGACACCAGCGTCACACGACCGGAGAGGGATTGGGCGCAGGACCAACGGCTTAAGGTGATTTCCGAGGCACGGAATCCCATACTGGCATTTCATCCCTTATTTTACTTTACTATTAGGGTGATTTTCAAAAAACCTTAATTGGGTTATTTTTTATTTCAAATCTGAATTCAACTTTTCATATTTCTAACATCAAAATGGCGGACTTTCATACAAACTTTTAACCCCCTTTTTAGCCCCTTAAGGGTTGAATTTCAAAATACCTTCTTAGGGCTCACTTTCACTATTAAAAGAACTCCCTTCCCAAATTTCAAGTTTCTAGGGTCAGTCATTTGGGCTGTGCATTCCTAGTCACTTAGTCACTCAGATTCTTCTTTCATATATCGCATCTTTACAAGAACGACATGACTTCTCATAAATAATCTGTTGAGATGTCACGTTCTATTTGCAAAGAAATTCTTGAGATGTCACATTGTTCTTGTAAAGAGGCGATATATAGAAGATTTATCATCATCATCATAATTTCAGCCAATAGACGTCCACTGCTGGACATAGGCCTCCCCCAATCTTCTCCACACAGATCGGTCCTGTGCCTCCCGCATCCAATAGATTCCCGCGATCTTCACCAGATCGTCGGTCCACCTTGTAGGAGGCCTGCCACGGCTGCGACTTCCTGTACGTGGCCTCCACTCGAGGACCTTTCCGCCCCAACGGCCGTCTGTTCTCCTCGCTTTGTGCCCTGCCCATTGCCACTTGAGGCATGCAATCCTTTGGGCTACGTCTGTGACCTTAGATCTCCTACGGATCTCATCATTTCTGATACGATCACGCAGGGAGACTCCGAGCATAGACCTCTCCGTTGCTCTCTGGGTGACTTTGAGCCTCCTTAATCGGCACATTGTAAGCGGCCACGTTTCGGTTCCGCATGTCATCACTGGCAACACATACGCATTAAAGACTTTCGTCTTGAGACACTGCGGTAGATCTGCCGAAAATATGCTGCGTAGCTTCCCGAACGCTGCCCAGCCGAGTTGGATTCGTCGATCGAGAAGATTTATACATAGATTTATTTGTTACCCTTTTTTTCAGGTGTATGGCGTATAACAGGCGAAAAGGTATGCCACCAAGCTACAGGGTACCTGCTAGTGTTGTGTGCAGTGGAAGGATCCCGGTTGAAGGCATTCCTCGTACACCCCAACGTGAAAGGGGTGACGCAGAGTGGCAACTTTGTCAATTTTACTAGGGCTCCGGGTAAGTCCCAAACTAAGCCAATGTAACTGCTAATTATGTACCTAAATTTATATCTACAATAAATTTCATTCATTCATTCTGAGCTTATCATATAACCAGCCTGCCGTAAGCCTGTGAGTCATAAAAACAGGGGTTTGTTGGTTCGAATTTGGATATGCAATCCTGGATTTTTCACCAACAATAGTATACCTATTTGCTTCTTTTTTTTATGTGATAAGGGCCGCCGTGTGGTCCCCGGCAGAGTAGAATAGGCCAACCTCACTCTTACTTAGGTGTCGTAAAAGGCGACTAAGGTAAAGCTGCTGGCATGATCATCAGCGCCCAGAGAAGGAAAACTCTGCATTTATATCAAAACCCTCGCCAACCCGTTTACCAAGTGTGGTGAGTATGGCAATTACCCCTCATGTGATTGAGGGGGGGGCCCGTGCCCCAGCAGTGGGGACTTAAATGGGCGTTTCGTCGATGATAAGGGCAGACAAGCAGACGATTGCCGCTGCCCATAGTAATTTCATATAAATGATAGTAATGTCTTAAGTTTTCATAGTTGAGTGATTTATGAGTGCAATAAAAGTATTCATTCATTCATACATTCATGTTAGGTTATCACTGATTTCAATGATTTTTGGATTTATTTAGGCCTCAAAAAAAACCAGTATAAATCCATACTAATATTATAAATGTGTATGTGTGTGTTTGGCTGTATGTTTGTCGGTCTTTCACGGCGAAACGGAGCGACGGATTGCCGAGATTTTTAGTGGAGATAGTTGAAGGAATAGAGAGTAACGCTTGCAAAGTCGCGGGCAAATGCTAGTTTTACATAAAATATCGAGAAAACCAAAAAAAGTTCAAGATTAACATTATCGATTGTTCCAGCAACACCCCTAAACGCGATAACTGAAGATAATCTAGCTCGCGTACTGAGCGCATCGAGGCTTTACGCGGCGACTCTCTGCCGGACCAGTCTGTGGCGTGCCGTTACCGCTTGTATGAACTACGTCAGACCACGAGCGTTTTCAGGTAAGCAGTACTAAATAAATATACTCACACAAGCTGCTGAAAGCTGAAATGGTATCGAAGAGTTGCAGACTTTCTCGTCTTCTCTAGACACATCCACACACCCGCTGGTACCCCCAGGCTCCTCCATAATCACTGAGAGGAATTTAATACTTAAACCAATTACCCCCAGACACCTCAAAACTTACCCAGACTTCTCCAATTGTCTCCAATGGGGTCTTTGCAGTCGCCCCTAGCTGACGTTTATATTGAAGAGTTAGTTGATCTGCGCGCTAAATATCGCCTTCTCCAAACACATCTACACACCCCCTGGCACCCCCAGATACCTCCAAACTTACCCAGACTTTTCCAATCGCCTACACGCTAGGCAAAATATAGTCTTTTTCAGACAGATCCACACACCCCCTGGCACCTCCAAGGTACTCCATAATCATTAAGAGTAATTTCATACTAAAACCGATTATCCCCCGATTACTCCAAACCTATACCAACCTTCTCCAATACTCTCCAATGTGGCATGCTTTGAAGTTTCCTCTAGCAGATCATCTCTAGCAGACGCTGATAGCATAGAGTTCATTGACCTGCGCGCTATGCTAAATATCGCCTTCTCCAGACCCATCTACAGACTCCCTGGAACCCCCCGGCTGCTCAATAATCACTAACAGGAATTTCATACTAAAACTGCTTACCCCCAGACCCCTCTAAACTTACCCAGACTTCTCCAATCGCCTCCAATCTGGCATTCTTTGGAGTCGCCTCTATCTGACGTTAATATTAAAGAGTTCGTTGACCTGCGCGCTAGGCAAAATATATTCTTTTCCGACAGATCCACACACCCCCTGGCACCTCCAAGCTACTCCATAATCAGTAAGAGTAATTTCATACTAAAACCGATTATCCCCCGATTACACCAAACGTACCCAGACTTCTCCAATCGTCTCCAATGTGGCATGCTTTGAAGTTTCCTCTAGCAGACGCTGATAGCATAGAGTTCATTGACCTGCGCGCTAAGCTAAATATCGCCTTCTCCAGACACATCTACACACTCCCTAGAACCCCCTGGCTGCTCAATAAAAGTCGCATCTACCTGACGCTGATATCGAAGAGTTGAAAACATGCGCGCTAATCAACATCTTGCCTTCTCCAGACACATTTTCACACCCCCTGGCACTTCCAGGCTCCCCTATAATCTCTAAGAGGAATTTCATACTGAAACCGATTACCCCCAGACACCTCCAAACTTACCCAGACTTCTCCAATCGTCTCCAATTGGGCATTATTTGCAGTCGCCTCTAGCAGTCGACGTTGATATTAAAGAGTTCGTTGACCTACGCGCTAGGCAAAATATCGTCTTCCCCAGATACTTCCACTACCCCCTGGCGCCCCCTGGCTCCTTCATAATCACTGAGAGAAATTTCATACTATATTTGATTAACCCCAGACACGACCTCCAAACATACCCAGACTTCTCCAATCGACTCCTAATTGGCATTCTTTGAAGTCGCCTCTACCTGACCCCGGTATTGATGAGTTTGTTGACCTGCGCACTAGGCAAAATATTATCTTCCCCAGACTCATCCACACACCCCCTGGCACTCCCAAGATACACCATAATCACTAAGAGGAATTGCATACTAAAACCAATTACCCCCAGGCACCTCCAAACCTACCCAGACTTCTCCAATCGTTTCCAATTTGGCATTAAGTATTATGGAGGAGCCTGGGGCCACCTAGGCTCCTCCATAATTACTTAAAGAAATTGTATACTAAAACTATATTACCCCCAGACACCTCCAAATATACCAAGACTTCTCCAATCGTCTCCAAATTTGAATTCTGTGAGGTTCCCTTTACCTGACGTTGATATTCAGAAGTTCGTTGATCTGCGCGCTAGGCATAATATCGTCTTCCCCAAACACATCTACACACCCCCTGGTACCCCCAGGCTTCTCTTCATAAACACTAACAGGATTTTCATATTAAAACTGATTACACCCAGACACCTCCAAACTTACCCAGACTTCTCCAATCGCCTACATGTATCTATGAATGGCGCCTAAAATGTCTTACTGTTTGTTGGCAGGCAAACCGTTGTCAGAGCTGTCCAGCATCAGGTTGACCATCGGGGACGCCCTCATGGACCTCTACGCCAGTGAGAGCGCGGAGTACTTCACAGCTGGTCTGCTGGATGGCTACGAGCAGCCAGATGCCGAGATGGAGATGGCTATGTGCAGGTTTAACATTTATTTTAAATATATGGATTTTTTTTTCCAAGAGTCATTTATGGAGGGATAAGAGGCCGTGTGGTCCCCGGCAGAGTAGAATAGGCCACCCTCACTCTTACCGAGGTGTCGTAAAAGGCGACTAAGGTAAAGCTGCAAGCCTGATCATCAGCACCCAGAGAAGGAAAACTCTGCATTTATATCAAAACCCTCGCCAACCCGTCTGCCAAGCGTGGTGAGTATGGCAAATACCCCTCATGTGATTGAGGGAGGCCCGTGCCCCAGCAGGTGGGGACTTAAATGGGCTGATGATGATGATGAGTGATTAGTGGGTCGCACTTTAAAGCGACGGCTGCGCAAGAGGTCCCGTGTTCGATTCCCCGGTTGGACCAAAAATTTGTCCCTAAGTTTTCGGTAAGAAATTCTTAGTGGCAGCCCGGAGTCTGGAAGGTGGCCATCTTGTACCCCCGTGCCTCTCCGGTCGTGTCACAGTATTGTCCCATTGCAATATGTTGGGTAAGGGAATAGAGAGTGCACTTGTGTTTGCGCATACACTTGGTCACTATAATATATCCTGGGTAAATGGCTGATCGTTGAGATTGGCCGCCTCAGCCGAATTATTAATATACTTTACTGATATTTCTGAACAATAACACAACAAAAATATTTTAACATTTATTATTTCCAAGAAACTTCATGGCGAACCATGGTCTGACAAACATGCTGAAGCTGCTTGCCATCCCCGCCCTGGAGGAAGAAGAGGTATGCAAGCGGATCCTGGACGAGATGAGGACCCTCGCCGCGAGAGGAGACAGCCTGGACTCCATCAATATGTTTATCGGTGAGTTCCTTGAGTGACTTTTTTTTTATGTCATAATACCTGGACGAGCAGACGGATCACCAGATGGTAAGCTTTTGCCGCCGCCCATGGACACCCGCGACACCAGTGTTTTCACAAGTGCGCTGCCAACCTTCAAACACCCATTTCCCTCAGATTGGGCCTCCGGCACCCTCACGCAGCGAAGCACAGCACAGTGCTGCTTCACGCCGGTTTTCTGTGAGGGCGTGGTATCTTTCCGGTCGAGCTGGCCCATTCATGCCGAAGCGTGGCTCTCCCACGGTCAAACTCTAGCTAGCTATAAGGTCGCTAAGCCACAGGGCGTGTTTAATTTAGTAGTAAGAAGGTGTATTTCTCGACTGTTATTATTAACCACCCTTACCTTTCTTGTATATCTCTCCCCCACTCCCCCACTACCGTTAAAACCGTGGGACAGCCACGCTTCGGCATGAATGGGCCGGCTCAACCGGAATGACACCACGGCCATAGAGCAAACCGGCGCAAAGCAGCACTGTGCTGTGTTTCGTTGCGTGAGTGAGTGAACCGGAGGCCCAATATACAAATACTTAAATTCATTCTAGAAATCTAAAAATCAGAAATCATTTTTTGCCAGAATAGTGGCACATGAGGTGGTAGAAATAAATAAATAAATAAAAATATCTTCATTTAATTTCATTTCAATTTCAGTTCGTGAAGCGGAAAAATAAATAAAGAAATGGTATTTTTTGTTTGATAGCTCAGCAGTTTTGAAATGCTGTGAGATCCCTCTTAAACTACTTAAGGTGACGGGTAGGGCACACTAGCGATGCCAATCGATTTTAATTTTTAGCTACTACTACTAGAAATTGTTTAAAACAGATCCGGTTACCCGTCACCTTAATAGAAAATAGTTATTATTCGCTGTCGGAGTTTTTGATATTACCTAAATAGTGATAAAGGTTATTATTGCGTTACTTAAAAATTGAAAATAATTTGTTAAATTTTATGTAGAATTTTATTGTTTTTAAAAATGAGTATATGTAGGTATAAGTAGTTTTTAAGATATTGCTGTGGTCTAACAGGATTCATGTTCTAAATCTAAATTCTCACAACATCTCATACGTTGACCTGATTCCGTACTAAGTAGCTTAAGCACTTGTGTTACAGATATCAGACAACAGAGGAACACAAATATATACTTAAATACATATATTACACCCAGACACTGAACAAACACAAGTGTTCATCGCACGAATGTTTGTCCAGGGTGGGGATCGAACCCACGAGCTTTGGCGTAAGAGACAGGGTCACTACCAATTGCGCCATCCGGTCAGTCCAAATGTTGAATCTTAATTATTTTCAACACCTGTGATTCACATCATGAATGCAATAAACGGTTTGTATTTGTATCCCCTTCCAGCTCTAAACGGGATCCACCACGCCGGGAAGACGATGTCCCAAGAAATCAAGCAGATAAGAAACCCGCTGTACCACCCCACGTTCATATTGAAGAAGGTCATCGCCAACAGGAAACAGGTGAGTCAGGCCATGGAAGTTAGAGGTCGCCCCAACATAGGAGTCCCGTTAAAAGCGCGCTTCGGTCGCCATCAACTTTCAAATTTAAGCTATATGTCCATAGAAACAAGGGATTTAAAATTATAGTTTCGTGTTTTTCCGGGGGCTTGACGTGTTGTCTTCAAGATATTGCAAAGGCAAGTGTCCGATGAGTTATTGAATGATAGAATGAGTGAACAGGAGCGAATGAAAGGATTGAAGGAAGAGGAGACAAGACTTTACTGCCACGACCAACAGATGGCGTTACTAATTACTTAACAATTCCTATTAGCTAGTGTTGCTGATCGATAGGTTGATCAATAGTATACTCAATGATATCGATAATGTACTCAATACTATCGATAATATACTCAATACTAGTCATAGTCATATTCTTTATTTGCATCTTTGTGTTGGTTAACATGGGAGCCCTTTAATTAATCAGGTTTGCAACATAGTCCCGTAGGGGCACTGGCAGAGATTTACTTATTAAATTATTTTAAATATTGTGAATTAAAAATTAAAAATGACAAAACTAAAAAAACTACAATTAAAAATTACGTAATTAGATTATTTTTAAATATTACAAATAAAATTGTCAATATATAAGCAAATTAAAAATTACATTACTGAGTTTTATAATTTTTGTATGCAAATAGCCGTCTGCCTCCCGGCAGAGTAGAATAGGCCACCACTCACTCTTACCGAAGTGTCGTAATAAAGGCGACTAGGTAAAGATTGATGCATGATCATCAGCACCCAGAGAAGGAAAACTCTGCATTTATATCAAAACCCTCGCCAACCCGTCTGCCAGCTGTTGAGTAAATGGCAATTAACCCTCATGTGATTGAGGAGGCCCGGCCCGCAGTGGGGACTTAAATGGGCTGATGATGATGATGAGTGGTTAGTGGGTCGCACTTTAAAGCGACAGCTGCGCAAGAGGTCCCGGGTTCGATTCCTCGGTTGGACCAAAAATGTGTCCCTAAGTTTTCGGTAAGAAATTCTTAGTGGCAGCCCGGAGTCTGGAAGGTAGCCATCTTGTACCCCCGTGCCTCTCCGGTCGTGTCACAGTATTGTCCCATTGCAATATGTTGGGTAAGGGAATAGAGAGTGCACTTGTGTTTGCGCATACACTTGGTCACTATAATATATCCTGGGTAAATGGCTGATCGTTGAGATTGGCCGCCTCAGCCGAATTATTAATATACTTTACTGATATTTCTGAACAATAACACAACAAAAATATTTTAAACATTTATTATTTCCAAGAAACTTCATGGCGAACCATGGTCTGACAAACATGCTGAAGCTGCTTGCCATCCCCGCCCCTGGAGGAAGAAGAGGTATGCAAGCGGATCCTGGACGAGATGAGGACCCTCGCCGCGAGAGGAGACAGCCTGGACTCCATCAATATGTTTATCGGTGAGTTCCTTGAGTGACTTTTTTTTTATGTCATAATACCTGGACGAGCAGACGGATCACCAGATGGTAAGCTTTTGCCGCCGCCCATGGACACCCGCGACACCAGTGTTTTCACAAGTGCGCTGCCAACCTTCAAACACCCATTTCCCTCAGATTGGGCCTCCGGCACCCCTCACGCAGCGAAGCACAGCACAGTGCTGCTTCACGCCGGTTTTTCTGTGAGGGCGTGGTATCTTTCCGGTCGAGCTGGCCCATTCATGCCGAAGCGTGGCTCTCCCACGGTCAAACTCTAGCTAGCTATAAGGTCGCTAAGCCACAGGGCGTGTTTAATTTAGTAGTAAGAAGGTGTATTTCTCGACTGTTATTATTAACCACCCTTACCTTTCTTGTATATCTCTCCCCCACTCCCCCACTACCGTTAAAACCGTGGGACAGCCACGCTTCGGCATGAATGGGCCGGCTCAACCGGAATGACACCACGGCCATAGAGCAAACCGGCGCAAAGCAGCACTGTGCTGTGTTTCGTTGCGTGAGTGAGTGAACCGGAGGCCCAATATACAAATACTTAAATTCATTCTAGAAATCTAAAAATCAGAAATCATTTTTTTGCCAGAATAGTGGCACATGAGGTGGTAGAAATAAATAAATAAATAAAAATATCTTCATTTAATTTCATTTCAATTTCAGTTCGTGAAGCGGAAAAATAAATAAAGAAATGGTATTTTTTGTTTGATAGCTCAGCAGTTTTGAAATGCTGTGAGATCCCTCTTAAACTACTTAAGGTGACGGGTAGGGCACACTAGCGATGCCAATCGATTTTAATTTTTAGCTACTACTACTAGAAATTGTTTAAAACAGATCCGGTTACCCGTCACCTTAATAGAAAATAGTTATTATTCGCTGTCGGAGTTTTTGATATTACCTAAATAGTGATAAAGGTTATTATTGCGTTACTTAAAAATTGAAAATAATTTGTTAAATTTTATGTAGAATTTTATTGTTTTTAAAAATGAGTATATGTAGGTATAAGTAGTTTTTAAGATATTGCTGTGGTCTAACAGGATTCATGTTCTAAATCTAAATTCTCACAACATCTCATACGTTGACCTGATTCCGTACTAAGTAGCTTAAGCACTTGTGTTACAGATATCAGACAACAGAGGAACACAAATATATACTTAAATACATATATTACACCCAGACACTGAACAAACACAAGTGTTCATCGCACGAATGTTTGTCCAGGGTGGGGATCGAACCCACGAGCTTTGGCGTAAGAGACAGGGTCACTACCAATTGCGCCATCCGGTCAGTCCAAATGTTGAATCTTAATTATTTTCAACACCTGTGATTCACATCATGAATGCAATAAACGGTTTGTATTTGTATCCCCTTCCAGCTCTAAACGGGATCCACCACGCCGGGAAGACGATGTCCCAAGAAATCAAGCAGATAAGAAACCCGCTGTACCACCCCACGTTCATATTGAAGAAGGTCATCGCAACAGGAAACAGGTGAGTCAGGCCATGGAAGTTAGAGGTCGCCCCAACATAGGAGTCCCGTTAAAAGCGCGCTTCGGTCGCCATCAACTTTCAAATTTAAGCTATATGTCCATAGAAACAAGGGATTTAAAATTATAGTTTCGTGTTTTTCCGGGGGCTTGACGTGTTGTCTTCAAGATATTGCAAAGGCAAGTGTCCGATGAGTTATTGAATGATAGAATGAGTGAACAGGAGCGAATGAAAGGATTGAAGGAAGAGGAGACAAGACTTTACTGCCACGACCAACAGATGGCGTTACTAATTACTTAACAATTCCTATTAGCTAGTGTTGCTGATCGATAGGTTGATCAATAGTATACTCAATGATATCGATAATGTACTCAATACTATCGATAATATACTCAATACTAGTCATAGTCATATTCTTTATTGCATCTTGTGGTGGTTACATGGGACCTTAAATTAATCAGGTTTGCAACATGAGTCCCGTAGGGGCACTGCAGAGATTACTTAATTAAATTATTTTAAATATTGTGAATTAAAAATTAAAAATGACAAAACATAAAAAAACTACAATTAAAAATTACTTAATTAGATTATTTTAAATATTACGAAATAAAATTGTCAAGATATAAAGCAACAATTAAAAATTACATATTACTGAGTTTTATAAGTTTTGTATGGCAATAGCCGTCTGCCTCCCCGGCAGAGTAGAATAGACCACCCTCACTCTTACCGAGGTGTCGTAAAAGGCGACTAAGCTGCTGGCATGATCATCAGCACCCAGAGAAGGAAAACTCTGCATTTATATCAAAACCCTCGCCAACCCGTCTGCCAAGCGTGGTGAGTATGGCAATTACCCCTCATGTGATTGAGGGAGGCCCGTGCCCCAGCAGTGGGGACTTAAATGGGCTGATGATGATGATTACTGAGTTAATTAGATCTTTCATCATACATATTAGGTAATATAAATTATTTTTCTCTTAGCTCGAAAAACTCCTGTAAATTATAAAAACAATCTTTTAATTTTTCATAAAGAAAGTGGATTATTCTCTATATTTTTTAGATACTGTGGAAGCTTGTTGTACACTTTAATAGACATTTAGTATGCACCATTTTCCAATATACTCAATACTATCAAAACTATACTCAATATTATCAAAAATATACTCAGTGTGTGATTACTTAGGCTGTATTTTGTTTTTGTGCAATAACAAAACCTATTTTCAGGAAAAAGACGACCCGAAGCTGGACCTGTACCTCCTCGAACATCTCCACCCGACCCTGAAGCAGCCGGCCGAAAACCTGGAGTACTGTGTGCTCAGGATGCGATACGCCTGCGAGACTCTCATGAGCAGGCATGGGGTGGAAGTGGCTGGAGCTGTCACGTAAGTCGAGATAGTATATTATAAAAATAAAGTTTAAAAACTAAAACTCGACTACCAAAAAAGACGCTCTAAATTTCAAATCCAAGGCGAAATAATACTTGAGTATGGTGCCTATTGAAAGCGGGAACTGATTTGTACTTAAGTAAAATATAAATTAGAGAGTATCTTTAAAAAGCGAAAAAATTAAATATAAAAAATTAATTAAAATATATAAACCCCCGACAAAAATTTCTAAAGTCATACGTAGGACGTTCAACAACAGCTTTAATTTATTGTTGGACTTTTTAAATTATTAAATAAAAAAAATATATGTTAGTTATGATTTTGACCTGAATGTATATATGTATGGTTGTTCATCTGTTCTCTCATAACTTCTAATCCAATAATCACATTTGAACAAATGAAGTGTCGTTAGATACGTCTTTATTGTTTTCTCGTTATAAGCGACAAGACGTCACGTTAAATTGACTACAGCGCCCTCTAGGAGGAACAGATTCATTATAATAATACAATAAAATCAATGTGGCATACGACCACGGCGATACGGCATAATCATTTCAGCAGAGACATTTTTTTGGTTTCGTACTTTTTCGAGCGTGTTTTTTTACAAGATAAAAAATTACATTGTATGGAATGGGAATTATTTCTTACTTTTCAGTTTGCAAACACGGCATTCTGTATTTTTTTTAACCGATTCCTATACCTTCAATTTAATTCAGAAACTTTTCGTTACAGAGAACTGAACAGGCTTGCAGAGGCTGGCACAGAAATCTTAGCTATGATTGCGGTCCTAGCGAGAGCATCCAGGTATTAGATTATTTTACAAGAAATACCACCATAGACAACTTTGGTCCATGATTGCGGTTCTAGCGAGGAGCATCCAGGTATTGATTCTTTTACTAGAAATACCACCATAGACAACTTATTTGATTGCGGTCCTAGCGAGAGCATCCAGGTATTTGATTCTTTTACTAGAAATACTACCATAGACAACTTTGGTCCACGATTGCGGTCCTAACGAGAGCTTCCAGGTATTTGATTATTTTACAAGAAATACCACCATAGACAACTTTGGTCCATGATTGCGGTCCTAGCGAGAGCATCCAGGTATTTGATTGTTTTACTAGAAATACCACCATAGACAACTTTGGTCCATGATTGCGATCCTAGCGAGAGCATCCAGGTATTTGATTCTTTTACTAGAATACCACCATTAGACAAATTTGGTCCACGATTCTGGTCCCAGCGAGAGCATCCAGGTATTTGATTCTTTTACTAGAATACCACCATTAGACAACTTTGGTCCACGATTCCGGTCCTAGCGAGAGCATCCAGGTATTTGATTCTTTTACTAGGATACCACCATTAGACAACTTTGGTCCACGATTGCGGTCCTAGCGAGAGCATCCACGTATTTGATTCTTTTACTAGAATACCACCATTAGACAAATTTGGTCCACGATTCCGGTCCTAGCGAGAGCATCCAGGTATTTGATTTTTTTACTAGAAATACCACCATAGACAACTTTATTCTATGATTGCGGTTCTAGCGAGAGCATCCAGGTATTTGATTCTTTTACTAGAAATACCACCATAGACAACTTTGGTCCATGATTGCAGGTCCTAGCGAGAGCATCCAGGTATTTGATTCTTTTACTAGAAATACTACCATAGACAACTTTATTCTATGATTGCGGTCCTAGCGAGAGCATCCAGGTATTTGATTATTTTACTAGAAATACTACCATAGACAACTTTATTCTATGATTGCGGTCCTAGCGAGAGCATCCAGGTATTTGATTCTTTTACTAGAAATACCACCATAGACAACTTTATTCTATGATTGCGGTCCTAGCGAGAGCATCCAGGTATTTGATTGTTTTACTAGAAATACCACCATAGACAACTTTATTCTATGATTGCGGTCCTAGCGAGAGCATCCAGGTATTTGATTGTTTTACTAGAAATACCACCATAGACAACTTTGGTCCATGATTGCGGTCCTAGCGAGAGCATCCAGGTATTTGATTGTTTTACTAGAAATACCACATAGACAACTTTGGTCCATGATTGCGGTCCTAGCGAGAGCATCCAGGTATTTGATTGTTTTACTAGAAATACCACCATAGACAACTTTGGTCTATGATTGCGGTCCTAGCGAGAGCATCCAGGTATTTGATTCTTTAACTAGAAATACTACCATAGACAACTTTATTCTATGATTGCGGTCCTAGCGAGAGCATCCAGGTATTTGATTGTTTTACTAGAAATACCACCATAGACAACTTTGGTCTATGATTGCGGTCCTAGCAAGAGCATCCAGGTATTTGATTGTTTCACTAGAAATACCAACATAGACAACTTTGGTCCATGATTGCGGTCCTAGCGAGAGCATCCGGGTATTTGATTCTTTTACTAGAAATACCACTATAGACAACTTTGGTTACTTCCTTTATTCTGAAAGCGCGTAGGACTGCTCCGCGAACACCTCTCCCACCTCCGTCAAGTTGCAATTCCTGATCACTTCATACCTGGACAATTTGTTTTAAAAATAATAATATCCCAAGAAAGGAAGCTTGCCCATCTTATTACTGGATAAAAAACTTTATCCATCTTTTTTATGTGATACCCACGCCCTACGCCCTGTTGGTCTAGTGGTTTAAGTACCGGGCCGTGAGGTTGAGCGAAATGTATGTTTCTAATTTTTCGAACATAGCTCGGGTTTGTGATCACCAATCCGCATTTGGCAAGCGTGGTGGTTAAGCCTAATCCCATCATAGTAGCGATGACTTGATTTCTATGATGGAGGCCTTTGCACTGCAGTGGGACAGTTTATAGGCTGATACTTTACTTAAGGCGACGGGTAGGGTCAACTAGCGACGCCAATCGATTTTAATTTGTAGCTACTAAACCGGATCTATTTTAAACAATTTCGGATATTACAACCTTTCGGCAAACGCTTATACAATTTATTAAATAACCATGCACAAATGTTGGGTCCAACGCGTACGCGAAAAATTGATTCACGCCAATTTTTCGTGTACAAAAACGGACCCAACATTTGTGCATGGTTATTTAATAAATAGTATAAGTGTTTGCCGAGAGAGTGTAACCCCGAAATTGTTTAAAATAGATCCGGTTTAGTAGCTAAAAATTTAAATCGATGGGCGTCGCTAGTGTGTACCGTCACCTTCTATCTAGCTACATCTGGTGTGTCGGGTGTCCATAGGCGGCGGCAGTCGCTTACTATCAGGTGATCCGTCTGCTGGTCTGCCACCTAAAAAAACTAAGCATGTTTTCTCCCATCAGGTCGTACTGCATCGGCCTCCGCAACGCAGAATTGGAAATGAAAATCGCCGCCTCCTTCGTAGAGCTGACCAAAGACAAAGTGAGGCGTCTCATCAGAGAAATAGACGACGGCGAGTATCTGAACATGGATCACACGAGAATCAGTTGCGGGAAACGATTGCTCGAGAACAATGGGAGCTTGTTGGAGAAGCCCACGGCTAGGACTTTCTGGTAGATCTCTCTCCCCCCTCCCTCCTTCCTCATCCTTTTTGACCCCTTTGTCACGACGGCGAGTATCTAAACATGGATCACGCGAGGATCAGCTGCGGGAAACGGTTGCTCAAGAACAATGGGAGCTTGTTGGAGAAGCCCACAGCTAGGACTTTCTGGTAGATCCCCCAAGAGACGGAAACTTCGATTCGGGCGTAATGTGTGCTTTTAATTAGGCCCTCAGTAGTGAAAGCACGGTTACTTAAAAGACAAGCCCCCTCCCCCCTTCCGTAACTAAATTACCTAATTGATAAGGATTGAAAAACACGGATACTTGACAGACAAGCCCCCTCCCCCCTTCCGTAACTAAATTACCTAATTGGTAAGGATTGAAAAACACGGATACTTGAAAGACAAGCCCCCTCCCCCCTTCCGTAACTAAATAACCTAATTGGTAAGGATTGAAAAACACGGTTACTTGAAAGACAAGCCCCCTCCCCCCTTCTGTAACTAAATTACCTAATTGGTAAGGATTGAAAAACACGGTTACTTAAAAGACAAGCCCCCTCCCCCCTTCCGTAACAAAATTACCTAATTGGTAAGGATTGAAAAATACGGTTACCTAAAAAACAAGCCCCCTCCCCCTTCTGTAACTAAATTGCCTAATTGGTAGGGATTGAAATAACTCCAAATTCCTATGCCGCCTAAACCTAACACCTTTCGACCCAAGTGACATTAACCCCCCCCCCCCCCCCCTTTGGGTCAACTCTCCCCCCTCCTTATTCTATAAGAAATAAAGTTGTTGCTGGCATAAGTTGCTATTTCTGCAAGACGATTAAATAGTTTTTTAGATTTTCGCGTTGCATTATAACTATAATGTATCAATACGGGGATTAACACGATATTTATTATGTGAAACAACATTGTGTACTCACATATTTGGCTCGACGTTTCGGCTACGTTACAGCAGCCGTGGTCACGACCGGACTCCGCTCCAACGTAGCCGAAACGTCGAGCCAAATATGTGAGTACACAATGTTGTTTCACATAATAAATATCGTGTTAATCCCCGTATTGATACATTATAGTTAAGACGATTAAAATTACTGCATTATGAAAAATATGAATGGGTATTTAATTGTAAAACTATTTTGTAAATAAAACTAGTTATTGTTTTAAAAGTGATTTTATTTCGACTTATACCTAACGTATTAAGGGGCATTTTCATTGGTCAACAAATCATTCGCTTACCCGAATTTATTACTACCTAATATATGGCGCATTCTCTTTTGTAGTTAACTCGGTCGCTCCCCTCAAAGCGGTGATACCCTGTTGGCGTGATTATCCTGCACCCCACATTCTCCTCATTTTTAAAGGTCGGCAGCGCACTTGTGTGTGACTCCTCGGGTGTTGCAGGTGTCCATGGGTGGCGACAATTACTATTAGGTGATCCGTGTGCTTGTCTGCCCTCTATTTCATAAAATTAAATACGGGAATTAACGACCAATGTCAATGCCCCTTAGTTAATTATCCCTTTAATGCAAATAAAACTTGATTATTGAAAACTAGTTAAGGTGAAGGGTATACCCCACTAGCGACGCCAATTGATTTTAATTGTTAGGTACTTAACCAGGTCTATTTTAAACAACTTGGGGGCTTCAGTCTCTCGGTAACACCTATACTATTTATTTAATGCTTATTGTGACTGTTTGGTCTGCTTTTGCACTCGAATTTTGGATTTCCGCCCAAATTGGCCGCTTATGGCAAGAATCAATTTTTCGAGTACACGTTGGACCCAATATTTTTGCATGGTTATTTAATAAATAGTATAAGTGTTTGCCAAGAGGCTGTAACCTCGAAATTGTTTTAAACAAATCCGGTTTAGTAGCTAAAAATTAAGTTCTATTGGCGTCGCTAGTGTGCCCTACCCGTCACCTTAAGGCGACGGGTAGCCCTTACTTTAATAGCATAGTTAGCTATTTGATCTGGTTTAGTACTGGAATTTTGAATTACCACCAAAAGCGGCCACTTTTGGCGTGAATCATTTTTTTAGTACAAAAACAGACCCGACATTTAGGCATGGTTATTAAATAAATAGTATAAGTGTTTACCGAGAGACTGAAGCCCCGTAATTATTTAAAATATATTTGTTTTTGTAGCTAACAATTAAAATCAAAAAACGCCGTGTGGTTCCCGGCAGAGTAGTATTAGGCCATTCTCACTCTTATCGAGGTGTCGTAAAAGGCGACTAAGGTAAAGCTGCTGGCATGATTCATCAGCACCCAGAGAAGGAAAACTCTGCATTTATATCAAAACCCTCGCCAACCCGTCTGCCAAGCGTGGTGAGTATGGCAATTACCCCTCATGTGATTGAGGGAGGCCCGTGCCCCAGCAGTGGGGACTTAAATGGGCTGATGATGAATTAAAATCAATTGGGGTCGCTAGTGTGCCCTACCCGTCGCCTTAAATATTTTATGGTTTTAATGTTCGTTGTATTGTTACCTCTATTAGGCATAATTGACTATATTGAAAAACAATGTTCACACATCTATCTATATAATTCTGTCAATCGATTCGCACCTTAATGTCAAACATGTTTATTCTCACGCAATCCTGCTAATCTTTTGCTAAGAGATGGCTCTGATGTCAGTGAATCGAGAAAATAAATAAATACGACTTCTACAGGACAGTAATTTTAAGTGTAGAGTGATACGCGACATCTACGTTATAACTGCGATTTTTTGATGTATTTCAACAATTAACAACTAAACCATAATCGTTATATTTCTGCATCGTTGCTAAATTAATATCAACTTGTGTACGTACGTATCGTCCCCACACACACACACAAAGCTGAAGCATGTTTTTTATCGGATAGCTGTTATTCCTCGCTGGCAATAGATGGCGCGCTTAACACTAAAAATATGATGTGGGTAGGAATTACGAAATATATGAATTTCTTCTTCGGATCTCTCTTTACAATTTTATTTGAGGAAATTGGGGATTCTAGCTGTAGAAGTCAAACACTCCGCGTGGGCTGATACAATTCAAAGGTTTTAAATTTAGTGTCTAGTGGTTTTTAGTGAACAAATTTGGTGTTTATTTGTGCAGTGAAGTGCCGCGAAGTGATCCTGATAATAATAATCGTTGAATTGTATCGATTTTAACACTGCTATTATGTGTCGAGTGAGTTGTCTCGTGACAACTTGCTTGGACTTAATAGTCTTAAAACCCGCGATTGTGTTTAGAGTGGTATCGGCAGAATCCTTAGGTCGATAAAACGTAAAACACCGGCGTTTTATTGAGTGACTGTGACTTTGACTGACTTCGACTGTTGAGTACCCACTTATTCTCAATAAATTACTTGTCATTGGCAAGATAAGATAGATAAGCGTGGTGAGTATGGCAATTACCCCTCATGTGATTGAGGGAGGCCCGTGCCCCAGCAGTGTGGACTTAAATGGGCTGATGATGACGATGATGATGGCAAGATATCCTCAGGTAAATTGCTTAAGGTGACGGGTAGGGCAGACTAAATGACGCCAATCGATTTTGATTTTTAGCTACTAAACCGGATCTATTCTAAACAATTTCGGGGTTACAATCTCTCGGCAAACACTTATACTATTTATTAAATACCCTTGCACAAATATTGGGTCCGTTTTGGTACGCGAAAAATTGATTCACGCCAAAAGTGGCCGCTTGAATCATTTTATCGCGTACGCTTTGGACCCAACATTTATGCATGGTTATTCTATAAATAGTATAAGTGTTTGCCAAGAGATTGTAACCCGAAATTGTTTATAAGAGATCCGGTTCAGTAGCTAAAAAATAAAATCGATTGCCGTCGCTAGTGTCCTACCCGTCCTACCCGTCACCTTATGCGTTTATGTCAAAGTTCAAATGACAAGAATTATTTTGCAGACTGAGAATCGAATCCATGACTTAATAGGGAGTTTTACCAATTAGTACCGCGTCATACTGACTTAACCCAACTAAGGACGAAACTCCCCCTTAGGGAAAACACTAATATACGAAACCCCCATTTTCTCTGAAGCAGGCTTAAAACTATCCCCAATTGTAACCCCCTTCTTAATATTTCCGTCACCCAATTTTCCGATTTTACTCAATTTCCCCTTCCCCTTTTTCCGCAACCGGATCCCTTTTTCCGTGTTCTTTGGTTCGGTGAACGCTGCCTTTTCCATCTTGTGATCTATGGCTTGTACTTTGTTCTTTTCTTTCCGTTTGTAGTAGAATACTTCCCATGCTAATGTGATCATGGCTAGGCCGAGACCAAAAAGTGTAGCTATGAATACTCCACCTAAAAAGAGAGAATTAGGATATTTTTATGTGATAAATGGCGAGGAGCAGACGGACCGCCTTATAGTAAGCGATTGCCGCCGCCTATTGACACCCGCGACACCAGAGGCGTTTTCGTAAAAAAAAATAAAAGCTAATCAAATAATAACTCAATAGATGGCGCTTAGCAGGCGAAAATAGTTCTGTCAATGTTAATTCCGTTGACCACGTACTATAGTCGGATTTTTAATAAGACAAAGTAAACTGACAGATGTCAATCTGTCATTCCCATACATTTGCAAAATGCAAAAAGTCAGAATGTATGGGAATTTGTCATTAGCAACTGTCAAATCACTTAAACGAATGCCTACACGTTTATTCCTAAAAAGAACGTTTATTCTTAGTGTAACAATCTATAACAACGATTCCGCCACCGTTCACCGACAGACGTTTCACAACAGAATAGATCGCCGACAGGACGTTTTGCTAAAGAAATTTTCGCCGACAGCCCCTTTCACCGATGGACGTTTCGTCGACAGAACATTTCGCATACGGCTGATTCGCCGACAGCCCCTTTCACCGATGGACGTTTCGTCGACAGAACATTTCGCATACGGCTGATTCGCCGACAGCCCCTTTCACCGATGGACGTTTCGTCGACAGAACATTTCGCATACGGCTGATTCGCCGACAGCCCCTTTCACCGATGGACGTTTCGTCGACAGAACATTTCACATACAGATGATTCGCCTACAGGACCTTTCTCCTATAGATGATTTGCAGACAGTACGTTTCGTTAAACAAAATTTTGTCGAAAGAATCTTTCTAACATAGATATACTTACTAGTTGTTGTCCGCGACTTCGTCCGCGCCAAATAGTCACTTTGAGGACTTCCATGCAGACCCTCATCTATAAAGTAGCGCATGTTCATTCTCATACTCTAAGAAGACTATTTAAGTATAGGTACTCAACTTTGCACCTATTAGACAAAATTTATCATAGATATATATACCCACATACTCACACGTACGATTATTGTATATTTATTTTTATTAAAACCTACATCGGAAGAATATTATCAATATGTACCATTGTCACTAAATTAATGACTGCTCACACCTACAACCCTTACTACTTACTTAGATAAGTATACTAGCTGTTCGCCGAGAGAACCTTTCAACTTATGTTGGAATAAATAAAACATACATTACTTAGCAGGTTAAAGATTTATTGAAACAAAAATATCAAAACAATAACGTTAATATTCAATAAAAAAAATTAAAGGATTGCAAAGAAAAAATATTTAAAAAAGAAAATACTAGCCTACTAATCTTATTTTAATCTAGATAGCAAAACAAAAATATATTATTTCATGTAAATAAATCATGTATATTTTAGGTACTCTCATGTAATACTAAACCAACTAGGTTAAAAACAAAACAAAAAAAAAAAAAATGGTTCTGTAGGATAAAAAATAAATAATATCAATTATTGATTTTATAGTTATTTAGATTTTCGCGTTGCATTATAACTAAAATGTATAAATACGGGGATTAACACGATATTTATTATGTGAAACAACATTATGTACCTACTCACATATTTGGCTCGACGTTTCGGCTAAACGTCCATCGGTCAAAGGGGTTGTCGGCGAATCAGCCGTATGCGAAATGTTCTGTCGACGAAACGTCCATCGGTGAAAGGGGCTGTCGGCGAATCAGCCGTATGCGAAATGTTCTGTCGACGAAACGTCCATCGGTGAAAGGGGCTGTCGGCGAATCAGCCGTATGCGAAATGTTCTGTCGACGAAACGTCCATCGGTGAAAGGGGCTGTCGGCGAATCAGCCGTATGCGAAATGTTCTGTCGACGAAACGTCCATCGGTGAAAGGGGCTGTCGGCGAATCAGCCGTATGCGAAATGTTCTGTCGACGAAACGTCCATCGGTGAAAGGGGCTGTCGGCGAATCAGCCGTATGCGAAATGTTCTGTCGACGAAACGTCCATCGGTGAAAGGGGCTGTCGGCGAATCAGCCGTATGCGAAATGTTCTGTCGACGAAACGTCCATCGGTGAAAGGGGCTGTCGGCGAATCAGCCGTATGCGAAATGTTCTGTCGACGAAACGTCCATCGGTGAAAGGGGCTGTCGGCAAAAATTTCTTTAGAAAAACGTCCTGTCGGCGATCTATTCTGTGGTGAAACGTCTGTCGGTGAACGGTGGCGGAATCCCACCAAATGATTTAACCTATTTTATATTATCACGGCTTTAATTAACAAACAAATTTTTCCGAAAATTAGGGAATCGAGAACGCGACTACACTCATTGGTTCTACAGTTAAATTTTTGTGACTTTCACGCCATCTAGTAAGTGTTATGGAACTATTTCTTTTTCTTTGGAAAACGCCTCATTATAAATATATACATTAATAATTCCGCCGTTGGTTCTGATATCCGTAACACAGGTGCTTGAGCTACGAGTATCTTTTTTTCTATAGAAAGGTCAATCAGGATGACACTACCCGGCCGACTCCCAGCGGCCGGGTGTGCATAAGGCGTCGCCGACCAACGGCGCCGACGTCGGTTCCTTCTGAGCCCGGCATTCTCTCTGAGTTACCAAAAAAAAAAAGGAAGGAGGAGCCAAACATCTTGGTGCTTGCCCCTATTGTCTGGATGGCATGCGGATGGCAACGCTCTCCAGCACGTGTTGTTCGGAAGTGGAAAGGGGAGGATGGGATAAGTTGAAATAACTCATCAGAGCATTCTCCATTATACTTAGAGGCGGTAGAGAACACTTAGACTGACGATGTCTTTACGTAGCTGTAGAGAGAGAGTATTTCGGAGTCAGATCAATGTATGTGATTTTGTGAAATATTTATTTATTTAAAATCTCTTACCCAAGCTTTCCAATGTGATTCCTTCCGACTCGTCCGCATCGGGACAAGCTTGGCGGGCGGACTCATTCCAGTACCTGAAAACATCAAAATCAAGGTATCTTATCTTTCGGAGACCCTAAGTGATCTTTAGTACCTACGGCTACGACTTAGGGACTATCAAGAGAAGAGCGTATTCTTTTTTAAAATGGCCGGCAATTTTTTTTTGTTTACGGGTAGGGCACACTGGCGACGCCAATCGATTTGAATTTTTAGGTACTAAACCGGATCTATTTTAAACAATTTCGGGGTTACAATATCTCGGAAAACACTTAAACTATTTGTTTAATATTTATACTTAACTTTTGGCGGTGATTTGAATTTCGAGTACAAAAGCACACCCAACGACTTTTCAATTTTTCGCGTACAAAAACCGACCCAACGTTTGTGCATGGTTATTAAATAAATAGTATAAGTGTTTGCCAAAAGGTTGTAACCCCGAAATTGTTAAAAATAGATCCGGTTTAGTAGATAAAATTTAAAATCTATTGACATCGCTAGTGTGCCCTACCCGTCACCTTAATACGCATGCATACGTGTCTAGATATTTTCTACGGCACGAGTAGCTCACGCGTAAGTTCATCTATTTGACGATTCGTCTGTGCGAGCTAACCACAATGGCGTTTTGCGATCCAGCACCGTGAGAGAATGCAAGATGAGAGTTCGGAGTCAATGCTTACTGTGAAGCCAGCTGTTCCAAGAACCTCTCCTTCTGCAGATCCAGTAAGGCCCTGGACAGCAGCTCCTGCAGCCGTGAGCCCTGCTGCACCGCCAGCGCGTAGGGCTGCTCCGCGAACACCTCTCCCACCTCGGTCAGGTTGCAATTCCTGGTCACTTCATACCTGGACAATTTGTTTTAAAAATACTTAATAATATTCCAAGAAAAGAAGCTTTCCATCTTATTCATCATCATCATCATCATCAGCCCATTTTAGTCCCCACTGCTGGGGCACGGGCCTCCCTCAATCACATAAGGGGTGATTGCCATACTCACCACGCTTGGCAGACGGGTTGGCGAGGGTTTTGATATAAGTGCAGAGTTTTCCTTCTCTGGGTGCTGATGATCATGCCAGCAGCTTTACCTTAGTCGCCTTTTACGACACCTCGGTAAGAGTGAGGGTGGCCTATTCTACTCTGCCGGGGACCACACGGCACTTAATAAAAACTTTATCCACCTTTTTTATGTGATACCCACGCCCTACGCCCTGTTGGTCTAGTGGTTTGAGTAGCTGCTCGTGATCTCAGGGTCCTGGGTTCGATTATACACAAGTACTTCTAAATAGTTTTAAGTCATTCTAATGTATGACAATTTGTAAGTACAAGCCTATGCAAATAAATAATTATTCGAGTTGAGTTGAGTCGATTCCCGGGTCGAACAAAAAGTATGTTCCGAATTTTTCGAACATAGCTCGGCTTTGTGATCACCAAGCGTGGTGATTAAACCTGATTTCTATGATGGATGTCTTTGCCCTGCAGTGGGACAGTATATAGGCTGATACTAAGTACTAAGGTGGCAGACGAGCAGACCGATCACCTGATGGCAAGCGATTGCCGAAGTGCGCTGCTAACCTTTCAATTCTATTCAACAGGAATTAGGCGCCAACTTCGGTAAAACCTTTTCTCGAGTTTACTGTGTATAAGTGTTAAAAATATTATTTTACACATTTTAATTCGTGGTTTTTGGAGGCGGTTTTTTTTTCGCAGGTTTTTTTTAAGATGGCCAGCAACGCATCAGCGATCTCTCTGATTACGCGGATGTTAATGGGCGGCGATGAGTGCTTTCCATCAAGTGACTCGCTTGCCCGTGTGATGCCTCTAGCATAAAAAAGGAAGAAATTATAAAAAAATATCTTCTATGACTAAGGTAAAGCTGCTGGCATGATCATCAGCACCCAGAGAAGGAAAACTCTGCATTTATATCAAAACCCTCGCCAACCCGTCTGCCAAGCGTGGTGAGTATGGCAATTACCCCTCATGTGATTGAGGGAGGCCCGTGCCCCAGCAGTGGGGACTTAAATGGGCTGATGATGATGATCCTCTATGGATTCACACACTTTTTTAAAATGTTTCATAAATGTCACAAATAATCACGAATCTATTAGGTGGCGTCAGTTTGGTCGATGCGTCACCTAAGTATATAGTAACCTCTGTTACCTATTCAATGGTTAGGTCGGTACCCCACGGCGTTAGTCCGGATTTCCGGAATGAGACACTTTAAAGCATGAAAAAAAAACTGCAAAAAAATCTTTCTTTACCCGACTACGGCGAAGCAAAAAGGAGGGTTATGATTTTGACCTGTATGTATGTATAATATATTTCACAACATCACATACATTGATCTGACTCCGAGATAGGTAGCTCAAGCACCTGTGTTACGGATATCAGAATCAACAGTGGGATTACAAATAAATACATATGATACTTTTCTTTTGTAAATACATACTTATAAACAGCCAGACCAATACAAACAAACATGTTCATGCACACAAATGTTTGTACTGTGCGGGGATCGAACCCGCAACCCTTGTATCAGAGGCAGCGTTCACTACCACTGTTCCAATTGGGTCGTCGTTGTATATGTATGTATGGTTGTTCATCTGTTCCCTCATAACTTCTTAACTAGTTATCATATCTTTTTTAAATGAATAAAATTTTCCGCTGACTCTTGGTCTGCGCCTTTTTTATGCTAGTTTTTTATTGTGCTAACTATAGGTAGTTACCTACTTTATTTCAGCGGAGTCGTGTATGAAAGCGAAGTCCGCATCAGTATGTTCGTTCACTTGCTCGAAACCAGTCTTCGCATCTGGGACGGGACCTGAAAATTGTTGGATAGTGTGACCGAATGCACACAATTATGGCAATAATATGCAATGAAAATGAAATGAAAAATATTTATGTGTAGCAAATATAAACAAATTACGTAAACAAATCATAATTCTATAATTCTCACAACATCTCATAGGTTGACCTGATTCCGTACTAAGTAGCTTAAGCACTTGTGTTACAGATATCAGACAACAGAGGAACACAAATATATACTTAAATACATATATTACACCCAGACACTGAACAAACACAAGTGTTCTTCGCACGAATGTTTGTCCAGGGTGGGGATCGAACCCACAACCTTTGGCGTAAGAGGCAGGGTCACTACCAATTGCGCCATCCGGTCAGTCTTAAATTAAAACGAATACTTTTAACTAACTTAGGCTATAAACCAAAATGGTTGCCACTCAGCATAATGCCATTGCTTGGAAAAACCACGGCGGTGGCATTCTGTGGCACCGGGAAAGAGTAAATAAAAAATAAATCAAGTGTGTTTGTTTCATTTTATTTCCATTCACTTCCTATTTTTAACCCCCGACGCCAAAACGACGGGGTGTTATGGTGTGCGTGCGTGCGTGCGTGCGTGCGTGTGTGCGTGTGTGTGTGTGTGTGTGTGTGTGCGGTGTTTTCTATGTTTTATAAGTATGTATTTACAAAAAAAAAGTATCAAATGTATATATTTGTAATTCCGCTGTTGGTTCTGGTTGGTCCAGGTGCTTGAGCTACCTATCTCGGATTCAGATATGACCACTAACCTGATGCATTAATGGCCAAGAGTATGTGACCATACTGTTCCCTGATAGGGTAATCCCATACTCGATACTGTGACTGGTCTGACGTGGCATTCAGGGTGATCTCCTTCCAGACCCTGAGAAAAAAACATCAACAATACTAATTATAAATAAGTAATTCCTAAAGACAGCGGCAACATTTATAAGTAATCCGAAAACACGAAACCCTTCGCGATGCAATCGACACCTAGCGCCATCTATTGGCATGAAGTGGAACTAATGCCCCAAAACGAAGTGAGGACGGGCCTCTAGTTATTAATAAGTAAATAACACACTTTATGTGACGGGTAGGGCACACTAGCGACGCCAATCAATTTTATCTACTACTCTAACATGTTTGCATGGTCATTTAATAAATACCCGTCCGGTGATCCGTCTGCTCGTCTGCCACCCCTCATATAAAAAAAAATAGTATAAGTGTTTGCCGAGAGGTTATTACTCCGAAATGGTTTCAACTACGTCCGGTTTAGTAGCTAACAATTAAAATCGATTGTGTCACTAGTTAGGGCTACCCGTCGCCTTAAAAAATCATCTCGTGTTCAGGCGGGACGCGAACCCACATCTTTCACAATCCGGGTGGCTGTTCTACCAATTAGACCACTGCTAAGCCGACGAAATTTGTAAGTGCTTGATTCGACACGCGCTGTCGATAGTCTATAATAGTTACCTATATAGTTATGAGGGCAATATCATAGATTTATCGTTGGATAATCCTCATCATCAGCCCATTTAAGTCCCCACTGCTGGGGCACGGGCCTCCCTCAATCACATGAGGGGTAATTGCCATACTCACCACGCTTGGCAGACGGGTTGGCGAGGGTTTTGATATAAATGCAGAGTTTTCCTTCTCTGGGTGCTGATGATCATGCCAGCAGCTTTACCTTAGTCGCCTTTTACGACACCTCGGTAAGAGTGAGGGTGGCCTATTCTACTCTGCCGGGGACCACACGGCTAAAGTTGGATAAAGATTGTATGAATCCGCCCTTATTTCAAACTAGCCGTGGCCCGCGGCTTCCCTCACATTGATAGGTAGGTACTTACTTAGGTAAGTTTTTACCTGTACAGCGTATCTTCCGCAAACTTCATATTGATGAAGTATTGGTGTATGGTAGACCCTTCGACGACTGTGTAATTTATCCTGGACTGGCGGGCCAGCTGTTCCAGGGACGAGACAGGTGTCTGTTAAAAAAATATTTTGTTAGTTTTAATGAGGGTGGTGTTTTGGTAAACACGAGGCCATCGACAAAAAACGCCGCAGCAAATGTTGAGAAGCTGGGAGACCCTTCGTAGCAAATGATGAGCGGTTGGGGGACCCCCGTAGCATATGATGAGCCGCTGAGGGACCCCCTGTAGCAATAGATCAGTCGCTGGGTACCTTCGTAGCAAATAATGACCGGTTGGGGAACCTTTGTAGCAAATGATGAGCCGCTAAGGGACCCCCTGTAGCAATAGATCAGTCGCTGGGTACCTTCGTAGCAAATGATGACCGGCTGGGGGACCCCCTGTAGCAAATAATACCCTCCATGGCCTCCCATAGGAAAAAATCCTTGCTACGATGAGACCTACCTGCATTCTTTCGACAGTCAGGAAAGCAGCTAAATTGGCTGTAAATGTAGCCAGCATGAGCACCACGAAGAGCCAGTAGGCGGCCACCAGGGTCCTCCCCGACAGGGCCTTAGGTGCCTCTCCCCCTCCTTGGGGGGTAAACGAAGTCAGAGCAAACCAGAAGCTTTCCTTTAGGGTGAATTCTCTGAAACAATATGTAGCCTTTTTAGTATTATTACTTTTTGCTCGACCCGGGAATCGAACCCAGGACCCCTATATCTCGGCGCGATAATTAAACCAGTAAACCAACAGGTCTTTTCAAACATATCTCGTGTTTGTGATCACCAATCCGCATTAGACAAAGCGTGGTGATTAAGCCTAATCCCATCATAGTAGCGATGACTTGATTTCTATGATGGAGGCCTTTGCCCTGCAGTGGGAGAGTGATCTAATCATCACTTGAAATGATGAAGATGATAAAAACAGAGGAGAGCCCCACACTACCCGTCTCCCAGCTTTCTCTTCGTCTTTCCGGTATCCTTTCGTCTTTCGACGTTTTGACTACCTCGGTGGCGCAGTGGTCGCTTTAAAGTGGGTCGCACTTTAAAGCGACGGCTGCGCAAGAGGTTCCGGTTTCGATCCCCGGGTCAGGCCAAAAATTTGTACTTAAGTTTTCTGATTTTTTTACTGTCAGACCGACGTCTGGAATTTGGCGGTCTTGTACACCCGTGCCTCGGAGAGCCTCGTGCCTTGATCCAGCGCTCAATCCCTCTCCGGTCGTGTCACGCTGGTGTCCAATCAGAATATGAGGGTAAAGGAATAGAGAGTGCACTTATGTTTGCGCACACATTGAACACTAAAATATATCCTGCGTACGTGGCTGATAGTTGAGATCGGCCGCCGTAGCTGTAATCAATTGGAGGATATTATTATTGTCCTTTCGACTCCTCACCTGCAGGGGTAGGGATACGCATGAGGGTTGTTCCTGGCGGAGTAAGGGGAGTACTTGTCCAGCAGCCAGATCATGAAGCCGGTCAGCACCAACGCCGCCACGATACTCAGCCAGACCTCTGTTCGGAGTACCGTCATGAACTTGAAGAGAGAAGTCTTTCGGATCGGCTTGCGGATGGCTGGAGACAGAAAAAAACCGGCCAAGTGCGAGTCAGACTCGCCCATGAAGGGTTCCGTAGCAGCAAGTAAGATATATGGAAGATAATTGTTAGTTTTCATGATTATGTACATCATATATTTTTTTGGTTTGATAATTCATTTATTATAGAAGTTAGAGGGGGGGGGGGGACCCACAATTTACCACTTTGGGAGCGTCTTTTGCGCAAAGTATTGTGTTAAGAAAAAAATTATGTTAAAAACCTCAACATCATTTTTAAAGACCTAATCCATAGATACCCCCCACGACTGTTTGATGAAAAAAACATTTTTGAGTTTCAGTTTCAATTATGGAGACAGACCCCCCCCCATTTTTTTCCCAATTTTTATGTAAATATCGTAATGCGGTTAACAAAATACATTGGGCGGACAGACATGACGAATCTATAAAGGTTCCGTTGTTTGCCATTTGGCTACGGAACCCAAAAAAGCATGGAAGATAAATAGTACATTAGTTGGGGACAGAGAAAGGCATGGAAGATAAATAGTAGATTAGCTGGGGACAGAGAAAAGCATGGAAGATACATAGTAGATTATGTAGCTGGGGACAGAAAAAGGCAGGGAAGATAAACAGTAGATTAGCTGGCGACAGAGAAAGGCATGGAAGATAAATAGTAGATTAATAGTTGATATTTTTATAGCAATCTTTTGCAATTTATTCTTAAGTAGGTAAATAACACACTTAAAAAATTCATCTCGTGTCCAGGCATCATCGACAGCTCATGTCGAATCAAGCACTTACAAATTTCGTCAGCTTAATAACGCGTTCAGTGGTCTAATTGGTAGAACATTCACCTGGATTGTGGAAGGTTCAAGTTCGAGTCCCGGCTGAACATGAGATGAAATTTTTAAGTGTGTTATTTACTTAATAGTAGATTAGTTGGGGACAGAGAAAGGCATGGAAGATAAATAGTAGATTAGCTGGGGACAGAGAAAGGCATGGTAGATACTGTAGATACTATTTTAATGAAGTAATTGATATAGACAGGAACATGGGCTTTTTTTATTATGTGATAGTGGAGTCACAAGTGCGTTGCCAACCTTTTCAACCCCCTTTCCCCCCGATTGGGCCTCCGGATTCACGCTGGTGTTCTGTGAGGGCGTGGTTTCACTCCGGTCAAGCCAGCCCATTTATGCCGAAACGTGGCTCTCCCAAGGTCAAAATCACATTAAATTACATACATACAAAAAACATTTCATGCAAAATGCATTTTCATTGCTCAAAAGTAATGTTGAACCCCCTTTTTCTTATGTTTATTCAAAATTAGAAAAAAAAACAATTTCATTTATTAAATTGGACACCCCATCTCTAAAAACAGAAAAAATACATTACCCATTAAACACAACCATTTATTTATGAAACGGCCATTTTTATTAATTAAGTCGTAATATATTTTTTACCAAATTTTCCTACTTAGGTTGAAATAGACCAACTTGACAATGAATAAGAGAATAACTAACCCCTGGATAATATTGTTACTTTATTTTCGTAATAAACTCAATTTTGTTCTTCCAAAGCCGGTATAGGTGAGCCGTGTGGTCCCCGGCAGAGTAGAATAGGCCACCCTCACTCTTACCGAGGTGTCGTAAAAGGCGACTAAGGTAAAGCTGCTGGCATGATCATGAGCACCCAGAGAAGGAAAACTCTGCATTTATATCAAAAACCTCGCCAACCCGTCTGCCAAGCGTGGTAAGTATGGCAATCACCCCTCATGTGATTGAGGGAGGCCCGTGCCCCAGCAGTGGGGACTTAGATGGGCTGACGACGATGAAATATCGTCTATAACATAAAAAAATGTATTGCATAGGCTAAAACTGTCTTTTACTGATAAAAATATTATTTAAATCAACCCTTGTGGAATTTATTCATGCAGCCATTGCGGTATAACCATATAGGTACCTTGTACGAGTGAATGAACGAATGACATTTTAAACTTACCAATAAGTATACCGGTCTGCTCAAAATATGGCGCCACAAAGTCTATAACTTCCTCTCTCTCAGCCGTCATCGTTAACGCAGCCACCGCCATGTCTGTTTCCTGCGACAAAACAATCATTAGCTTGCCAGTCCATCACCATCTAAACATTTGAATTGGAGTCACTCTATGTAATCATGAATTCGAGTTACTCCATCTTATCATCTGAATTGGAGTCGCTCCATCTTGTCATCTGAATTTGAGTCACTCCCCTGACCAGCTGAATTTCAACGACTCAAATTAATCATATGAATTTGAGTCCTCCATCTAACCTTTTGAATTTAAATTATTTCATTCTAATCATCTGAATGGGAGTCACTACATTTAATCATCTGAATTTGAGTCGCTCCATCTTGTCATCTGAATTTGAGTCACTCCCCTAATCATCTGAATTTGAAACACTTCATTTAATCACATGAATTTGAGTCCTCCATCCTTTTGAATTTAAATTATTTCATTCCAATCATCTGAATTGGAGTCACTACATTTAATCATCTGAATTTGAGTCACTCCCCTAATCATCTGAATTTGAACCACTCCATTTATTTAATCATATGAATTTCAGTCCTCCCTCCCTTTTGAATTCAAGTAATTTCATTCTATTCATCTGAATTAGAGTCTCTACATTAAATCATCAGAATTTGAGTCACTCCCCTACTCATCTGAATTTGAACTACATCTTTTAATCATATGAAAAATTAAGATTGAGGACTCTTACCTTTTGAATTTCAGTCACTTCATTCTTATCATCTGAATTCATATGGTTAGATGGAGTGACTCCAATTCAGATGACATCCGAGAAAGATGATATTAAGTAAGGCGTGGTTCATCATCTAATCATCTGAATTTGAGCCACACAATTTAACCACCTGTACTTGAGACACTTCATCTTTATTAGAGTCACTTTGGTAAAATTTTAGAGAAACTTGTGAAATATGAAATACGGGTCGAATATAAGGACAGTCACGAGCTTAAATTTAGGACCTATTTGCGTTAAATGTCGTTGGAAAATTCATAATGCAACTAGGGCGAAACTTTAGTGGAATAAAATTGAATGTCAAGGACATAAAATGTCTTATCTAATTGACTCTTGAAATGATAACCTTTTTGCAAAAAGCTATCATTACGGTTTTCTAAACGACAATAATGTTGTGTCACTCGTGTCAGTGTCGGTCAAGAAAATAGTTTTTGCTATATAGATAGTACACGGGGCCAAAAAATTATTACCCACGTGACAATTACTCGGAAAACATCGGTAATGATCGTATGCCCTCGCTAAAGTTGACGTTTTTGCACGGTTGCCTCTAGAAAAGTAAATTTGTCGATATTATGACTTTGACACGTTAAAATATTAGCTCTTAATCACGAAAGTTTGCTACACGACATTCAACCTTGGGTGGGTCCCAAATTAAAGCTCGTGACTGTACCTACAGTGCGACCATGATCAGAAGGCATTTCAGTGACATTGAGAGGGTGTTAAACAGCGAAATACTTGTTAACAGCGCCATCTGTATCACGCCGTCATAATTAAGTATCAAAATCATAGCACTCTAATTTGTAATCGATACAGCGCCATCTGTCTAAGATCTAAATAAATAAAAACCTATTTTTTATATCATATTCTCCTGTACGCATCAAGAGCTAGATCGTCTTTTAATGGACAACATTTCAAATTTTTAACATGTCCATATTGTTTTTTTATATGAAAGTAGACATAAAATGAACAGACCCATATTTTTTCTTTTTTCAAAATTTGTCCATTTTCATGCATAAAATAATTATTGAAATTCTTTTTATTCTAAATAGACGTAAGCGCCAAATGACGTCATCGGACGGCTGAATACAGCGATATTCCTTTGCTTATCATTGTTTTAATAAAAAAAAGGTATTACTGTCAAAGGTAAATAATACTAGTGTCAACATTGTCAACGTCATTCATACATTCAACGTTGACAAGTTGTCTTTTTTTTTGACAGTTAAATGTCATGAGTTTGGCATTACGTAAATTTAAAACTATAATGTGCTAAGCAAAGGAATATTTTACATTCTGCCGTCCGATGACGTCATCTTACGTTTTTTAGTTTTTATTTTTTTTCTCAGTAAATAAGCAATATAAAAATTAATAAATATATATTCGAGCAGCGGAAAAGTAAACAAAGAATTGGTATTTTTTGTTTCAGAGCTTAGCAATTTTGAAATGTTGTCCATTATTAATAAATAAATCAAAGTTGTAAAGGAAGTTAATTATTATTTCTACCTAGGCACATACCACCTATTCAACAGGGAACGTTGTTTCTATGAGAAAACATAGACATGTACCCTAAACAGACTGAGCCTTTTCATAGAAAGCCATAGGTATGACAAGAACTTTGTTGTCTATGATATTTCGTTTAGAATTTAGTACCAATTTTCGCCACCTGCCAAATAACTGCGATCTTCGAGAAATCAAGGGGTGTGACTTATGGACTTAACCCCTTTTTTTTGTGTTTTCCCGGGAGAAATGCATTACGCAGACCCTGCCGCCGGGGGGCGACAGGTTACTGTGGAACACCCTCCGGGCCGCTTCTTCTAACAAGAAGGGCATACCCACTAAAACTCCCGGGGCTCAACCACCCGTGGGTATAGAATGGGGTCGCGGGAACTGCACGAGGCTATTCCCCGCAACCCTACTCCCCCACAGGCCCCTACACGGAGTGTGCGGCACCGCCCATCCTCAGGCTAGGAGGAGGGGGGTTGAGGACAGCCGAAAGAGCAGAGCCGTCCCCAACGAGCGGTGGAGATGCCAATGGCAGTGCCGGCACAGGGACCCCCGTCCCTGTTGCCGGCTGGCCACCTCCACGGAGAGGATGAAGAGTTCTCCGCCGAACTCGTCCTCTCCTTGATGGACTTACCCCTTTTTTTTTTTTTTTTGTTTTCCCGGGAGAAATGCATTACGCAGACCCTGCCGCCGGGGGGCGACAGGGTACTGTGGGACTCACCCTCCGGGCCGCTTCTTCTAACAAGAAGCGGCCTGAGGGCATACCCACTAAAACTCCCGGGGCTCAACCACCCGTGGGTATAGAATGGGGTCACGGGAACTGCACTAGGCTATTCCCCGCAACCCCACTCCCCCACAGGCCCCTACACGGGGTGTGCGGCCACGCCCCTCCTCAGTCTAGGAGGAGGGGGGTTGGGGACAGCCGGAAGAGCTGAGCCGTCCCCAACGAGCGGTGGAGGTGCCAATGGCAGTGCCGGCACAGGGACCCCCGTCCCTGTTGCCGGCTGGCCACCTCCACGGAGAGGACGAAGAGTTCTCCGCCGAACTCGTCCTCTCCTTGCTCGAAGCGGGCCTGCGAGGGGGTTAATCTCGCGCTCCCGCTCCGCCGCCTCCTTCTGCGCCACCACTTCCTCACAGAAGTGGGCGAAGGCCGACCACGCCCCCTCATTATCCAGCATAGCTTCAACTATGCTGGGCAATGAGAGGTCATGTCCGACCTCCGCGACCAGCGCGGACCGCTGTTGGTCGAAGGACGGGCACACCACCAACGTGTGATGTGCCGAGTCCTCCGCAGCGCCGCACTGGTGGCACGAAGGAGTGTCCTCCCGTTGAATGCGGTGCAGGTAGTTACCGAAGCAACCATGCCCGGTAAGTACCTGCACCGTCCGGAAGGACAAAAACCCGTGGGGGCGCTCGAGCCACCGGTCCAAGACCGGGGCGAGCGCCGCGAGCGTGGGACGGCCGTACCTCTCCACTTGGAGAGAGGCCGTCCATGCCTCTACCATTTGCTGGCGACCCTCCTTCCTTATTGCCTCCCTTTCTCGGGGGCAGAGGGGATCGCCAGCCGCTCGCTTGGCCGCCGTCTTCTCGTAGACGGCGGCCAGCACTCCAGCCTCCAACTCCCATGGCGGGGTGGAGGCGAGTGCGCAGGCCGCGGAGAAACCTACCGTCCGGTAGGCTCTCGCGACCCGCTATGGACTTACCCCTCGCATCAGATCTCCGACCACTCCATCCCAGGATCCGTTGGGCAGCTTCTTGCCGAAGCTGCCAGTCTTGGGCGTAATTATCTCGTAGTCGAATTCCATAGTCTAGCAAAATAAAAAAGGAATTATAATAAAAGTGAAAAAATTAACACTTCCATTCTATTATTATTATTACACATTCTATTAAAGTGACGGGTAGGGCACACTAGCGACGCCAATCGATTTTAATTTTTAGCTACTAAACCGGATCTATTTTAAACAATTTCAGGCTTCGAGAGGTTGTCCTCTAGGCAAATACTTATCATCATCATCATCATCAGCCCATTTAAGTCCCCACTGCTCGGGCACGGGCCTCCCTCAGTCACTTGAGTGGTAATTGCCATACTCACCACGCTTGGCAGACGGGTTGGCGAGGGTTTTGATATAAATGCAGAGTTTTCCTTCTCTGGGTGCTGATGATCATGCCAGCAGCTTTACCTTAGTCGCCTTTTACGACACCTCGGTAAGAGTGAGGGTGGCCTATTCTACTGCCGGGGACCACACGGCTGATACTATACACACAATATATACTATACAAACACTTATACTACTTATTAAATAACCATGCACAATTGTTGGGTCCAACGCCAATCAGCTTTTGGCAAGCGTGGTGATTAGGCCTAATCCCATCATAGTACTGACTTGATTTCTATGATGGAGGCCTTTGCCCTGCAGTGGGACAGTATATAGGCTGATACTTTACTTGAGGTGGCTGATCGTTGAGATTGGCCGCCTTAGCCGAAATCGGTTGAAGGATATAATTATTTATTTATTACTATTAACATATTCTTACCTCTGCAATCTTCGCTATCAAATCTATGCAGTAACCTTCGTACATAGGCTGACCATCTTCGTTGTACATCTGCTCTCCTGTATCAGGGTCCAACTTCGGGAGGGTCCAGGGAACCGCCTACAAAAAGGTTAAGGTTGGCAGCGCACTTGTGACTCCACTGGCGTCGCAAGTGTCCATGGGCGAGAATTGCGACATTGCCATATCACATAAAAAAAATACCAAATTTGAATGAATAATAACTTTGAATGAATGAAACGACTAATTGATCAGTCCCCGACAATTCGAGCTGTCATACGTTGTATACAGTCAAACGGAAGAAGTTGGTACTGAGGTGCACCAGCCCAGACTTAATAAAAAAGATAAGTACAATGATGAATGACTGAACAGGTGGAGACTCTACATATATAGCAAGATATTATATTATTCCGTACCACAAAGTCCCGCGGAAGAACGCGGAACTAAAAAGTGTCAAAATTGATCGAATCATTCAATTATTCGTTCAGTGACATTTCATTTTACATAACCTTATTTCGTTGTCTGAAGTAAAAATATTTTAGAATTGTTTTTAAGCAACAATAAATTGAAATATTGACCTAAGTAAGGTTTCGAAGTAATATGCATAGGAATTGCTTATATTTCTGGGATTAAATCCATAAAATAAATTAACCACTTTCGCACAAATTACTTTAATGTAATACGGAATGAACTGTCACAGGGATAGGTTGTCATGGTTACTGGATCGATATTTTGAGGTTATTATTTTAGTCTTCATTTTAAACTAGGGGTCCGGGTGGTTTAACTTAAGTATTAAAGTTGATGTGCTAAATAACGTTAAACTTAGTTTTGTAATAACGTTTATTCTAGTTCTTCAGTTATGTCCAGTATTAATCCCAATATTTATTTTAAACCACGTTTTGGAATGAGAGGGCTTGTGTCAATGAACTTAAAACTCAAATTTGAATGTTGATGCCGAATCAAGCTCGCTTTTCATGGGACTACTTTGGTGGCGCAAACTCTAATAAAAATTTGGAATACGTAAGATGTGTGTGTGTGTATGTAGTTGGTGATCGATGATGGATGAATAATTAGGTACCGGGGACGTCCCAATCCTAAAGAACAGACGCAAAGGATCCAAAGTCACTCCAGGTAGAAGTTTATACTCCTCGTCAGCAGACCAGTTTGCCACCGTCTCCAGGCCGGAGTCGGGCTTGTACGTGGAGAGAACGAAGGTGGAGCGTAAGAAGAGGGCGGATCTACAATAAAAATATTTTATTATTATTGAAAGTAAATAGGGGTTTAAGATATTAATTTAGTTAGTTCATGGTGAGGTTAGCCTTCTCTTCTTACCAGGGCGGCTTGAGGTGCGGTTTCCACCTCAAGCCGCCCTGGTAACACGTCTATAGTCCGTGCCGTTTATCCTTACTTCCTTACTAATATTATAAATCCGAAAGTAACTCTGTCTGTCTGTCTGTCTGTCTGTCTGTCTGTCTGCTACTCTTTCACGCCAAAACTACTCAACGGATTTAAATGAAATTTGGTATACAGATAATCTAGACCCTGAGAAAGAACATAGGCTACTTTTTATTGCGAAAAGGGGGTTGTAAGGGGTTGAAAGGGGGGTTAAAAGTTACTTTTCCACGCGGACGAAGTCGCGGGCGGCCGCTAGTTTTAAATAATTTATTCGAACCGTGGGAGAGCCACGCTTCGGCATGAATGGGTCGACTCAACCGGAGTGATACCACGGCCTTACAGAATATCGGCGTGAAGCAGCACTGTGCTGTGTTTCGCTGCGTGAGAGAGGGTACCGGATCCGGAGGGGGAGGGGGGTGTAAAGGTTAGCAGCGCGCTTATGACTCCACTGGTGTTGCGGATGTCCTAAGGCGTCGGCAATCGCTTACCATCAGGTGATCCGTCTGCTCGTCTGCCACCTATAGATAGATAGATAGATACTCTTTATTGCACAACATACAAAACTTAAAAGCTAGGTAAACAGAGATACAATGTACAATTTAGGCGGTCTTATCGCTGGGAGCGATCTCTACCAGACAACCTTCAGGTAAAGGACATTAGATAGAAGAGGGGAGGGTGGCGCAATCCTTTTGATTTTGAATATTGATTAAGTAAATTTATAGTATAAATACATATATCTAGATAATAAATAAATAAATAAACACGTTATCATACACTAATAATATAAACGAATGTTAACTTACTATAATACAATATAACCTACACAAATTATATAAAATTATATAAAATATACAACTATAAGGTTATAATAGAGAAGATATATTTTATACCTACAATATATGGATGGATCTGGGAGAGGACTAACGACCACGAGCGTCAATGACAGGAAAGGAAGACAGGTGAAGTTAATAAAAATGGATCAGTTGGGGAGAGGGTTTCAGTTTTCAAGGAAGTGTGCTTTGACCCGAGCCTTAAAGATGGGCAGGGATGGGGACTGTCTAATTGGTAGGGTACCTATATCATAAAAAAAGAGCACCATTTAACTATCTCAAGTTTTGAGTAGGCACGATATTTCTCAATAATTACCTCGCCTCATCCCAATAGAACAGCGTATCATTATTCATCCTTGCATCTTCCACAAACTGCCTGGTCAACTTCTCCTTCACGCTAGGTAACTCTTCGACTTGGATGTCATCACAGTTCACTTTGATAGCGACGGTCTCGCTATCAATAGCTGAGTATGTGTCTACTATGTAGAGGACTAGAGCGTTGAGGATGTGGGGTTTTCTCTGAAAGCAATATGAAGCTGAAAGTTAGAGGTGATACGACACAACCGTACTCAGAGGATCTAGGGAGCTTATAGTAATCTTACGCGGGACGAAAAGTCGAAGATGTCACCGGACTAGTCCATGACAAACTCCAAACACAAAATACGTCATCCAAGTAGAGTCCATAAAGGTCGTGGAATATAAGAAGAATCTCTTCTCCCCAACAGCATGGACTATACCCGGGAGAAGATTTCCATCCATGCGGGACTAAGCCGTGTATAAAATCCGACGTTTGACTTGAGTTTTTTATATTAATAGGTAACACTGGACTACAATCAGATTTGATGGAAAGCGGTGATGAGGTCTAAGATTTTACACTTTCGCTTAGATTTCTGTTTAAACTGTATAATGTTTACTTATGGTTGTTAAAATCCATATAAATAAATAAAGAGTAACAACTGAGTTTCATGCTGGTATCTTCTCAGCAGGAATCGATATTTCGAACCAGCGGTAGCTCAATGTGTAGCTAGGTTGACATTCATAAATGTTCTGTATGGATCTAACCAAATTATATAGATTTCTTTTATTTTCTGTTCCAAAGACCCCACCAGAGATCTGCCAAGAGTCCACACAAATCTTTTTCGACCTCTTCTTTCTTAGCCGGCCTTCGCCGGCAAGAAGTGGCGCAAGACCGACCGAGATGGAGGCTCTTATTATTTGTAGCCAAGACTCACTATAGATAGTTGCGCCGACCTAGTTAGTTTATTTCAACGATACTACCATAAAATCCGAAGGACATGTACACTCTTCCTTCTGTCCCAGCAGCTTGCAACACTCCATGGGGTCCACATGAAGCACCATGGTGGGCAGGATCAACTGGGTGACGTCGAAGCTGTCACCGGAGTAGTCAGTCAGGAAGAGGTTCCAGCGGAAATCGCGGCGGACTAGCTTCTCTTTCACTGCCTGAACAGAAAAATAGATTTATGATTTACACATACCAATAATTCCTGGCAGAGTCCAAAGTAGTCACTTCAGAGCCCAAGTTACGCTTGGACCATGATGCAGAATTTGGTGGCAACTACAGTAAAGCTATCGCATCTGACTTCTCAGCCCTTAATTAAAAGAACCAGACCAATCAATAATTTTCGGATAACTTATTAATTTATTAGCCTTTTCGGTATAAATAGATAGTAAAGTATTAGACTATAAACTGTCCCACTGCAGGGCAAAGGCCCCCATCATAGAAATCAAGTTATCACTACTATGATGGGATTAGGCTTAATCACCACGCTTGCCCATTGCGGTTAGTGATCACAAACCCGAGCTATGTTCGAAAAATTCGAAACTTACTTTTCGGTCGACCCGGGAATCGAACCCAGGATCCCGAGATCACGGCCCGGTACCAAAAACCAACAAACATATAAATAGATACTTCTTTACTTTATAATATGTATTTGGATCTACGTACCCTCCTATAAGTATCCATGACAAAACCGCTCTCCCCCACCAGAACGTAGAAGCTAGGCTCTGGCCTCATGGTCTTCAGCGCTCTGGCCGAATCCCTGGTGAGGCCTGCGTGCACCCACAGGCGGACGTTGGAGCGACCCAACAGCTCGTACAGAGTTCTGTCCACGTCTGGAATCAAAATTCACTTTAAGACGGCGTCAGGTCGAGTTACATTATACCCACCTCCTCTCCCCTCCCAAAGTCCAACAAGGGTAATTCCACGTGACGCCGTCCACCTTATTATAGATCTCGATCTACAGTTATTACCGTACTAAAGCTCATATCATCCCGTTCCAACACGCAATGTTAATAGGGGCTGCCACGAATTTTGTTGCAGGACTGCTTTACCGACTAAGCTATCGGAGAACTTGGTATGTCGACGAATTTATGTAAGTGCTCTTTGCTTCGTCGTGACATACCAAGTTCTCCGGTAGATTAGTCGGTAAAGCAGTTGCCCGGCTAGCAAAAGATCGTGAGTTTAAGTCCCACCCGAAGACTGTCGAAAAATGTTTAAGTGCATATTTACTTAAAAGTGTTGTGCTTTTAGAGTCCACGCCCCGGAAGAAGTTCCGTGGGACCTCTTTCGTGGCGTGGACTCTAAAAGCAACATGTCACTTTTAGGATTCCTTGTGTCTATGGAAATAAAGATCAAATTTGAATGTTTATAGCGAAATGAAACGATCTTCACGGGACTCCTTGGTAGCGCGAACTCTATTCGACTACCGTCGTTTTCAAAATTAGTATTTAGCACATATTCTCACCGGCTTCACTCTCAGCAATCACAGCGGCATCGGTCGCATTCCGACTTGCCAAGTATACTTCACCCGCTGCCATCATTTGCTGGGAACCCAAGGAGACACGGACCAGGGGAACGCCGGTATCTTCAGCTGCTGCCCAAGGGGACCAGGATAGGTCTATGATGAGGGAAACGCCTTTTGACAGCGCGGAGCATACTGAAAGAATATTGTATGCTGTATTCCTACTCACTATTGTATGATGTATTTAAAGGATCTTTAACGATTTGGGCGCATGTAAGACGATTAAACTCACGCTTTCGGTCAGCGACCTTCACCGGGCGCGGCTCGCCCGATCATGTCTTTCGTTCCTAGTATTTTGCATCTAGTATTTTATAATAGTGTATTGTACATTATATTTATACGTACCTAAAGTTTTGTACCTAATATTATGTAAGACGATTAAACTGACGCTGTCGGTAGCTTTCCTCCTCATCCTATCTGTCCAGCAACACCACGAAGACCAAACAACACCCTTCAACGGGCGCTGTTTCTCCGCAGCCTTCAAAGCTCGCCCGATCATGTCTTTCGTTATATATATAACATTTTATAACTAGTAGGTATTTTCTTCATAGTATTTTGTAAATTATATTGTTTTAACAATATAACATAATATTTAAATTTGTTACAACAGTGCCGAAATATCGGAAACTCAAAAATAAGGTACATGGTAGAAATCTCGTAAATAACTATTCTAAAATTTTGTAAATTGTATTTATACCTACATAATACTTTGTACCTAACATTTTAGGTATACCTAGTACTTTGTACCTAATATTATTTAAATCTCACGCTTTCGGTAGCTTTCCTCCTCAAGCTCTCTGTCCAGCAGTACCACTGAGTCGGCGACCTTTACTGGGCGCTGTTCCTTCGCGGCCTTCAGAGCTCGAACGATCATCTGTCTTTCGTTCCTAGTATTTTGTGCCTAACAATTAATACCTAATAATTCGTACGTAGTATTTTGGACCTAGTGTTTTCGTACCTAATATTATGTAAGACGATTAAACTCACGCTGTCGGTAGCTTTCCTCCTCATCCTATCTGTCCAGCAACACCACGTAGTCAGTGACTTCAGAGCTCGCCCAATCATGTCTTACATTCTTATTTTGTTCCTAGTATTTTGTAAATTGTATTTATACCTACCTAATATTTTGTACCTAATATTTTATAACTAGTATTTTGTACATAGTATTTTATAACTAGTATTTTGTACCTAATATTATGTAAGACTCACGCTTTCGGTAGCTTTCCTCCTCATCCTCTCTGTCCAGCAGTACCACGGAGTCAGAGACCTTCACCGAGCGCTGTTCCTCCGCGGCCTTCAGAGCTCGACCGATGATCTGACCCAGCTCTGGCTCGTGAACTTCCACTATGAACACTGAGAATACATAAATAAGGTACAGTGGCGGACACATCAAGCTATACAAAACTGTCAAATTTCTTCATTCGATTATAAACCTTATATTGTTACACATTGAGTTCGAAATCGATTGAGGAAATTTGACAGTATAGCTTCCCCTGTCCGCCACTGTACTTACTTAGTAAATAATGCGCTAAATAAATCACACCGATTAAGTAAGTAAGTAAACATTTTCCCTCCTTATTACAAATCACAAACAAAGGACAGTTTCGGAATCAATTTTTCGCGTATAAATACGGACCCAACATTTTTGCATGGTTATTTAATAAATGGTAGTGTTTGCCGGGAAGTTGTAACCCCGAAATTGTTTAAAATAGATCCGGTTTAGTAGCTAAAAATTAAATATTATAAAAGGTCAATATTATTAAAATTAAATTGAAAATTTATAAAACCCCCGACAGCGGCCATCTTGGATTTGAAATTTGTTACAATAAATGTATTCTGCTACTCAAGCCCTTTTATATGATACCCATATTGTGGGAGTTGTGTTAAAACATACAATCCATATCTTAGTGACGGCGGCCATCTTGAATCGATTTTTATCCAACATACAACCTGTGCGGCGAGAAGTGAATAGATGCGCCGCAATTTCTGATCCCATTCTTTATCCGCACGGGTTGTGGCTAAGAACACTCCCTCCTTATTCATCTTTCAAACGACCTTTTCTACGATGCCATAGACAGACACACACACACACACACGCACACGCACACGCACACACACACACACACACACACACACACACACACACACACACACACACACACACACACACACACACACACACACACACACACACACACACACACACACAGAGAGAGACGTCAAACTTATAACACCCCGTCGTTCGGGGGTTAAAAATATAACGTGCTCTCTAAACACTTGACATTCAAACGTGCGGCCGTCACCGTGCGCGGGATTAAGACCAAAAAAAATACTTTTGATGCTGACAGTACCTATAGGAAATACCCTTTATTACCCGACTAAGGCAAAGCCAAAATGATTTTAGCAGTCTATGTATGTAAATAATTTTTAACATCCACTTACCAAACTGCAGGGATAGCTCAGAAGCAACGCAGCCAACACTCATGAAAAAGAAAAGCAAAAACAGTGGAATCTCCATTTTACTCAATTACCACAGTTATATTTACAATTGCAACTTCTTATCTTGCTAATCAAAATGGCCGAAATATATTCTTGCAAAACGTATGGTATAAATAATGTTAGAAAAACGTAAAACACGATTCTTAATTTGTCCCACATTGAAGATTTTTAAACCATATTTTTTTTACTAACTCAAAAAAGTTTTTACTAAATTTAAAAACCTCTGCTATTTTTGTCTCAAAATAATACCCTGTCAAAAAAGCGCGCGAATTCTTGACAATGTCAAGATGCAAAATGGCGGTCTTGAAACTAGTACTTAAATTAGATTTTCTTGGTAAATGCTTTACGAATGACGTGGAAAGGTTTTCTTAGCTGAATAATTTAGTTGTGTGGACAAATAATGCTCAAACAAAAGGCGGGAAGGTATTGTTAGCTGTGATTTTATGGGTTTATACAGTCGCGCACAATGTGATAGTATGTACTTAGGTACTTAATACTTACTTACCTAGGTACCTTTTTTGCCCGATGCTAATATAATACTTATTTGTAATCCCACTGTTGATTCTGATATCCGAAACACAGGTGCTTGAGCTACCTATCTCGGAGTCGGATCAATGTAGGTATGTGATGTTGTGAAATATTTATATATTTAGGTAGGTATTATTAATTATTAATACACCTTTACTTTTATATCGTTTACATCCCGAGAATCTCATAATACAGGTCAAGCTATACAAAACTGTCAAATTTCCTCAATCGATTTGGGACTCAATGTGTAACAATATAAGGTTAATAATCGAATGAAGAAATTTTACAGTTTTGTATAGCTTGATGTGTCCGCCACTGTACAAAAATTGCATCCGCATTTGTGCATGGTTATTTAATTAATAGTATAAGTGTTGGCCGAGAGCTTGTAATCCCGAAATTGTTTAAAATAGGTCCGTTTTAGTAGCTAGCAATTAAAAACGAATGGTGTCGCTAGTTAGGGCTACCCGTCGCCTTAAGGTGACGGGTAGGGCACACTAGCGACGCCAATAGAACTTAATTTTTAGCTACTACACCGGATTTGTTTTAAACAATTTCGGGGTTACAACCTCTTGGCAAACACTTATACTATTTATTAAATAACCATGCAAAAATATTGGGTCCAATGCGTACTCGAAAAATTGATTCACGCCAAAACGGCCAATTTGGGCGGTAATACAAAATTCGAGTGCAAAAGCAGACTAAACAGTCACAATAAGCATTAAATAAATAGTATAGGTGTTTGCCGAGAGGTTCATCATCATCATCACCATCAGCCCATTTAAGTCCCCACTGCTGGGGCACGGGCCTCCCTCAATCACATGAGGGGTAATTGCCATACTCACCGCGCTTGGCAGACGGGTTGGCGAGGGTTTTGATATAAATGCAGAGTTTTCCTTCTCTGGGTGCTGATGATCATGCCAGCAGCTTTACCTTAGTCGCCTTTTACGACACCTCGGTAAGAGTGAGGGTGGCCTATTCTACTCTGCCGGGGACCACACGGCCTAGAGGTTGTAACCCTGAAATTGTTTAAAATAGATCAGGTTTAGTAGGTAGCTTAAAATTAAAATCGATTGACGTCGCTAGTTGACCCTACCCGTCGCCTTAAGGGACGGTTGAAAGCCATCTGGTTTTCTTACCTCTTGCAAGATTGGTTTGAGCTCGACTGTACTCCATCTGAATATTTTAGAGCGGCTCTTTACGTAACTACCCTCAAGTTTGCATAAGATCATTATGAGTGTGGGAGCGCGCCACCTGGCGGCTTGGACATGCAACCTGCTTGGAGACACCATGCGTTTGTATGTCATAGGACCAAAGCATAGGGAAGCTAAGATACCACTTTTCACCCACGCTTCGGCATGAATGGGCTGGCTCGACCGGAGTGATACCACGGCCTCGCAGAAAACCGATGTAAAGCAGCTGTTGGCATTTTACCGAATATTAATTAGGCTTACCACCCTTATGCACAATAAGCTGACAACCCGAAATTGGAATTGTCATGTTGTAAGTTAGTTTTATTGTTGTGGCACTCAAAGCGATGGCGCAATGCGGGGGAAAGGGGAGTTTAAAGGTTGGTAGCCGTTGTCACTCCACTGGTATCGCGGGTGTCCATGGGCGGCGGCAATCGCTTACCATCAGGTGATCCGTCTCCTCATCTGCCACCTATTACATAAAAAAACGACATTTGAAGAGTCCGCGTCCTTGGGCATAAATTAATAAATAATTGGTCTTTACCTATGAAATTGTCGTTTTATATGGCGATTTTCTTAGTTGTATTTTCCATACTAACTTAGTATAGTTATACTATTTATAAAGATATGTAAGTCCTATCCTTCAGACAGCGGTAACGCTTAGGGGAAGTACCTACGTTCAAAATGACATGGTGTTTTATTAATCATCGATAACTTCAATTTTATTCATAATAGGAACATATTTTTTTCATTAAATCCACTGTTTTCAGGCAATTCGAAAGTCAAAGTCAGAAGCCAACCCAGTTTTCTCCTTTACAGCTTCAATAGCTTTTTCATCGCTTCTGGACTCCCATGATTGCCGATTGCTAATTTTTGTCCTCGTACGATTCCATGGCATATTGCCCTTCTGTCAATTAAAAAGATTTATGTAGATTTACTAAATAATTATTTTTATTACCACCATCTCTACGGCCAAAGAGATATGTCGTTTCGTCCATAGTGGTTGTATGTTGTATGTCATTTTGTACGTACGCTACAAAAATATTACAAATCAAAGAATAATCTTGTTGCAGTGAGAATAATGTTTTAAATTCTACGCGATCACCTCAAACACCAAATGCTTAGAAATATAAAACTATGAAACAGTAAAATAAGAAAGGAAAATTTACCGGAAAACAAAAAACAACCGACCAATGATAAATTTCTTTCCAACCTTGAAACACAAATGTCAACATGGCGTCTGCTGTGTATTTAAAACGGGTCTCAGAAATCCAATGGGAGGTATTGAGTCATATAGAATCAAAATCGGCTATCTGATTAATAACTGATTTGTGAGAATTCAAAAAAATAACGCTGTTGGGGATGTATTTCGTATTAAGATAAAAATATTAGTATTTAGGACATAAAAAACATTACAGAATCTGGAATAAGCACAAAACTTAACAAGAAGTTACAATTTTGGACACAAATAACGTTTATTTATTGCAGACGTCCAGATTTGATACTGAAAAATAAATATAGCCGCCTTTGAATCTAACTTAAGGTCAGATAACCATCTTTGATTCCAAGTCAATAACAGATAGCCACGTTTGATAGGTACTCACAAAGATGAGTTATTAATAAGGGCTGTCACAAATCATTAAGATGTTTCTTTATATAAGTTTAAAATGAAACTGCTCAGGTCAAGCCGTTTTCTAGGGATAAATGAAATCATTTGCTGTGCACAAACTAATCAGTACACACATGCAACTCACCTCCAATAAATTGTTTAGTGGAGACAAAGTTAAAAAAAGGTTCAGGCAGTCACACATCAGGTTACTACAATATGTCCAAATTCCTCAATTGATATTGAACCGAATGTATTTGACATTAAAGTGAGAATCGAATGAAGGAATTTGAAAGTTTTGTATAACTTTGATGACGTGATGTGTGTACAAGCAAAAATTTAAATGCATACAAAGTGTCCATTAGTAAAAATATAAAACTTGCCGTTAATATCAAGCCAAGTTATTTGGTTAAAATATTGGAAATGAGAATGCAAACTCTGCTTCAATCGTTTAAGAAATAAATAACTTGAAATTTAAAAGTGACAACCGTAGTAAAGTTACGTGCCTACTTCTTTTAGCAGCATTTCTTTGCCAATTTTAGGGATCCCTGCGTCGTTTTCGAAAAAACTGATTAAAAACCGGCGTAGAATTAGAGTCCATTATTTTAATTTAAGTAAGTTTATTTACCTACACAAACTTAAACTGCAATAAAGTAACTTAAATCACGCAATGGTATCTATGCAAATTGCTCCGATCTGCTATTACACCCCATGCATAACCGTCGCCTGTGATTGGTCGACCAAGGAAGGAGGCCGTGTTTGACTCCAACTCTTTACAGCTATATTTGAAAATGAACTCTGAATTTGACATCGATTTTGTATGGAAGATATCCTTTCTGTATGGAAGATGATCTTTGAAGGCAAAGCAATTAATAAATCGAAAGTATTCAAAATTTTATGTATTGTCACAGTCATAACTTTTTTTTACCAAAAATGACAGTTGGCCGGCTTTGATTCTATACGAATCATATGTTCTCTGTAGGTGCTTTTTCCTTGACTAATTTTTGACAGTTTAAAGTTTAAACCACGCAATTTTTTAAATAACACTAATGTGTCGTTTTGTCCATGTCATTTTGGACGTACTTCCCCCATAAATAATCCGAAAACACGAAACGCTTTGTGAGATGTAATCGACACCCAGCGCCATCTTTTGGTGTTAAGTGAAATTAAAGGCCCGTAACGAAGTAAGGGCGGGCCTCCAGTTTTGGTAATAAAGGACGTCCTAAATATTTTACCTAAATATACAGTTCACTTTTATTTCCCTTTTCAATATTGCACCACCTACCCCTCCTCTACTATCAAATGTCCTTTGCCTGAAGGTTGTCTGGTAGAAATCGCTTCCAGCGTAAGACCTAGTAATGTAATGTCTAGTTTTTTTAAGTTTTGTTTTTTTGTGCAATAAAGTATATCAAAGGCCGTGTGGTCCCCGGCAGAGTAGAATAGGCCACCCTCACTCTTACCGAGGTGTCGTAAAACGCGACTAAGGTAAAGCTGCTGGCATGATCATCAGCACCCAGAGAAGGAAAACTCTGCATTTATATCTAAACCCTCGCCAACCCGTCTGCCAAGCGTGGTGAGTATGGCAATTACCCCTCATGTGATTGAGGGAGGCCCGTGCCCCAGCAGTGGGGACTTAAATGGGCTGATGATGATGATGATGATGAAAGTATATCACGCCAAAAGTGGCCGCTTTTGGCGTGAATCAATTTTTCGCAACGGCAGGGTGGACGCTAGTGACTAGCGACGCCAATCGATTTTAATTTTTAGCTACTAAACAGGATCTATTTTAAACAATTTCGGGGTTACAATCTCTCGGCAAACACTAAAAATTGATTCACGCCAAACATTTGTAAATGATTATTTAATAAATAGTCTAAGTGTTTGCCGAGAGATTGTAACCCGAAAATTGTTTAAAATAGATCAGGTTTAGTAGCTAAAAATTAAAATCAATTGGCGTCGCTAGTGTGCCCTACCCGTCACCTTAAATTAAGCCACCTGGCTGGCTCATCGAATCATTTATTATGGCGACTATATTTGGAACAAAATATTTTATATAAAATTTTGAAAACAGCTTATGGTCACATCTAAATCCTACAGAAAACACGATACGCTTGCGCGATGTAATCGACACCTAGCGCCATCTATTGGTGTAAAGGGGAACTAATATCCCTAGATGAAGTGAGGACTTAGTGAGTTGGCACGAAAAAACCTTACGATTTATTAAGGTTTCATTCATGGCCGCCATTTTTTGACGATTTAATCAACCCGGTTCCGACCTATACCTTCCTAAAAGGCCGGCAACGCATCTCCACCCCCCTGGTGTGCCTGATGTCCATGGGCGGCGGTGAACGCTTAACATCAGGTGACTCGCTTGCTCGTTTGCCTTTCTCATAAAAAAAAAGGTTCCATAGAAAAATTGTCAAACCCTTTCACCTGTTCAGAAATTCTCACTCAGTGTCAGCCCGAAGTCTGGAAGTTTGCGGTCTTGTAAAACACGTTGAGCCGTTGGTCCTGCGCCTGATGCCTCTTCTATCGTGTCACACTGAATAAAGTGCACTTGTGTCTGCGCACACACTTATGCATTATATTATGTCCTGTGTCGATGTCTAAACGTTAAGATTGTCCGCCAGCCAGCATTTATCTACGAATCTCTTACTACTGCATTTCCTAAAGGTTGTCTCGCAGAGATCGCTACCCTCTATAAGACTGCCTAAATTGCATTTAAGTTTTGTCCTATGCAGTAGAGTAGTTACCACATATGTTGTAGACTAAGTGTGGTCTTTAGGCAGAGGTCTGCGCTTGTGGTCCCGGGTTCGATTCCCGAGTCGGGTCAAAAGTTGTAACCTTGATTTGCTGTTAAAAGTGCTTGTTCGGTCCGATAAAGACACCGTGTCGTCGCCGTTGAAAAAACCTCATGGATGACATAAAAATAGGTTTGTTTAGAAATGGGTGTTGTTTATGAAATAAAACGACCAATACTTTAATATATAATAACTATTTATGTAAGTATATAAACATTACATCGATAAGAAAAAAAATAATTCATTTACCTAACTCACAAAATGAAGGAAAAATAATAATTAATAATAATATACCTTAAAAACAACATACAACCTCACGCTACACGTATTTTTAATTTAAATTAAAATCCAATTTTAAATTATTTAATATTCTTTTTTAAAAAAAGATGCAGGTTCTGAAACTTGCTTTATCGAAATTCTATTTTTTTTTTCTTCAGTTTACACTAAGATTACTTAAAACTAATCTTTATTCAACGCTGCATTTTAATTTACAATTTTTGGGTCCGTTTAGTGTGTAAATTTCGCTAAAAATTGATATATCTTTTTATTTTATTCAAATTTTTTGACACAAAAATTTCTATCAAAAAATTAAATTACACCACAATTACACATCCAAATTGATTTTATTTACAATTTGTATTTTTTTTATTATTATTATTTTATCTTTAAGAAAATGGCCAAGTCCGAATAAGTTTCAGTCGAGATTCAAAATCGGTACCCGATTTTTGAGGCATCACTTTTTTGGTATCACTAAAGGAACCCAAATTTGCGCAGAATTATGGACAGAGCAGACGCCCCAGAACTTAAACTCTACCTCTCCAAATCTCTCTATGAAATATTCTAATTTATACAGATTTCCATACACCCCAAGAAAAATATAATCCTATACTACATCAATGAAGATACCAAGAGTGAAAAAAATCTATTACAACACATCTCTATCTCATGGTATAAAATTTCCATAAAAATTTTCACCCGATCTCGAAGCTTAACGCTCAAAAATGCACTTTGGAAAAAATCTGGTATCAATTTCAGGTATCAATCGTATATTCGAAATGCATTTTTGAGTGAGCTTCTTAGTACATCTAGATAATGCTGTTACCGTTTGAGAAATATCGTAAAATCCATAATTTATATAACATGAATAAATGCGTGTTTTGATGCGAGAGAAATTTTATTGATACCAACTTGTTTATATCGTTTTATAAAAAATTCGGTCGCGCATCAAAACTTAAAATCAGAAACGTGATCGGAGCTCAAAAATTACTTAAATCACTATTTTTTTAAATGAATAAATAAAATAAAAATACATCATTAAACGATTGGTATTTTTCATTTCTAATTTCAAATCATAAATATGGGTTATTTTGATTAATTTTAAAATTAGGCGTTACAAAATGCTGATGAATATATATAACCTATAATTCATTTTATTTTACACTAAACGCTTAAATTTGATATCTATACTATTTATAAAAAGGTTAATAGTCCTATAGACAGGGGCAACGCTTATTTATAGGTAATCCGAAATCACGAAATTCATTCAAATTGGCATAAAGTGAAACTAATGTCCCGAAATGAAGTGAGGGAAGGCTACTAGTTTAAAATAAAGAAAATAATATTGTGTATGACTAATTTTGACTTTAGTTAAAGTACAAAATAAGTATTAATTCAAAGCTTCTCAGTTTAGATATTACTCAATTTTACTCCATACTAGGGACTTAAAAAGAAGAATATACCTGTCGCATCTAAACAAAAGAGACAGACACGCAGCGCGTGTGAAAGGAAGGGGAACTCCGATTCGGTCGGAACGTCCGGTTCGTTTTAGGCCCTCTAGATCTACAGCGCAGTGGATGAAAATTTGACTTTAACAATTTCGAAAGCTCAAACATAGCGACGTGTCACTTTGCATAGATTAATGTGTCTGTAGAACCCAAAAAAGCCAATCAAAATACTTAGAAAGGTAGACCGCTTGTTGAAATGCCCTGTTTAAAAAGAAGCTATTAATCTTCGCGATTTTAGACGCGCGTAAATGAGATTTCGTTTGCGGCCTGGTCATAGAATTAAACATTTCGTAGTTTTGTTGGCCCATGAATGTGTTGAATGTTAACTCAATTTCATTTTATTCTGATTTAACCGGCCGTAAACCAGCAAGTCCGGTAATTAATTAGAAGCCGCCATTCTGATTATAATTTTTATATAAAACAGTGATTTAAGTTTTTTTTTCCTCCATTCATCGCAAACGCACCGAAATCTTGCAAATCGAGCTTAATTAATAAAAAAAATACATATTCTAGGAACATTAGAGCTTAAAACGAAACGTAAACGCTAAATAATTTATCTAACGAAAAAATACGAGGAAGATATTTCATTTGTTGATGTATTATTTCTAAGTGAACGCACTTAAATCCGGTGCGTGGTCTTAAATTATATATTATTTTATTTGAACTATAGCATGAAAGTTCTTTTGTCACCTAAGAAATTTATTATTTTTATTTTTTCGTCCGAAGTAAGACCGCCAGTTAAGGCTGCCAGTGCTGTCCAGTGGTACCACTGTTTGATTTATATTATTAAACAATTCCAAGATATTTTTTTATAGTCTTAAATTCATCATGATCAATAAAATCTAATGTGTACCACCATAGTGGACTGAACCAGCAACTTTAACAATGAAGGTTTTTACAAATGAAAAATTTGATAGAATCTGATTATATAAAAGTCAATTTACAAGTAAGTAAATAGGTTATTTTTTACCGTGTCATGTCAAAATTACAATGTCATAACTTCATATATCGGATTTTTCAATTGTAAAGTCGTTTTCGTGGTCTTTCATTCGATTTAAGACGCCATTACTGCCCTGATAAGAAGCCCACTAATAAAACATTTTTGAGAAACAAAATCAATTTTCTCAATCTCAACAAAAAAAAATACAAATTTATATCCAATCAATAAATTTTGTAAAATTCTTAGTGGAGGTCAAGAAAAATAATTTGCACTTATCTTTCTCAAAATATAGTTTAGTGGCTTAGCAGATTAGCTTTAACCTTACCGTCTAGTACCATTAGATGTATTTTCCCTAATTTGTACCATTTTATTGTTATTATACTCTAGATAAAGGGGCAGGCGGTTTCCCGCAGGGAGACAATACCTATTAAACTAAACGGGCTACGTTTTACCTATTTATGGAAATAAAAATCTTGTGCCTATCAAAGGTACTATCGAATTTGTGTGTTCATAAAACTGCAAGATATAACCGTGTGTAAGGCTGTGACTATATTAGTGCGTTTCGACGTGCTCGTCGCATATAAAAATAGTATGGAAAACCATGCAGCGTCGACGAAATGCATTAGAATGGCATGGCATTATACTGATGAAAAGAAAACAATGGGTTTTTGTTTTTCAAGAAACAAAAGTGATCAATTGAGTGATTGCAATTTGTATGGAAAACGTATATGTTTTTTAAAATTTATTTTTCTTGAAGAACTTTGTTCGTTTGGGAAAAAAACATTAATTTCATGAATGAATGAATGAATATACTTTTATTGCACTCAAAAAGTATGAAAACTTTTTCATCAGCATAACTCATACGAGAATTTCTAAGACGGTTAAAAAGTACGATGTTTTTTTTTTGCCAAGTTGATATTTAATTAGGTCTTTTTTTTATGATATAGGTGGCAGACGAGCAGACGGATCACCTGATGGTGAGCGATTACCGCCGCCCATGATATGGTATGGGACAGTGCATTTTTTTCACGATTTTTAGTTTTTGACTATGCCAGCAAACTTCAGCTTGCCGAACACTTTGTTTAGTATTATTGCTTAGCGAAAAAATGAAATATATTGATTTCTAGAGTAATTAATAACCATGGTTAAGATATTATAATTGTTGATAATTTCGATTTATTTTTTTAAAGAAAATAGTGCTATAGTTCAAATAAATTTAGTCCTAAAGTCCGAGTCAAATTTAAAGGCCGCTCAGTATACATCGAAAGATGAAAAATTAATACAGCGAACCATAGACATTAAAATTCCGTATCCAGAACGACCGATAAAATCAACACATACTATTACTTGGAAACTTTCATTACGAAAGCTTCCGTCAAAATAATTCAGTATCTATGTAAAGTCAATACATACATATTTTTATTCGATATAAAAAATCTATATAACTAAATATCATAGATAATACATAGAATATCACTAATTAAGTTTTTTTTCTATTTTCTTGTCGCTACTATGTGCAGAGGTCGTGTTTTGACTATTTTGACAGAAAAAATCTAGTTTTGTCTATGTATATCATATTGAAATTTAACTGAAATAAGAGAGGAGATGGACGAAGAAAGCTGATAAAATTAAGTTAGATATCACAATAAAATATCTTGTTATTAAATTATTACTAGTAATAAATTGAAACTTATAAAGAAAATACCCATAGATTGGCACATTTTCGAGCAGAAACATACTAGGGAAGATTTTTCTAAAACTGTCAGAAAAGTCTCAAACACGCCAGGAAGAATACGCGAAAACTTTACGTGTTACTAAACAATAAATAACGTGCGAAAAGTAGAGTCAAAGAATTTCTATTACAAAAAAAAAGTTAATTATCCTCTTCAGATCGTTGGAAAACAAACCGAGACGCGGCGCCAACCCACCAAAATAAAATTTTGAGATCACCATAAAACTTTTTGCTAATACGAAATTTCGATACCGAAAACATTGATACCAACTTTCTAGGACAACCAAAATGATACCTAAAAAAATTGGTATCACTCTTTTGGCGGGCTGACGGCCGGCCGCGCAATTCACTGCATGAAGTAGTCCGGATGATCTGGATCTTTCTCGAATCGTTTCGCCTCCTCTTGCATGCTCTCTTTGATTTTCAAAATGGCCGCTGACTCGGTCTGGTCGTTTTGGTCTCCCCCCGGGCCGCCGAAACCTTTCGAGCGTGGTCAAGCGCATTTAAACTAAAACTTAAATGAAAAATGTCACGTGGCTCCCAAATTCAGTACATCAAGATATTTTTTTATAAAAAATACTTTGAGACTTGAGGGTGACAATTTTCAAAAATTGGATACCAAAAACAAAAACTTTACAGTACTTTGTGGGGATCGAACCCAAACATGTTTAGTGATGGAAGACATTAAAACCACATTTGAATTTTAAATGGCCAAAATGACAACATTTCTTAAACGATTGCTATAAAATCAATTGTGTATTCTCCTGTACTACTCTACATTTTCATCTAGGATTTCAAGGATACTGTTTTGTTGTTGCTCTATATTTTGTAAAAAAATTTTGGTGTGTGCTAGGAAATTAATGAAACTAAAAATTAACAAATATAGTACATTTATTGTTTTGACGCCGATAGACTAAAATTACTAATAAAACGTATCAAGGATTAGCGAAATTTACTCAAACTTTAACGCTTAACTTAAATAAACATCAGAATTATTTGTAAAAGTTATCAACGAACATAATCTTTGATAACCTAAGTCACATTGGCTAAACTGTAATATAAAAAAAGGAAAAATATATCCTGCTGCCATTTTTAATTCATCAAAATATATAACATTTTTTTTTTATAGGGGAATGTTGCCTTGTTTTAGTTTTATAGTGAAATAACACTATCACTCGTCAATCAATCGATTTAAATCAAAGTCTGAGGTGGTTGATCGATAGCCATAGAAAGTTTATCGATAGGTGACGTCATATCTATATTATCGATAGCTGAGAACCAGACAATACTATCATAGCATCGATACTCATAAACAAAAAGCTATAGATACTATAGATAGTACTAATTGTTTTAGATTGTCGGTAACTTATTTACAATTAAAGGATTAGTTTTAAAAAGGGACCAATGATCGGAGTAGGTTCATCATAGGTATTTGGGTTCATTGACCGCAAACATAGATGTTAATATGGATATGCCCCGGGATTCTCACTATGATCCCGGGATTAAAATAAATACATTTTTATTTTAGATTTAAATATTTAGCGAATTTTAATCATGAAAGGGCTTATCCATAAACGTTCGATACCACCATATTTACTTACAGTTTGTTCATTTCTATCTAACGTACGTATCTTGAATTTCGAAAGTACAAATAGAACTTTTTTATTAACATGGTATCACAAAGCATTTATGAATAAGTTCGTAAGGCTGATGTTAATAATGCTCGTAAGTATAAACGAAAATAACTGTTAATAGTATAAAGTATATCTTTAATCCCGGAGTTCCCGGGATTAAAGATATACTTTTATTATATTATTTGCATATCCATATTATTTGAAAAAATCGCAAGTACCAAAAATAGCTCTACGTACTCCGATCATTGGTTATAACTTAGTTAACATTGACATCGCAGCACTAATGTAGGGGATATAGCAGCAATCGTATCAATACTATTGCCTGGTTCTGAGATATCGATAACGCAATCGATAGAATTGTAGTTTTCGACTGAAAACTATTACAGTCGGCAACACCAGTCTAAAGACGTCTGAGGTCCAGGACGGGAAACAACCAATAAAAAAGTTATTCAAAATGGTTAGTTTACAGTGAATGCCTATACTTATGTTGTGTGATGAGGCAGATAGTCACTTCATTTAAAAATCATTTAATGTAACGATAAACACATTTAAAAGTTTCAGTTTGTAACTGACAACTTCATGATCTTTATTTTTTTAATTATGAATTTTAAAATTATTTAACAAGAAGTTGTTAAAACAAAAACACATCCCCCTGTTTCGGCGTGAGTCACTTTATCAACTACCTACTTCCACCTAAATCCTATATGTAACTTCTCGGCGTAGAATACTCACTTAAACTGTTGTAGTCGCCCATACCAGATCCGGAGTCTTCCCTCGGCGTGCCCGGTCCACCGCCGCCAACGCCACCTGGCGATGACTTCATACCATCTACACCTCCTAATCCTGAAGCAAAGTGATGAGCTAATGAAGCTTAGCTATACATTAGGTACAAAAATTTTGGGATCACCATAAAGTTTTGATACCAACTTTTGGGCAACGAAAATGATACCTAAAAAAATTGGTATCGCTTTTTGGCGGCCTGTGTTTAAGGTTATGTTATGTGCCTTGAATTTTTTTGAAAATTGAGGTCCAAATTTAGTCATTTTAAAAGACAACGAAAACTTCTAAACTGACAAACAACAAACTCAGAAATTAAAAAAAAAATGCTTACGAGATCAAACACATATACTTAGTTATATTTTGTAGAGTAACAATTTTATATAAGTGTTTGTAACGAATAATCTCCAAAAATTGTAGTCACCATATTAGTATGGGAAAACGTATCTTTCCTTTTTTCTGTGATAGGTGGCAGACGAGCAGACGGAAAACATTCCTACGGGAAACATCATTTATTTTGTGCAACGAGAGAGTGGAAGGCTAGTAATTAAATACTCTGAGAAAGACCATTTCAAATCAACAATTTCAAGGGACATAATCATACAAAATTTTTCGAATGTGTAAAAAATAAAAAAATACAGTAGTATATAAAATATTTGACATGTGGTTTTCTAATGTTCGTTTCGCTTCATTCTCCTGTTCTGATAAAATACAATAATTTCAATTCAATCCACATTAATGGGATATTTATTAAAATTGAATAAGAAATAATTTTTAATAAGATATTAAGAGTTGCTGTTAAAATATATTTATGATTTGTTAAAAAAGAAACGTGAATATTAGTAGAAATATATTAAAGTTGTTAATAAGATTAATTGATAGAAATAGTCAGCAAATATCCCATTATCTTGTAGAATTTGGAAATAATTTTCCTACACAGGTACACCTAATTATTTGTAGATTAAACAAATATAAACATTTTTCAATTACAAATATTGAAAATGCGCATTTTTAATAATTTTCCATTCACATTTCATAAACTCAAATCACTCTTTTTTTGCGAATTAGTGATATATGAATTGAAACATCTTTCGAATCATGTGAAAAATACACTCAATTGATATTAAAAAATACGCGTTACCAATATTTTTATAGGATTCAAAAGAACATAATTATTTTTTGTTTAATCTACGAATTTGGGGCTTAACATAAATATATGACATACATAAAACAATTTGTACTTATTTTACAAATTACTTTGATTAAAATCTGAAAAACAAATATTATTAGCTTTTTATATCATTTACAACATTGGAAAGTTTGATTTATGTATATCAATAAATAGTTATAAAATAAATATTGTGGTGGCAGTGTGGGCTATTTCAAAAATAATGTAAAACACGCGAGAAATCAGGTTTATTTAGATTTCACCAGTAAAAAACCTACTTACATTGAGCGAAAACTGATATCTTGCGTATTTTATAGGTATCATCTTTTATTTAATTTCATCAAATGCTAATTTAAACAGAACATCGTAATTTCGAGCTCTTTGGCTCATTCTTTTTAAGCTCGAAACAACGATCAATGTGACTAAACTTGCGGGTTGCGGTGGCGGGCGCGGTCACGAAATATCTAAGTATGACGTAACATACAACTGTTCACGAAAGACACAAGCTATTTAACATCCGCACTCGCCGCCGCGTCCCTACGTGAACAAGGACAAAGTGACAGGGTGCGTCAGCTACTCTGACAGGCGTCGGCAACCCCACCTTCGGCTGCCGGCGGCTGGGGCAGGTGCTGCGGCGGCGGCCCGTGCTCCCCGGCCAGCGGGAACTCCGCCCCGAGGGCGCCCGCGCCGACCGGCTTCATCAGCGTGTACATGTTGTCGCCGCCTAGAGTAACACCCTATATATTACCCACTGCAGGGCAAGATATCTCTAACACCCTACAATCACACTGAGGAGCGGATAAGACTTCTACCGTAAACTATTCCCTTCTCTCATGTGGAAAATACTTATGTAAATTGATTTAAAAATCTTAATCTGTTCGATCAGCTCATTTTAATTCGGATATATAGTTAAATTCTTTATTTATTTTTTATTCAAAATGTAAAAAATAGCAAGTTATGTTTATAAACAAATATTTTTGAAATAATTCGCAACAGATGTAAATAAATAAACGAGATTTTTTGTAATCGTACAAGTGTCAAAATAATAATTACATGGGAAACTAAAATCATGGATTTTTACAAGACTTGTCTGAATTATTTTCGAACTAGCGTTATGCTGAATTTTGTTTTAATATTTGCTACTTCATAAAAAGTATATTTTTAATTGGATGACTGTTAAATTCAAATAAATTGACTCGTATGAAGAAAAAGTAACATAAAATGTAGCTAGTTAGAAAATAATAAATAATTTTACTAATAAATAAAATACTAATAAAATTAATAAAAGCGAATTGATAAAGTCAATAATATATTTACTAGTCTTATATTTTGTTAAAAGTCAGTTGCTATATTTTGAAATCGCTTGTATTAATTTTATAAATGATCTTACATCTAATAGAATTGATACAAACACAAAGGACGAAAGTAAGAATTTATACAACATAAAAAGGAACATATAAAGCATAATACAGAAGTGACCCAAAGCGTGGATGAACCAAGGTTAAGCGAGAATGAAGCAAGCGGAACTAAAAAGTAAGAAATAATCATTGTGAAGGTATATTTTAATAAACAAAAAACAGTGAAACCGCGCACCTCTAAAAACTGATACTTCAAAAAAGGTATCAAAAACTGGTACCAATTTTTAAAATTTTACTTTTTAGGTGCGCGTTTAAATAATAACAAAACGACGCCAAAGGAAGTGCCACAGTCAAATACCTGGTTTTTTAGTGTTGTAAAGATACAAGAACCTGTAAATTTCTAAATGTAAAGGTTAAAATACTCGTCAAGGTGTGCTGGGTTTAGTTCAAAGTGTTATTGACGGGACCAACAGCGACGTAGATTGGTAATCGTCTGAAATATACACAAGAGTTTCATATTGTGTTATATTTCAAATGATTTCCGCAGACATAGTTAACTTTGAAAGCGCGCTCGGTTACCGAATTTAAGATATTCGTTATTTCAAAAAAAACATAATAAATATTTTTTCTAATAAAAAGGATACTTAAAAAATCTGGTATCAAAAAATCGGTATCCGCACGTAACCCATCGCCACACCGCCACCCGAGTTACAGTCTACACTCACCAGAGTTCGAAGAGTCTTGCGGGCTTGGCATTATAGGCGTGGGGGGCCCCGGGGGCCCGTTGCTGCCCGGAGGGGCCCCGTAAGCGCCAGGGGAGCCCCCACTGTAGTTGAGGGGGGCGGAGCCTCCACCGCCGCCGGCGCCTGAGCCGCCGGCCCAAGCGCCTCGTGGACCCATTCCCATTGGTGGCATACCTGTTTTTTTGTTTGTTTAGTTGGCTGTACCGGAATGCGATAATATAACACGTGGAATTTTTATTCTTATAGTTGGGCCAAAATAAAAGGCCACTTTTGACACTTCAACATAATTCGACAATGTAACCTTGTAACAACGGTCATTGAATTTATCAATCTTTTTATGTTAAAGGAGCACAATTTCTTAATTTTTTTTAAATAATCTTTGCATTTATTATTTAGATAAAGACAAAAAAAAATTCACAATTTACTTTCTCTGTTAAACTATTTATAAACGTATTAAAGATGTACTTTTCTAAAGAATAGCACGTTGGTACAATATAATTTTCTTTTTAAGCTCTATTGATGTACCCCAAATATTCGAACGAATACAAAGTTAATCGTGTAGGAATCCATCAATGAAAAGCCACATTCTGATTAAAATAAAACGTATTATTTAAAAATATAAATACATAGTAACTTTGTAGAAAGAAAAAAATCTATGGCACACAATATAAACTCTTCGATTTCGAAGAAAATGTAATAAACTGGCCGCGGATCGATATCTAGGATCGGTACCTACTTTCCTCTTTCTTTTAAATAATTTTGATTGTCATTTCTCCAAAGAAAAGTACTAATAACTTCTTTTCCAATATTATGATAATAATATTATTCGATTTACGTTTGTTTGAAGGACATATCGATTATTCACTTTAATGGAAGTTTATTTATTTATTTATTTATGCTACTCACCTCTCTATGAAGCTAACATTTTGTAACGTCAAAAGTGGCTTGTTAGTTTGGCTCAACGATTGTTCTTTTATATCAAAAAGCTTCTATTACTGGTAAACATAGAGATTAAACTATTATTTTTTTGTTAAGGTACTTAGTTTTTTCCAAATGCTATGTTTAGGGACAGAAATAAGCTAGGTTATAGTAGGTGCAATTTGTTATATTTCGTCTTACGATTTTCATCATAAATGGTTGACATTTGAAGTGAGAATCATATTTAAAAAAATACAGACTGTATAATCCACCCCATGGCTCTCTCTACCTTGATCATTAAGATTTAAATAACCTGTAGTTTCAAATTTCATATGGATTTTAAAACTAAAGAAACACGCCTTTTTTTTCAAAAGGAGTATAAAACCTGAAGAAAAGAAAAATATTTCTCACGAATGTTTCAAACATTCTGGAAGAATCTATTCAACCTGTAAAGAAATGTGGATTTTAAACGTATATTAAAGAATAATATATTTAGTTATAGAATAAGACTGCAAAACATTTTTAGAACAAAAGAGTTCTTTTTTTGGAACAATTTTCATTCCAGATACCAGATTGTTACATGGTATCTGGAATCCTTCCAGGTTTCCAAATAGAGCGATGGTAGCTGATTGGATAGAACACCCCTTCCATACGCCCGGCGGTCGTGGTTCGAATCCACCTTTGGATTTTTCAAATTTATGATATTTCTACCATGAGCTCGGCGGTGAGGGTAAACATCGTGAGGATACCTGCACGTTTCGGATAGTTTCTGAAAATTATAACCATGATTCAGTTGTTCTGGTTCAACTCTGTTAAAGGGTTGCAAAGGTCAGACGGCAGTCGCTTCATTGTAATTACCAGAGTCCCCAAATCCTGAATCATGGTCCAAGCGTAGCCTGGGCTCCAGAGCGACAGCTCGGGAAGCCACCTGGACAAAATGTTAAGATGAAAATGAAGATGAATCCGCCTCCGCTGGAGAGGTTTATTTACTTGATATTGATTGTGTCGATTGGTAAAATATTTTTTTTTACCGACTTTTGTAAAGTTTCTATGTTCGAAAAAAATACAAACAGACTTCGGTAACACCTTTTCTCGAGCGTACTGTTATAAAATGTTATTTGAAAAATATTATTTTATACTTTTTAGTTCGTGGTTTTTTTCAGATGAAGTTGTATCCATATTATTTTTGATATTATGGATATCTCACACAAAAAAATTCCTGGGCGACACATTAAGCAAAATTAAAAAAACAAGTTGAATCCAGTTTTATTTCTTTTTAAAAATAGATGGCATTTTCCATTTTTTTTTTAATTTATTTTGAGACTGATGGTAAATTTATTTTTGATTTTAATATTTTTTTTCAATAATATGAATATTTAATTTCATCGTCAGCCCATTTAAGTCCCCACTGCTGGGGCACGGGACTCCCTCAATCACATGAGGTGTAATTGCCATATTCACCACGCTTGGCAGACGGGTTGGCGAGGGTTTTGATATAAATGCAGAGTTTTCCTTCTCTGGGTGCTGATGATCATGCCAGCAGCTTTACCTTAGTCGCCTTTTACGACACCTCGGTAAGAGTGAGTGAAAATTTAATTTGCTATAGATTTATGTAATTTGTAATGTTTCCAATATAATTTGACTGTGATCTGTTTGCGTACCAAATTTAAATAAATAAATAAACTTATGTTACCGTTCTATGTAACCTGTATGGAATGTATGTATGTACGTACATGTGTCACAAAATCTCTTGAAAATCATTCACTGTTCCTCACAGGACCGGCTTAGTCTAGAGTGAGGACCAGCTTAACCTAATACTTGTAAAAATGTGTATTGGTAATAAAGAATTTACTTACTTTTAAGTATAGCATATTTTACTTAAAAGTAAGTAAATTCTTTATTACATATTATTCATCATCTTAGGTAGTTTTCCTGTATATGTATGAACGACCCGTTTAGAACAGGGGTAGTGAACGCTGCCTTTGGTCCAAGGGTTGCGGGTTCGATCCCCGCACGGTACAAACATTTGTGTGCATGAACATGTCTGTTTGTATTGGTCTGGGTGTTTTAAGTATGTATTTACAAAAGAAAAGTATTATATGTGTATATTTGTAATCCCAATGTTGATTCTGATATCCGTAACACAGGTGCTTGAGCTACCTATCTCGGAGTCAGATCAATGTATGTGATGTTGTGAAATATTTATTTATTAACGTGTAAATTATACATAAGTACTAATAAATATCGCCCCCTTGGTCTAGTGGTAAGGTAAATACCGGGCTGTGATATCAGGGTCCTGGGTTCGATTCCCGGGTCGAGCTCAGGTATGTTTCAAAATTTTCGAACATAGCTATGGTTTGTGATCACCAATCCGCATTAGCCAAGCGAGGTGATTAAGCCTAATCCCATCATAGTATCGATGACTTGATTTCTATGGAGGAGGCCTTTGTCCTGCAGTGGGAGTTTGTTTAGGTTAGGCTGATACTAAACTCAGATTTTTAATTCTGCGAAGGAAATTGACAGGTGCAAATGTGAAGTTGCTATATATTTTGACATTTTGACATTAGATAGATAGATAGATAGATAGGTACTCTTTATTGCACAACATACAAAACTTAAAAGCTAGGTATACAGAGATACAATGTACAATTTAGGCGGTCTTATCGCTGGGAGCGATCTCTACCAGACAACCTTCAGGTAAAGGACATTAGATAGAAGAGGGGAGGGTGGGACATTGACAGACAGACATTGTGCTAGAAAACCGGCCGACTAGTCGACTTTTCCGACGAGTCGGTACATCTCTAATTTTTATGTTTGTCTTTGGGCTCACCTGGTCCCTGCGGCGGAGGGCCGCGCATGCCCGCGGCGTAGGCCCCCGGGCTCATGGGCCCGATGCCGGGCCGCGGCGGGGTCATACGCGGCCCACCCAGCAGCCCCGCCGACCCAGCGCCGCCGCCGCGCTCCATCGAGTTGCCCATCATGCCTTGCCCTGGAATAATATCAACTTGGAATAAAGGTGTGTAACAAAGACAACACACGCTCCATCGAGTGAGTTGCCCATCATGCCTTGTCCTAAAATGATATCAAGTTGGAATAAAAGTGTGTTACAAAGACAACACACGCTCCATCGAGTTGCCCATCATGCCTTGTCCTAAAATGATATCAAGTTAGAATAAAAGTGTGTAACAAAGACAACACACGCTCCATCGAGTTGCCCATCATGCCTTGTCCTAAAATGACATCAAGTTGGAATAAAGGTGTGTAACAAAGACAACACACGCTCCATCGAGTGAGTTGCCCATCATGCCTTGTCCTAAAATGACATCAAGTTGGAATAAAGGTGTGTAACAAAGACAACACACGCTCCATCAGAGTTGCCCATCATGCCTTGTCCTAAAATGACATCAAGTTGGAATAAAGGTGTGTAACAAAGACAACACACGCTCCATCAAGTTGCCCATCATGCCTTGTCCTAAAATGACATCAAGTTGGAATAAAGGTGTGTAACAAAGACAACACACGCTCCATCGAGTTGCCCATGTGTATATGGATTCCTTCAAACGAAGCGAGTAGAAACATCTCGCGGGCCAGTATGCCGTTGCCAACGGAGGTGATGCCTTGACATCGCTTCCGTTGTAATTGGAACTTGGGCTCTTCTCTTGCTTACCATCAGGCTGAGGAGAGCCCAAATACTGTGCCTCTGTAAAAATATATGCTATGAGCATGCTTAATGAACTGTCCATATTTGCTATCAATAAGCATGCTTTTAACCACAGTGCGGGTGGACGGGCGAGTGTGGCGGAGTGGTTTTACACGTGTACACAGGTTTGCTTATTTTTAAGCACGCTGATAGATGGCTATCATCAGCCCAGTTAATTCCCCGCCTCCCTCAATCACATGAGGGGTAATTGCCATACTCACCACGCTTGGCAGACGGGTTGGCGAGGGTTTTGATATAAATGCAGAGTTTTCCTTCTCTGGGTGCTGATGATCATGCCAGCAGCTTTACCTTAGTCGCCTTTTACGACACCTCGGTAAGAGTGAGGGTGGCCTATTCTACTCTGCCGGGGACCACACGGCGTTAGATGGCTAATAGCATGCTTATTGATAGCAAATGTGGACAGTTCTAGTTCCGTTCAGACTAAGCATGCCCATATTTGGCATGCTTTTTAAGCATGCTACAAATGAGCATGTGTAGCTGCCCATTGCCACATGAGAGATCTCATCATTCCTGATACGATCACGCAAGGAGACTCCGAGCATAACCTTTTCCATTGCTCTCTGCGTGACTTTGAGATTTCTTAAGCGGCTCACTGTAAGCGGCCACGTTTCAGTTCCGTATGTCATCACTCTTACCGAGGTGTCGTAAAAGGCGACTAAGGTAAAGCTGCTGGCATGATCATCAGCACCCAGAGAAGGAAAACTCTGCATTTATATCAAAACCCTCGCCAACCCGTCTGCCAAGCGTGGTGAGTATGGCAATTACCCCTCATGTGATTGAGGAGGGCCCGTGCCCCAGCAGTCGGGACTCAAATGGGATGATGATGATGATGATGTCATCACTGGCAATACACACGCATTAAAGACTTTCGTTTTGAGGCACTGCGGTTGATGGGCCGAAAAAATGCCCAATATGGGCAACCTGTGTAATAAGTCACCAGAGACCTTACCATGACTTTGAAATAATATCCTCGCTATCCAAAACTATTGCTCTGTCTCTTTCACATGCACCACAATGAAAGGGACAAAGCGATAGTTTTCGATAGCGAGAACAGTTTTTCAAACTCATAGTAAAGGTACTTGTCTCACCTTCCACACATCTCGTTGAGTCAGTAGACATGCCGTTCCGTGAGGCATAAAGAGCAGCGCAAGATCGCGACAACTGGCGACAATGGGGTGTATGGAAACAATTTTTTAGGTATGGTTTTAATATTTTTTTCCAATACCTTTAGTAACAATTTGAATATTTTTGTAAAATAGCAGGTAGTTATTTTTTCATTAATTTGTAAAACATTTTGAATTCGAAGCGTATTTATAACGTCATAAATACGTTTAGTGTTCCCATATGTCATTTTCCCCAAATCTACGGGAAATATATCGTAAGAAAAAATAATCCTAAAAATGCCTTTTGATCGGGGAAATTTTAAATCATTATCTGGTAACATTGCGGGAAAACTAACTAAAGACAGCCTACTGTCTTCATTTTGGTGTCATAACATGTCTTAATCGTGGTACAGCTTCGTATTACAACTAGCGCCATCTGTTACTTGGTCCGGGTGAACAAGTGAGACATTGTTGTCGCCACGAAGTTATCCAAACTAATATTATAAATGCGAAAGTAACTCTGTCTGTCTGTCTGTCTGTCTGTCTGTCTGCTACTCTTTCACGCCAAAACTACTCAACGGATTTAAATGAAATTTGGTATACAGATAATCTAGACCCTGAGAAAGAACATAGGCTACTTTTTATTGCGAAAAGGGGGTTGTAAGGGGTTGAAAGGGGGGTAAAAAGTTACTTTTCCACGCGGACGGAGTCGCGGGCGGCCGCTAGTACTAAATGTAATCTTCTGAATACAACACAACTAGCGCCATCTGTTACTTGGTCCGGGTGAATAAGTCACTGAGACATTGTTGTCGCCAAAATGTAATCTTATGAATACAACCTGTCTGAATAGCGTATTTAGAGTTAAATGGAGCTCAACGCTATTATATTGAAAATATTCTTGATCCAGTGGTTTCAAATTTTATAAATATTAAAATATGTTATGAAATACAAATGCCGGTTGACGGTTTTCGGATTAAAACCTGTTTAAGTAAATAACACATAAAAAATTCATCTCGTCGCGTTCAGGCGGGAACCAAAAACAGGACAGGCAGAACCTGTTTAAAATTTTTTCTCATACCCCATTGGTCGCTGATAAATTTGAAAAGAAAGGAGTCACAATCCTCAACATTTCAGGAGCCCAATTCTCAGGATTTTCGATATGAAAAAACATGGCGGAAGTCGCATGAAATCCATACAAAAAAACTATGTTTCAGTGATATATGTCGTATGATAATAAATGTCACGAGCCCGAGAATTGGGCTCCATAGACCGACTAAAAAAGAAAAAGAATCAATCTAAACATGACCAATCCTCACTCACCAGGCGGTCCATTGAAGTCGTTTCCGATACCCATCCTCACCGCGCCCCGGGGCCCGCCGCCAGAGTACCAGGGGCCTATGAACGGCTGGCCGGAGCCCATCAGCTGCGGCTGGGGCCCGTGGGGGGAGGGCTGCGAGCCGGGGTGCGGCGCGGGGGGCGAGGGCCGAAGCGGCGAGTTCGGGAAGAAACCGGGGGGCATCCCGCCGCCGCCCATGCCTGGAATTGGAGATTCAATTATAATATAATAATAATAATTCTCACAACATCTCATACGTTGACCTGATTCCGAACTAAGTAGCTTAAGCACTTGTGTTACAGATATCAGACAACAGAGGAAAACAAATATATACTTAAATACATATATTACACCCAGACACCGAACAAACACAAGTGTTCATCGCACGAATGTTTGTCCAGGGTGGGGATCGAACCTACGACCTTTGGCGTAAGAGGCAGGGTCACTACCAATTGCGCCATCCGGTCAGTCAAAAAATTCAAATAATACACTTAAAAATTTCATCTCGATTTTATTTTATTTTATTTTACTACTGTTATTGTTAGTGTTTTAAATTTAGTTCGATTTTATTTAAATTTCAATGTTTTTTGACATTATTTAAGTATTTTATTTTAATTAATTTTTTAAATTCAATTCTAATGTTATAATTACAAAATTCAATTCAATTCATTTTAATACACTTAAGAGTACTAACAACTTTAGGTTAAGCTGTACTATAACTAATTATTTATAAATTAATGTTATGGATCAAAGTTATCTGAAATAAAATAAAAAATCTTTTTATTTTTTTCAGGCGGGACTCGAACCCATACCTTCCACAATCCGGGTGGATGTTCTACCGATTAGACCACTGAACGCGTTACTCAGCCGACGAAATTTCATTTGTAAGTGCTTGAGTGAAAGATTGCTATAAAAATATCAACTATTGATTTAACAATAATTAATCAAGACGGAAAATAGCACGATATTTATTATGTGATACAACATTGTGTACTCACATATTTTACTCGACGTTTCGGCTACGTTACAGCTACCGTGGTCACGAGCGGAAAGTTGTATCACATAATAAATATCGTGTTAATTCCCGTCTTGATTAATTATAGTTATAAAGCAACGCGAAAATTTAAAAAACTATGGATTTAGCAGTCTCATCTTAACTGGTGGTCAAATATTTGTAATAATATTTCCACTGGATATTGTAAATATACCTACAATATTGATGAGACTATCGACAGCTCGTCGAATCAAGCACTTACAAATTTCGTCGGAAAAGAAAAAAAAATGCTGTATTCTGAGAGACTTGTCCCCTTGAGTTTTTTTTTTATGTAATAGGTAGGCAGACGAACAGACGGATCACCTGATGGTAAGCAATTGCCGCCGCCCATGGTCACCTGCGACACCAGTGGAGTCACAAATGCGATGCCAACCTTTAAACACCCCCTATCCCCGGATTGGGCCTCCGGTATCCTCACTTACGCAAACGAAACACAGCACAGTGCTGCTTCACGCCGGTTTTCTGTGAGGCAAAATGTATGCTCTTATGGTTTTGCTGTTCGATATTCTAATAAAATAAACTTAATATATCTTATAATCAACCCAATATATATATCACTCTATTCACCCCATAAAAAAAGTCCAAAACATTTTTTTTAATTTTATAGGTGACACACGAGAAGACAGATCACCTGATGGTAAGCAACTGGTTTAAATATCAAATTGATATAAATGCATCAATTCTTGCTTTCGTCACATTAATAGCCATTTGCCATCAAATAAGTTTAAACCTGAGTTTTAAATTTATGCTGTGTTCAACACACAAAATTTAATACCAACTAATTAATTACAAATTTTAGGAAGTCTGCCATTTGGAACAGCAAGAGTATTTATTTCTGAAGTAAAGGCTATGCTTACAGCAATTTTGAAAACGAATCCAAAAAATTTGTAATCATACAATATATACAGTATATAAGAAGTACCAATTGGCATCACAGGAACAGTCAACTGTCATTACTGATTGTTGGATTCTGCCCATTATTGTTGTAACCCATACTTATATATTCTTATTAGCTGATCAAATGTACTGGAGCTTCTTGTCTCTAGCTATCAAAAATGTTATTATAAAGCACCCAAAGTTTTAAAATTTAACAATTCAGGGGATAGTGAAATAATTACATTGGAGAATGCCACAATGTAATAATCATGAGTACTAAATGATAATAATATTTCTTCTCCTGGTAATGCTGGTCTTTAAAGCAAAGAGAAAAACTCAAAGTCACTCTGTATAAATGTTTTGTTAACTTTGAAATAAATATATACTACTACTCCACTGGTTCAGTAACCCGAAGCGAGTCTTGGCCTCCGAAACAATAGAACGCCACTTTAATCGATCCTGCACTACTTGTCGCCAGTCACCGGCCTGAAGTTCTCGCAGATCATTCTCAACGACGTCTTTCCAGCGATACCTAGGCCGGACTACCGGGCCCATCGGTCGGCTCTGGTATGCTTTCTTCACGAGACCATGCTCGTCCAGTCTCTCGAGGTGGCCAAGTCAGTGAAGATGATGCGCCTTGGTCTCGATGATGTTAGGAGTGTCTACAATCTTCTCTATTTCTACATTTGTGCGTATCCTCCAGCCATTGTCTTGTAATTTTACTGGACCCAGAATTTGGCGGAGTACCTTTCTTTCCGCAACAAGTAGTTTTGCTCTTTTAGTTTTAAAATATACCATAGACAGATTTAATTGTGGCTCAAGGACTTATGTTATGGATATCAGACAACAGCGAAATTACAAATATAGTACCAAAAATACCTATGACACCCAGACACTGAACAAACACAAGACAAGTGTTCATCACATGAAGCTGAAATAATTAATATTTGCTTGTCGATAGATCAACTAAATATGCGTAAATGACTACTTATAGAATAAGAACATAAATGTACCATGTTTTAGGCAAATACAGATTATTTGTATTTGTATTCGAATGTATGCCCAGCCTGAAGATCAAACCCACTAGGCATGGTCCCCAAAAAATACAGCATCTGGCCAGTTTAACATCACTTTAGATATAGCTGTGTATATGATTATTTTTATTCTTCATATTCTTTATTGCACTCCATATGTTACAGAAGGTGGTAAGAAACATACGTATATAAGTACATTATGGACCCTGTCTGGCACGGCAAACTTAAAAGAGAGAAGAGTCGCCTTACGTTTTATACAAGAGAAAATAAAATATTATTTAGTTTTACATTAAATAATGTGGGCACTACAGCTAATGTGTAAAATCTAAACTTTAAATTTGCAAATATCACATTGTTAGCTCTATCCAGACAAATAATACCTAATAACAGCTACTCTACTGACCTACATTTCGGAGATTATAAAATTTAACCAGATAAGCTGATTTAGCAAACCATTTATGTGCATTAAAATGTAACATTATAAGAAAAATACGATATTTATGCTTGTTGCGACGTTTAAAAGGATCGCAAAACGTTTGCACCGATTTTGCCGCAACATCCAGTCCAAAAAAACAATATTTTATTTACATAGGCTGATGTACCCAGCATGGCCTACAAACGAGTGACATCGTAAAAACACGCAAATAGCACTGCGTAAGCAGGCCGCGCGCACACGTACCGTCGTTGGGGGGCGCCGGGCCTGCGTTGTGGCCGATCCCGTTGACTCCATAGCCTGAGTTGACGAAACCGTAGTCATGGAAAGCTTTGGCCTCGGACGAGTGTTCGCATGTGTCCCGCCGCTCCGGCGCCGCACAGTACAGGTCCCAGAACACGCACCACCACGAGTGCAGGAACCCCGGCGGCTCCCCGAGCGTTATATTCTTCTCCCATCGGATTTCCGAGAGGAATGTCTGAGCGGCTTTCGTAGCGCCGACATGTAGCAGGTACTCGTACACGTACAACGCCAACTTTTCACGAGCCTGAGCGTCCGAAGGCACCGTAGAGCCTTTGCCCTTGGCATACATATCGACTGGAAGCCGACTTTTATGATGAAATTGTTTATTATTTACATTAACGCTTTATATCAATAAATTCAACTTCACAAAATGTCATTGATCGATGGCGACATTTGGCGTCTGTGGCATAGAGAAATCGGCTTGTTCTCATAAACATAGAACTGTCATAAAAGTTCCTCTATGGTCGTCATAGATTAATTAAATTAAGGTCAGGTACACACTAATTTCAAAAATAATCGATATATTTTTTTTTAAATCGTTAGTGTTATAAAAATTCTTAATCCGCTTAACTTTTAATCCATTTTAATTTGAAGAGTCTCTAAACAAAATAATAGAAGCCAGTAGCATTTCATTCCAGATTTATTAAATCAGAAGAATATGATTAACAAATAAAAGAAATGTCTGACCCTTAAGTCCATAGACATTATTTTATTACTTTTTACAAGAGTTTTAAGGAAAACGTAGACAAAAACACACTTCCACTCTAGCAATGTCTGCGTTTGTCTATTCCTTTTTCCTTTTCGTGCGGCCGTGTCACCGCGTGGTTCACTGCCGCGTTTCTAAAAGAAACATTCAAAATGGCTATCAGACCAGTATACAGGCCGACGATCGTCAAAAAGAGGACGAAAAGGTTTATCCGCCATCAATCGGATCGCTATGACAAACTTAAGCGTAACTGGCGTAAACCCAGAGGTATGAATTCCACTTGATTTAGCATTATGAACTTTACGACGATATATCCACAATTTCAGTGTTATGATTTGTAATTTTAGAGTAATATCTAGTTTTATGTGATCACCAATTAATAAAGCGAGAATGTTAATATTCTTTTAGTATATTTACTAAAATCTAACCTGAAATTGTTAGGTTATGTTAGAAGTATGGTTCATTCGTCTTTACTTGAAGTTATACAATATTTATATGCAAGGGCACTCTGTGTTATACATTCTCAATATGATATCCACAATTTGTTACCTTGCTACAGCAAAGTCCATTGAATCCTATTCCGTTCAGTTGATCTTGCTTTACGGTCATAGCAATGTATACATTTTTTGTCATGCTTTCAAAAGCTTTTCTTACTGTAGTCGCACATGCGGTCTACTTTTTTACCCGTAGGTACATTGTGCTGGAGATTTTAGTGTAAACAGGGTCAACAAATCATTCATTCATCATCAGCCTATTTAAGTCCCCTCTGCTGAGGCACGGGCCTCCCTCAATCACATGAGGGGTAATTCCCATACTCACCACGCTTGGCAGACGGGTTGGCGAGGGATATAAATGCAGAGTTTTCCATCTCTGGGCGCTGATGATCATGCCAGCAGCTTTACCTTAGTCGCCTTTTACGACACCTCGGTAAGAATGAGGGTGGCCTATTCTACTCTGGCGGGAACCACACTGCAACAAATATGCATCTTTAAATCAAGTAAAAAAAATGTCCAGGCTGGCCTGATTAGCAAGTACGGTTGAGGCTCTGCCTCAACCTACACTGATTAAAAGTGATAAGGTTGATGAATTGGTCCCAATAATTAGTTTTTATGACCAGTTTGTGCTGATTTAGGAATCAACAGTGGTCTAAAGTAAAACAGGAAAGCTTGTCTGCTGCCTATCTTTTAAAAAAGCTGTGATAAAGTATGTTGGAACTTTACATAATGTCACAGCTTCCATATTACAAGCTTTTATTTTACTTCACTTTTGTATGTACTTTTGTTTGAAGACCCATTTGGAACAGTGGTAGTGAACACTACCTTTGGTCCAAGGGTTGCGGGTTCGATTCCTGCACAGTACAAACATTTGTGTGCATGAACATGTTTGTTTGTATTGGTCTGGGTGTTTCCTATGTATTATATGTATGTATTTACAAAAGGAAAGTATTATATTGTAATCCCACTGTTGATTCTGATATCTGTAACATAGGTGAACTACCTATCTCAGATTCAGATCAATGTATTTGATGATGTTGTGAAATATTTATGTATGTATTTTTTTAAATATGTTTATAAACTTACAGGTATCGACAACAGAGTGCGTAGGCGCTTCAAGGGACAGTACCTGATGCCCAACATTGGTTACGGATCAAACAAGAAGACCCGTCACATGCTACCCAATGGTTTCCGTAAGGTGAGTTGGTCTCGGTATCCTGCAACCAGTCACAAAACTTCTTTCGTCTACTATCGCACTTAGACTCTCTTTTGGTCCATTGTACTTGATTATTGCACAGCAGGTATCACAATAAAATCAGAAACATTTGAAAAGAATATAATAGTTTAGTATTCATCACCCAAAACTTTCAGTAAAGTTCATTATGGGTAGGGTTGCCATCACCCAAATTGCCGACGCCGGAAAAACCCAAAAAAGTTGGGTAAAATATGGTTTTTTTCTTTTTTATATTTTGTCATTAATTTAGATGTTAATTTCCTTGAGAAATAGGACTGTTTCTTGACCTCAGACCATGGAGTAGTGTCAGAGATATTTGGCAACTGGAACGGGAGTGTAGGTAAAGCAATGCTCTCGAAGTTTCTCGCGAGACTCTTTGGACTCGGGCGCAAAATACCGCCACATCAGTGTATAAATTGTATTGTCCGAGTGTAACCTGGATACTGTTCAAAAACCCTCCCGGACGGTGTCCGGACGCCTTACAAACTAGGACAAATCCGGGAAAATCCGGACGGATGGCTACCCTAATTATGGGAATCAAACTCAAGGCAATATTGATGCCAAGCACCATAGGGCCTGAAATCAGGAAAATGCATCCACCATATTAGTTCTGTCATCCTCAGACCTCTCGTCACCTTCAGATTTGCAATCTGCGTTCCAAATCACATTAAAAGCTTTTATCTGAAAATTAATTATAATAAGATTTCTTGTTACCATGATAAACCCTCTGAGGCAGTCGCTATCTCCAAATGAGATCAGTGAAAAGAATCGGAGGGGATATTGAAGTACCTACTCCACCCCTGTAATGACTTGTGCGTTGCAGGGACTAAAATAAGGTATACAAATGTATTTTTATTGGGTATCACGTCACCACTAAATAAATGACAATGTTTAGCCCTAGCTGACATTCATATCTAAGAGTTTGTTGACCTACGCTCTAGGCTGTACATTATCGGGCCTCTCCTGTAGTCTGTTTTTGTCACACTTGGTACGAAGAGATTTGTGATCAAAACAAGAAGTGCACTAGTTTATTTTAGACTGCTGCCCCACCCTGAGTCCATAGGGTGCCCCACCCTGAACCCACGACTGCTCCACCCCGAGCCAATGACTGCCCCACCCTGTGCCCATAGGCTACCCCACCCTGAACCCACGACTGCTCCACCTTGAGCCCATGACTGCCCCACCCTGAGCCAATGACTGCTCCACCCTGAGCCCATAACTGCTCCACCCTGAGTCCATGACTGCCCCACCCTGAGTCCATAGGCTACCCCACCCTGAACCCACGACTGCTCCACCCTGAGCCAATAACTGCTCCACCCTGAGCCAATGACTGCTCCACCCGGAGCCAATATCTGCTCCACCCTGAGCATAGGCTCAGTCGTAGGACTGCCTCACCCTGAGCTCATGACTGCTCCACACTGAGCCCTTAGCTGGCTATACCCATTCTATTAGACCTGGTTTTTAACTAGATGTTCATGGTGTCCTTTTTACTCACAGGTCCTAGTACACAATGTCCGCGAGCTGGAGATCCTCATGATGCAGAACAGAAAATACTGCGCGGAGATCGCGCACGGCGTCTCCTCCAAGAAGCGGAAGGTGATTGTAGAGCGCGCGCAGCAGCTCAGCATCAGGGTCACCAACGCCGCCGCCCGTCTCCGCAGCCAGGAGAGCGAATAAGTGTAACTTTAAGAAAATATATAAAAAAAGTATAAAAGCGAATTTTGCGTTTCATTTTTGTTAAACGTTATCCCGCCGGGGTGGCTCCTACAACATGTAGTAAAGTATCAGCCTATTAATTATCCCACATTGCAGGGCAAAGGCCTCCATCATAAATATCAAGTCATCATTACCTACTAGGGCCGTGTGGTCCCCGGAGTAGAATAGGCCACCCTCACTCTTACCGAGGTGTCGTAAAAGGCGACTAAAGTAAAGCTGCTGGCATGATCATCAGCACCCAGAGAAGGAAAACTCTGCATTTATATCAAAACCCTCGCCAACCCGTCTGCCAAGCGTGGTGAGTATGGCAATTACCCCTCATGTGATTGTGGGAGGCCAGTGCCCCAGCAGTGGGGACTTAAATGGGCTGATGATGATGATGATGATTACCTACTATGATAGTATTAGGGAGTTGCCACACTGGCGGATTGCGAGCTGGTGATTTTTAAACCGGATCGACGACGCAGGGAACACGTTGCGGCTGTGCAGCGTTCACGCCGCGGACGTTTAAGGTGACGGGTAGGGCACACTAGCGACGCCAATCGATTTTAATTTTTAGCTATGGAACTAGATCTATTTTAATACTTATAGTCCGGTGTTTGGTCTGATTTTGCACTCGGATTTTGGATTACCGCCAAAAGTGGCCGCTTTTGACGTGAATCAATTTTTCGCGTACAAAAACGGAGCCAACATTTGTGCATTGTTATTTGATAAATAGTATTAGTGTTTGCCAAGAGGTAACCCCGGAATTGTTTAAAATAGATCCGGTTTAGTAGCTTAAAGTTAAAATCGATTGGCGTCGCTAGTGTGCCCTACCCATCACCTTAACGGTTTCGCTAGCGTTTTTCTGCGTGGCGGCCACAAAAAAAATGCACTTAGACTTATCTCGGCGGCGTGAACACTACGTAGCTGCGACGTGTTCGCTGAGCGTCGCTCCGCTTTGAAAACGCTCTCAATTCGCCAGTGTAGTAACACCTTTAGGTGTAATCACCACGTTTTGTCCAATGCGGATCGGTGATGATCACACACAAACCCGAGCTAGGTAATATTCGGTTCGGTAAAAGTTAAACCGAATATTATTCGATATTCGGTGAAACCACTATTCGGCGCATCACTAATTATCTCACGTCATTTCCTACCACGCACAGTAAAACTGGAACCAGCTGTCATCAGTGGTGTTTCCGAACAGATACGACTTGGTGACCTTCAAGAAAAGGGTGTACTCCTTTCTTAAGAGCCGGCAACGCATATGTGATACCTCAGGTGTTGCAGATGTCCATGGGCGGCGGTGATCAATTTCCATCAGGTGTGCCGTCTGCTCGTTTGTCCGATATAATGTAAAAAAAAAACACTAATTATATGGTGTCTACCGCACGTCTGTCTGTCAGTCATCACTGACACGTGCCGTATAGGCAGCCGCTTTTCTGTGTAGGGATATTTATTTTGTAGCAATATCATATAGCGTTAGTAAATCAAACTCATCATTCTTAAAATAATTCTTTAATTTATTTAGTTCTAGTCCTATCATTATTTAAAAAAAATCTTTAACCAGATTATTAAAAATTACAAAATAATTTGTCTATCACGATGCCAGCTTGCTTATATCTTCATACTGGACTTCCTTCACTATCCTTCCTGTAAGAGGCCCAGAGGAGATCTGCAACAATTAAAATAATAAAGTACATTTTTTCATATAAAAAAAACCTTCCTGCTAATAATTAAGAAGAGCCCTGTTAGGTATCAGTGGCGCCGCCATAAGTTTTTTATTTATTGTAACAGGCAAGTTGCCCAATGTCACCATTCATAAAAATAACTTTTAATTCAAATATTCCGTACAAGGGTTCGAAATATATAAACTTCAATTAATATAAATGAGGGATTGCTGTAAAAATTCAACTTAAACCTTATTTTTTACTTTTTTTCTCTTGATTGAAAACACCGTCCGCCATGGTTCTACGTCACCATTATTGTAAACAACAAAACGTCAAACGCCAGTTTCAGGCTATTCATGGTCTTTCATAAAAAGGTTATGACAGTCACGCGTATTGCTTACAATAACAGTGACGTCACGGCACAGATTATTAATAGACCATCATGGCGGACAGCATTTTTGGCTGTATAGCGAAAATATAATTTAAAATTTAAAATATATTAGAAAAGGTGCTTCAAAAAAATTTCATATTTTTTTATGGCGTAATATAATCGTAATGAACCGTTCTATCAAATAATAAAAATAGTGGCAACTAGCCTATTAAGGCGACAGAAAGCCTTACCTCGACTTGACAGCAAAAGTTGTCAGTATCTATAACCTTGAGCACCCCGGTCTGTCCCCTATAGGCGCCGTTCACGAAGCGGACCACGCGCCCAGTCGACGGTATCACCGTCTCCAAGTGATTCTATAACAAGAAATAAGAGATTATGGAAGGCGGTAGATCTTGCTCATAATCGACATAGGGATAGGATGCAATACAATCTTGAAAAAGACCCAAAGTCGTTCTGGCATTTCGTTAATTCGAAGAAAAGATTACTTTTCTAATAAATAAAAAGAACTTGGTAAAAAATGGTTGTGCCCTCTCGGAAACAGAATGTGTTAGTGAGTTTGCTGAGTTCTTCCGTTCGGTGTACTATCCGGAGCAAGCCCTACTGGATGTAGCTTCGGTAAGCAAACTGGGAGCGGCTGACGCAGCCAGAGTACAGGTGCATGCATTGCAGTTAGAAGATATAAAGCGAGCGTTACGGAAGCTAAAACCAAAATATTCCACGGGACCTGATGGTATTCCGCCTTTTATTTTTAGGGACTGCTATATGGTACTAGAAGCTGACCAGGGTAGTCCCGGTGCCTAAGCGGGGAGGAGGGGTGGAGGCGCGTGATTACAGACCGGTGGCTATTTTGCCTACGCCAGCAAAGGTTTTTGAGTCCGCCATATACCAATCAATATATTTACAGATAAGACCTCAGCTGTCAGATGCTCAGCACGGATTTCGCCCTGCTTGCAATACTTCGAGTAATCTGTTACAACTGATGACTTATGTAGTGCCAGCTGTTGACGCTGGAAGTCAAGTGAATGTCGCATACTTTGATTTTCAGAAGGCATTCGACACCGTTGACAATGACATTCTTTTTGAAAAGTTAGCCCTTGCTGGCTTCACTCCAAAAACACTGTCTTCTGACTATCTACGTCTGTTGTCTATCTGAAAGACAGGCGACAATATGTAGATTGGGGTGGGCAACAGTCAATGCCGTATTACACCAGGTCAGGAGTCAGCCAAGGACGTAATTTGGGACCCTTAGAGTTTAACCTGATGATAAATGACTTGCCCAACATTGTCAGAGAGTCGGTCTGCCTTCTTTTTGCGGATGACTTGAAGTTGGTTCGTGAAATCCGAAATGCAGTTGACTGTGAAAAGCTGCAGGCTGATATTGACAGGGTAGTGGAATGGAGCCACAAGAAGAGATTACATTTTAATGTTTCTAAGTGCTCAGTTATGTCCTTTACGTTGTCTAAACAACCGCGTTGCTTTTTTTATACAGTTGATGGGACGCCAATGCAGCGAGTAACGGAAACAAAGGACCTTGGAGAGCATTTTACTACAAGTTTGAATTTCCGGGGGCACATTGTTAAAATTTGTAAGAAGGCGTACCGGAATTTGGGATTTGTCCTACGTCAATCTCAACGTTTTACGAACCTAAACGCAGTGAAAGCTTTGTATGAGGCACTAGTAAAAAGTCATTTGGAAGGTAGTGCATTTATCTGGTCACCCTATGAAGACAAATATAAGTATATGATTGAACGCATACAGAATAAATGTACCAGATTTCTGTATTTGAAGTTATATGGCGTATACCCGTTTTACCCACTGATGTATCCTACCCTATTCGTGCTCGGAATGGTGGGATATAACAAATTAGAGGCTAGACGGGGTCTAAACCTAGCGGTGTATCTACTAAAAGTCCTTCGGGGGCAGGTGTACCACCCAGGCGTGCTGCAGAGCATGGCGCTCTGCGTGCCGGACAGGTACGTCTGACGCCGGCGGCGGCCGTCTCTATTCGCAGTCCCGCACGCACGGACCAAGCGCCGCTAACACGAGCATTGCGCACATTTAACGAGGTCACTGAGACAGTCGACGTGTTTAGCTGCTCTTTGACTGAATTTACAAAGGCTACTTTATTTATAATTTGTTATAGCACAAAATAAATTAGGTTAAAAAAGTAATCTACACTATCGCATTGGGGAAACCTGTAATGTTAGTTGTAAGATTTTGAATAAATAAATAAATAAATAAATTATCGTTTATACAATCAAATTCAAATTCAAAAATACTTACGGCCGTGGCGCCATCTGTTTTAAGTGTGTGCCGAGAGTTTAAAATTAATCAATCGCCTTCCCATATAAATTTCATCAATCAGCTTTGTAGTTTCTAAGAGAAAATTATTCATATCATGTATAAAAAAACTACCCTTAAAGTTAAGGTAATTGGCCTTACACAGGTTAAACATGAAAAATAACAGAAATTAACCACAAGTAACATAAACAACTGAGATAACCTCGAAAGTCACATCAACATCTGAAAGCCAGAGTTGACAATGTATATGTCACCGGAAAATAACAAGACCCGTAAGTTCATCAATTTACTAGGAAGTTTAAAAACTTTCGTAGGATTCTAAACGGGAGATAAATTGTATTATTTTACGTACGCACTTTCGTAAATTTATCAATTTCCGACGTCACATGGTGAACACACTGCTCTCTGATTGGTCAATGTTAATAGTGGCAATGCCAATCAGATCGCGCGTAGCGTTTGAATATTGCTTACTTATTATTTTACGAGTGGGTTCAGTAAGTTTATGAATGTACGCATATGTGGACGTAAAATAATACAATTTATCTCCCGTTTAGAATCCTAAGCAAGATTATAAACTTCCTAGTAAAGTGATAAACTTGCGGATCTTGTTATTTTCCGGTGACATATACACGAGATTCTGACAGAAACAAGATGGCCGCCATGCTTTTGTTCACCGTTCAGCCGCGTGGGCTGATACAATTCAAAGGTTTTAAATTAGTGTCTAGTGGTTTTTAGTGTACAAATTTGGTGTTTATTTGTGCAGTGAAGTGCCGCAAAGTGATCCTAATCATAAGAATCGTTGGATTGTATCGTTTTTAACACTGTGTGTCGGGTGAGTTGTCTCGTGACAACTGGCTCAGACCTAATAGTCTTAAAACCTGCGATTGCTTTTAGAGTGATATCCGCTGAATCCGTAGGTCGCTAAAACGTAAAACACCGGCGTTTTATTGAGTGACTGTGACTTTGACTGACTTCGACTGTTGACTATACCTACTTATTCTCAATAAGTTACTTGTCATTGGCGAATTATCTTCGAGTAGTGGCATAAATAAAAAAAAGACGAGATTCTGACAGAAACAAAATGGCCGCCATGTTTTTGTTCAACTACCAGCGGCCAGAGGTCGCTGTTGACTATGAAAACGAGTGACATTGTAAGTGTGACCCCCCCTGACCTTGGCCACAGGGCGCGACAAGATCCTTACCTGGTCTAGCTTCAGCTTCACCTTCTCATCGATCAGCTTGACCTGAGCCCCGTACTTGTCCACCACAGAGTCCACAACCGCCTTTTTCTTATAAAACTTGTCCCCGAGTGATTTTGTCACGATTTTCACTATAATTCCTTCTGTAAGCCAGTAGTCTTTTCTGTTAAAGAAAAATACACATTTTTACTTAAATAAGTATATTTTTATGTCATTATAATAATGAATTAATGAAAACTTTATTTGGCACAATACAAAACAAGGAAACTTAATTAGAAACATAACCTAGACTTAAATCATAAACGAAAAGTAGGACAACATTATCCCTGTATGCGTCAAACAGGCGGCCGCTCAGCAATAGTCGGTGCTGATCCAAGAGACCAATCCCGACGCTGGTTTTCAGCGACTACCATAACATTATTGCGCATCTGTTCCATATCTATGCAACAGTCACATAATAATGTCCTCCAAACCGATATTTCGGTCATGGCGGCCAATCTCAGCGATCAGCCATCGACGCAGGACATATCAAAATCAAAATCAAAAATGTCTTTATTCAATTTAAATCCATACAGAACATTTATGAATGTCAAATATTATGTAATCTACCGCTGATTCGGAATGTCAATTTCTACCGAGAAGAATCTGCAAGAAACTCAGTAGTTACTCTTTTCAAATAATATGGTAATTACAATATTCATTCTTATACAAATTATGATTACAGTGACAGTATGATATACAATGCTTATAATCAATATCGTTTAGATAAATCGTCAAAGAAAAATTATGAAATGAATTATACATTAGAGGACAGGCGAAGAGATCAACATGTCCAAGAATCCTTATCATTCAAATAATCATCTACTTTATAGTAGCCTTTCTGCATTAGGCAGTTTTTTACATGCAACTTAAACTTATGTACAAGTAAATCAATGATATTTTGAGGTTACTCATTAGACATTCTAATGCTCAATCCTACATATGAATTTCCATTTTTATGAAGTCTTAGATTTGGGACAGCAAGCCTATATATATATTATAGTGCACAAGTATTTGCGCAGACACAAGTGCACTCTCTATACCCGTACTCTCTTATTTCGATGGGACACGACCGAAGAGGGATTAGGCGCAGGACCAACGGCTTAACGTACCGAGGCACAGGGATACAAGACCGCCAACTTCCAGACTCCGGGCTAACACTGAGAATTTCTGAACCGAAAAACTCTGGTACAAATTTTGGCCCGACCCGGGGATCGAACCCGGGACCCCAGGCGCAACCGTCGCTCTAAATTGCGACCCACTAACCATTGCGCCATCGAGGCTGTCAGTTATGTCATAGGTGGCAGACGAACAGACGGATCACCTGATGGTAAGCGATTACCGCCACCCAAGGACACACCAGTGGAGTCACAAGTGCGCTGCCAACCTTTAAACCCTCCCATCTCCCGGATAGGGGCTCCGGTACCCTCACCCAACTAGAATTAGGCGTCATTCGAGTACTTTTATAACATCCTCCAACCGATTACGGCTAAGGCGGCCAATCTCAACGATCAGCCACTTAGGATATATTATAGTGCTCAAGTGTGTGCGCAAACACAAGTGCACTCTCTATTCCCTTACCCTCATATTCCTCATGTCACGCTGTTGTCTCATACAACAGCGTGACACGACCGGAGAGGGATTGGGCGCAGGACCAACGGCTTCAGATTAATAAAGATCAAATGTGCTGTGTTTCGCCGTGTGAGTGAGGTTACCGGAGGCCCAATGGGGGCGAAGGGGAAAAGGTTGGCAGCGCACTTGTGACTCCACTGGTGGTTCGAGTGTCCATGGGCGGCGGAATGGACAACATTTCATATTTTTAACATGTCCATATTGTATTTTTATATGAAAATAGACATAAAATGAACGGACCCATATTTATTCTTTTTTCAAAATTTGTCCATTTTCATGCATAAAATAATTAATAAAATTCTTTATATTCTAAATAGACGTAAGCGCCAAATGACGTCATCGGACGGCTGAATACAGCGATATTCCTTTGCTTATCATTGTTTTAATAAAAAAAAGGTACTACTGTCAAAGGTAAATAATACTAGTGTCAACATTGTCAACGTCATTCATACATTTAACGTTGACAAGTTGTCTTTTTTTTGACAGTTGCATGTCATGGGTTTGGCATTTCGTAAATTTAAAACTATAATGTGCTAAGCAAAGAAATATTTTACATTCTGCCGTCCGATGACGTCATCTTACGTTTTTTAGTTTTTAATTTTTTTCTCAGTAAATAAGCAATATAAAAAATTAATAAATATATATTCGCGCAGCGGAAAAGTAAATAAAGAAATGGTATTTTTTGTTTCAGAGCTTATCAATTTTGAAATGTTGTCCATTGCTTACCATCAGGTGATCCGTCTGGTCGTCTGTCACCTTTCATATAAAAAAAAATAAAAAAAAATGTAGTGACTGACTTCGACTGTTGACTGCCCACTTATTCTCAATAAGTTACTTGACATTGGTAAGATATCTTCGGGTAGAGCAATATTATAAAAAAAAAAAGATTGGTCGAATCGGCTTAAAGTTAATCAGATGAAAGTTATCATTGAAATTAGGAAATTACCACTTTCCACTGGATCAGATAGTTAAGAGTGAGGGTGGCCTATTCTACTCTGCCGGGGACCACACGGCCTCACTCTTACCGAGGTGTCGTAAAAGGCGACTAAAGTAAAGCTGCTGGCATGATCATCAGCACCCAGAGAAGGAAAACTGCATTTATATCAAAACCCTCGCTAACCCGTCTGCCAAGCGTGGTGAGTATGGCAATTACCCCTCATGTGATTGAGGGAGGCCCGTGCCCCAGCAGTGGGGACTTAAATGGGCTGATGATGATGATGATGAGATAGTTAAGATGACGGGTAGGGCACACTAGCGACGCCAATCGATTTTAATTTTTAGCTACTAAACCGGATCTATTTTAAACAATTTCGAGGTTACACTCTCTCGGCAAACACTTACACTTTTTATTAAATACGCGAAAAATTGATTTTTTTTTCACGCTTTTAGCGTGAATCAATTTTTACGTAACAAAAACGTACCCAACGTCTATTTTAAACAATTTCGGGGTTACAATCTCTCGGTAAACACTTATACTATTTATTAAATAACCATGCACAAATGTTGGGTCCGTTTTTGTTCCGTAAAAATTGATTCACGCCAAAAGCGGCCACTTTTGGCGGTAATCCAAAATTCTAGTGCAAAAGCAGACCGAACAGTTAAATGTAAGTATTAAATAAATAGTATAGGTGTTTGCCGACAGATTGGAACCGAAATTATTTAAAATAGATCCGGTTTAGTAACTAAAAATTAAAATAAATTGGCGTCGCTAGTGTGCCCTACCCGTCATCTTAATCAGATTAAAGTTATCATTGAAATTAGAAATTACTATTTTCCACTGGATGAGATAGTTAACGGATAAAGTTCACCGTGGGGGAGCCACGCTTTGGCATGAATGGGTCGGCTCGACCGAAATGATACCACGGCCTCACGGAAAACCGGCGTGAAGCAGCACTGTGTTTCGCTGCGTGAGTGAGGGTACCGGAGGCTCAATCCGGGGGAATGGTTGGTTTAATGGATGGCGCCACTGGTGCCGCGGGTGTCCATGGGCGGCGGCAATCGCTTAGGTACCATCAGGTGATCCGTCTGTTTTCTGCCACCTATCACACAAAAAAAAAGTTAAGTATTTAAAGCAATTAAAATTAATCAAACATCTTTATTCAGGTATATGGCATCAAATCACGTGGCATGTAAGCCGTGTGGTCCCCGGCAGAGTAGAATAGGCCACCCTAACTCTTACCGAGGTGTCGTAAAAGGCGACTAAGGTAAAGCTGCTGACATGATCACCAGATCCCAGAGAAGGAAAACTCTGCATTTATATCAAAACCCTCGCCAACCCGTCTGCCAAGCGTGGTGAGTATGGCAATTACCCCTCATGTGATTGAGGGAGGCCCGTGCCCCAGCAGTGGGGACTTAAATGGGCTGACGATGTGGCATGTGGACGATTTCCCGTCTGCCAAAGTACACGACCAACGAGACTCCACGTTGGTCGTGTGCGCCGCCATTTCGAATTCGTATCTGTCGCTGAGCGGAACTCGTCAAAATGGTTGTTGTGCATATTTTATTATATATTATTATCATCACATATCAAATCAAAAGGACAACATTTCAAAATTGCTAAGCTATAAAACAAAAAATACCAATTCTCTATTTACTTTTCCGCTGCTCGAATATATATTTATTTATCTTTTATATTGCTTATTTTCTGAGAAAAAAAATAAAAACTAAAAACGTAAAATGACGTCATCGGACGGCAGAATGTAAAATATTTCTTTGCTTAGCACATTATAGTTTTAAATTTACGAAATGCCAAACTTATGACATGCAACTGTCAAAAAAAAAACAACTTGTCAACGTTGAATGAATGAGTGACGCTGACAATGTTGACACTAGTATTATTTACCTTTGACAGTAGCACCTTTTTTTAATAAAACAATGATAAGCAAAGGAATATCGCTGTATTCAGCCGTCCGATGACGTCATTTGGCGCTTACGTCTATTTAGAATATAAAGAATTTCAATAATTATTTTATGTATGAAAATGGCCAAATTTTGAAAAAAGAAAAAATAAGGGTCTGTTCATTTTATGTCTATTTTCATATAAAAAAACAATATGCACATGTTAAAAATATGAAATGTTGTCCATTACGGAATAGAATATTACTATAATATTATAAAAAAAATCAAAATGTACACAAAAGTTCAATCAGTTATGTAAATAAATAAATGTCAATACATTCTTTTTGGCATCGGAACAGTGTTATATCTTTCACAACAATATAAGTCACAATAAGTCTTACCTATTCGCCCTCTCTTTCGCACGTTCCTCCATCTCCATAAGCTCGCTTAGCGCCGTCCTGCTCTTCTCTTCCGTCCTCGACTTCTTGCTGGATGATGCTTCTTTGTCATCCTTTTCTTTACTCTTTGACGCTTTCAACGCGAATGGCGGCAGTGTATCTGGTTTTTTATCTGATACAGAAATTCAGTTACAGATCCATCTCATCTTCGCCTGTAATGGACAATCGGACAGAAAACAACCGGCCAAGTGTGAGTCGGACTCGCCCATGAAGGGTTAGCAGCAAGTAAGATTTATATGGAAGGTAGGTAAATGGACAACATTTCATATTTTTAACATGTCCATATTGTTTTTTTATATGAAAGTAGACATAAAATGAACAGACCCATATTTTTTCTTTTTTCAAAATTTGTCCATTTTCATGCATAAAATAATTATTGAAATTCTTTTTATTCTAAATAGACGTAAGCGCCAAATGACGTCATCGGACGGCTGAATACAGCGATTTTCCTTTGCTTATCATTGTTTTAATAAAAAAAAGGTACTACTGTCAAAGGTAAATAATACTAGTGTCAACATTGTCAACGTCATTCATACATTCAACGTTGACAAGTTGTCTTTTTTTTTGACAGTTACATGTCATGGGTTTGGCATTTCGTAAATTTAAAACTATAATGTGCTAAGCAAAGAAATATTTTACATTCTGCCGTCCGATGACGTCATCTTACGTTTTTTAGTTTTTAATTTTTTTCTCAGTAAATAAGCAATATAAAAACCAGGCCAAGTGCGAGTCGGGCTCGCGCACAAAGGGTTCCGTAGCAGCAAAGTCCAAAATTACAGTTAAATCAACCTATCTCAAAAACTATAAGAGATACTTTGATCAAACCAAAAATCGTTGAAAGAGTTAATTAGCATGCATCACCTCTATTTTTTTTAGAATTTTATACCCCGTAGTTATAAAAATAGAGGGGGGGGGACATACTTTTTACGACTTTGAGAGCTGATATCTCAAAAACCGTTCACTTTAAGAAAAATGTTTTTTAGAAAACTTTATATCATTTTAAAAGACCTTTCCATTGATACCCCACACGGGTATGTACATCGAAAAAAAAAATTTCATCCCTCAGTTACATGTATGGGGGGCCCCACCCCCAATTCTTTTTTTTACTATTTAGTGTCATATTTTTGTAGCGGTTCATACAACACATATTCCCATCAAATTTCATCACTGTAGTACTTATAGTTTCCGAGTAAATCGGCTGTGACAGACGGACAGACGGACAGACGGACAGACGGACATGACGAAACTATAAGGGTTCCGTTTTTGCCATTTTGGCTACGGAACCCTAAAAATGAATAAATATATATTCGAGCAGCGGAAAAGTAAACAAAGAATTGGTATTTTTTGTTTCAGAGCTTAGCAATTTTGTAATGTTGTCCATTGCAGTTTACGGTTTATAACGTATTAAAAAACCATTCATGCTGAAGCGTGGCTCTCCCACTGTTGTAAGTGAAATGACCCTGATAGATATTATACTGTACTGCAATGACGGCCCATTTGGAACAGTGGTAGGGAACGCTACCTCTGGTTCAAGGGTTACGGGTTCGATCCCCGCACAGTACAAACACTTGTGTGCATGAACATGTCTGTTTGTATTGGTCTGGATGTGTACTATGTATTTATAAGTATGTATTTGCCCAAGTCCTACAGACCGATAAGTCTCACCTCATTCCTACTAAAAACGATGGAAAAGGTGTTGAACAGTCACATCAGGGCAACATACCTCGTTGAAAAACCCCTGAGTGCAAGACAACATGCCTACCAAACAGGCAAGTCCACGGAAACGGCACTTATTGACCTGGTGGACAGAATTGAGAAAGCCATAGAAGACAAAGAAATTGCACTCTGTGCCTTTCTTGACATCGAAGGGGCGTTTGACAACACCAACTTCGATGTTATAACACGTAGCATGGTGAATCGTGGAATCGACGACACCACCACCAGATGGATGGGATCCATGCTACAAAATCGGACTGCAACAACAACGTTGATGAATAAAACCCTACATTATAGAGTGACCAGAGGATGCCCACAGGGCGGAGTCCTATCACCCCTTCAATGGTCATTGGTTGTTGACAGTCTCATCTGCGAGCTCAATGAAGCCAGATTTCTGACTCAGGGTTACGCAGATGACATAGTAATAATGGTCATAGGAAAATGCCCTAGCACCATTTCCAATCTTATGCAAAGGGCCCTACGAATAGTAGAAAACTGGTGCACGAGACACGTGCTAACAGTCAATGCACGTAAGACGGTCTTAATCCCGTTTACCAAAAGAAGGAAACTAGAGGCGCTACACACCCCAACACTTCTTGGTACGAAGCTATGCTTGTCCAACGAGGTCAAATATCTCGGAGTCTTTTTAGACCAAAAACTAACATGGAACAAGCATCTCGACTACATCACTAGAAAGGCAAAAATTGCGATGGGGGCAAGCAGTAGGTTGGTGGGGCTAAAATGGGGGCTACGGCCCATGGCCGCACTCTGGATTTATAAAACCATAGTGAGGCCGATCGTCACTTATGGCTGCTGTGTGTGGTATAAGAAGACGCACCAACTTAACTGCGTAGAGAACCTCAGCAAAGTTCAAAGAACTGCCTGCCTTATAGCCACTGGCGCGCTTTCGTCCTCTCCCTCTGCAGCACTGGATGCCCTCCTGAACATTCCACCTCTGCACATTCACGTGCAGATGGAAGCGAGGATGGCTATCACGAGAGCGAAAATCAGAGGGAGGACGAGATGGCATTCTAGGGTCATGAGAGGCCTCTACAATGAACTAATGAAAATTCCGGTCATGGATATGCCCTCTGACTCCATGGTCCGTGAACACCGCTTCGATAAGCGGTTTACAGTCTTGTTACCAAGTAGACAAGACTGGGAGGCTGGAACTCCCGGAAATGTTAAGCAGAATGACATCGTTTGGTATACAGATGGCTCCAGGAAGCAGGGCATATCTGGGGCGGGATTTTGTAATGATCGCTGCGGAATACGCAAATTCGCCAACCTGGGTCGCTATACCACAGTGTACCAAGCGGAAGTCTTCGCAATAATTGGCTGTGTCCAAGAGAGTCTACAAATGAATCTCCAGAATAAGAAGATATTCATCTTCTCAGATAGTCAAGCTGCCCTCAAGGCGTTAACATCCTGTGAATTTGACTCCAAACTCACTAGCGAGTGTGTCCTGCTCCTAAACCAGCTTGGCAATGCCAACATTGTCAATCTGATTTGGGTACCGGGACACTGCAATATCAGAGGCAACGAAGTCGCTGACGTGCTAGCAAAGGCCGGGGCAGAGAGCCCACTACTCGGACCGGAACCAATAAGTGGCGTTCCAGCATGCATGGTCAGGTTCGAGTTAAAAGAGTGGGAGAAAAAACAAAGCACTGAATTCTGGAAAAGACTACCTCGACTAGAACAGTCTAAGGCGTTGATACAGGCGTTCGATCAGAAACGAGCTGTAGAAATAACAAAACTGAGTAGAGGACATGTTAGGGCACTCACTCGGACCCTCACAGGGCACTGCAAATTAAATAAGCACCTGCACAACATGGGCCTTACAGATACCAAAATCTGCAGGTTCTGTCGCGAGGACGAGGAAACGATTATCCACGTCCTCGGCGAGTGCATAGCGCTGCACCGCTGCAGAAGCCGGCACCTGGGAGCACACATGATCTCAGCTGACGAGATCAAGAGCTCCCCCATCAGCTCCATTCTCGGGTTTATCCTGGAACTGGAGCTACATGAGGTGCTGTAATAGGTTACGGGGCTGCCACAATAGATCATCTACTGGTCGCAGTGGCTATGAGACGCAGGGCTCACCCCATTTCTATCAAATAAAAAAAATCAAATAAAAATGTATTTACAAAAGAAAAGTATTATATGTATATATTTGTAATCCCACTGTTGATTCTGATATCCGCAACACAGGTGCTTGAGTTACCTATCTCGGAGTCAGATCAATGTATATGATGTTGTGAATTATTTATTTATTTAATGAAGATGCTGCGGTGGACGTGTGGAGTCACGCGGAAAGACCGTGTGAGAAACTCACGCACGTGAGGGAGCCATCATGTCCATGACATAGCAGAGAAACTGCTGGAGAGTCGCCTACGTTGGTACGGCCATGTCCTGCGAAAACCGGACGGCTACGTGGGGAACAAATCTGGCCATGCCACCACAACCGAGCCCCGGCTTTTGCCGGGACCTAGAAAGGTGTGACATCGTGATAGGCAAATTGCCTCATATCACCATAAATAACTTTTAATTCAAATATTATTCCGTACAAGGATGCGTAAATATATAAACTGCAATAAATATAAATAAGGGATTGCTGTAAAAATTCAACTTAAACCCGTTATATTTGAGTAGTAAAGTAAATCCCCCGACACAACTAACGCTCTTTCATTTGATACCTATATTGAGGCAGTTGGAACAACAAATAGGTTATTCGTCATTTTCTGACGGCGGCCATTTTGGATTTGACATTTTTCACAATTAATATATTCTGCTACTCAAGCCCTTTTATATGATACCTATATTGTGGAAGTTGTGCTAGGCTTGTCTACCTTGGGTCGCGAGAGCCTACCGGACGGTAGGTTTCTCCGCGGCCTGCGCACTCGCCTTCACCCCGCCATGGGAGTTGGAGGCTGGAGTGCTGGCCGCCGTCTACGAGAAGACGGCGGCCAAGCGAGCGGGTGGCGATCCCCTCTGCCCCCGGGAAAGGGAGGCAATAAGGAAGGAGGGTCGCCAGCAAATGGTGGAGGCATGGACGGCCTCTCTCCAAGTGGAGAGGTACGGCCGTCCCACGCTCGCGGCGCTCGCCCCGGTCTTGGACCGGTGGCTCGAGCGCCCCCACGGGTTTCTGTCCTTCCGGACGGTGCAGGTACTTACCGGGCATGGTTGCTTCGGTAACTACCTGCACCGCATTCAACGGGAGGACACTCCTTCGTGCCACCAGTGCGGCGCTGCGGAGGACTCGGCACATCACACTTTGGTGGTGTGCCCGTCCTTCGACCAACAGCGGTCCGCGCTGGTCGCGGAGGTCGGACATGACCTCTCATTGCCCAGCATAGTTGAAGCTATGCTGGATAATGAGGGGGCGTGGTCGGCCTTCGCCCACTTCTGTGAGGAAGTGGTGGCGCAGAAGGAGGCGGCGGAGCGGGAGCGCGAGACTAACCCCCTCGCAGGCCCGCTTCGAGCAAGGAGAGGACGAGTTCGGCGGAGAACTCTTCGTCCTCTCCGTGGAGGTGGCCAGCCGGCAACAGGGACGGGGGTCCCTGTGCCGGCACTGCCATTGGCACCTCCACCGCTCGTTGGGGACGGCTCAGCTCTTCCGGCTGTCCCCAACCCCCCTCCTCCTAGTCTGAGGAGGGGCGTGGCCGCACACCCCGTGTAGGGGCCTGTGGGGGAGTGGAGTTGCGGGGAATAGCCTAGTGCAGTTCCCGTGACCCCATTCTATACCCACGGGTGGTTGAGCCCCGGGAGTTTTAGTGGGTATGCCCTCAGGCCGCTTCTTGTTAGAGGAAGCGGCCCGGAGGGTGAGTCCCACAGTACCCTGTCGCCCCCCGGCGGCAGGGTCTGCGTAACGCATTTCTCCCGGGAAAACAAAAAAAAAAAAAAAAAAAAAAGGCTTGTCTACCTTGAGGGACCGAAGAGTGCGAGGGGACATGATCGAAGTGTACAAGATCTTAATAGACCAATATGACGTGCAGGGCTTTGACAACATGCTCACCCGAAACAAAAATCCACACCTGCGAGGGCACAGCCTTAAGCTGACAAAAACGAGGTAAAACAACAACCCGCATAAACACTTCTTTAGCAACCGAGTGGTCGAGCTGTTTAGGTACCACAAGAAGTAGTCTCAGCCGAAAACACAAATATATTTAAGGATAGACTAGACAGCTACTTACAAAATGGAAAATAAGATATATTTGTAATGTAACTGGATATAGGAAATTATCAGTTCCTGAACTGCCTGCCTGAATAATGAATAATAATAATTTTTACTTTTTTTTCTCTTCATTGAGAACACCGTCCGCAACGGTTCTACGTCACCATTATTGTAAACAACAAAACGTCAAACGCCAGTTCAGGTTATTGCTGGTCTTGCATTACAGATAACAGTGACGTCCCGGCACAGATAATTAATAGACCATCATGGCGGACGGCTTATTAGGTAAAAAAAAAATATTTGACAGACCGGATGGCGCAATGGACAACATTTCAAAATTGCTAAGCTCTGAAACAAAAAATACCGATTCTTTGTTTACTTTTCCGCTGCTCGAATATATATTTATTCATTTTTTATATTGCTTATTTACTGAGAAAAAAATTAAAAACTAAAAAACGTAAGATGACGTCATCGGACGGCAGAATGTAAAATATTTCTTTGCTTAGCACATTATAGTTTTAAATTTACGTAATGCCAAACCCATGACATGTAACTGTCAAAAAAAAAGACAACTTGTCAACGTTGAATGTATGAATGACGTTGACAATGTTGACACTAGTATTATTTACCTTTGACAGTAGTACCTTTTTTTTATTAAAACAATGATAAGCAAAGGAATATCGCTGTATTCAGCCGTCCGATGACGTCATTTGGCGCTTACGTCTATTTAGAATAAAAAGAATTTCAATAATTATTTTATGCATGAAAATGGACAAATTTTGAAAAAAGAAAAAAAATGGGTCTGTTCATTTTTTGTCTACTTTCATATAAAAAAACAATATGGACATGTTAAAAATTTGAAATGTTGTCCATTGGTAGTGACCCTGCCTCTTACGCCAAAGGTCGTGGGTTCGATCCCCACTCTGGACAAACATTCGTGCGATGAACACTTGTGTTTGTTCAGTGATATATGTATTTAAGTATATATTTGTGTTCCTCTGTTGTCTGATATCTGTAACACAAGTGCTTACGCTACTTAGTACGGAATCAGGTCAATATATGAGATGTTGTGAGAATTATTATTATTATTATTATTATATATTAGGAAAGGTGCTTAAAAAAACATATAATTTTTAGTGCGTAATATAATCGTAATGAACCGTTCTATCAAGTAATAAAAATAGTGGCAACTAGCCTATTGATGACATGCATGCCGATAAATTGACTACATTGGATGCACAAGATCGCGCGAAGTGGAGGTGTCGAAGTAGGAAAGCGGACCCCGGGCTCCGGAGCGACGGCTTGGGACGAAACCGGGACAAAACGGTAAGATGATGATCAAATGTTATAGATAGATAGATAGATATACTTTATTGCACAAAAAAAAAACACAACTTTAAAAGGCAACTTAAACTTAAAGGAAACTTAATTGTACAATTTCGGCGGTCTTATCGCTGGAAGCGATTTCTACCAGACAACCTTCAGGCAAAGGACATTTGATAGTAGAGGAGGGGTAGGTGGTGCAATATTGAAAAAGACAAATAAGAGTGAACTGTATATATATATTAAAATATTTATAATGCTAATGGGTCGTTCTTCTTTTTTATCGACAATGAGCCCGTCCTCAGAAACTTATGAAGTAATTAATTATATAAAAAATATACGTAACACCATCAAGTTACTCCTAATTCACCATGAAATAATGACTTTATCACCTCGCAGGTACTTTAGCTTGATTTAACTATGTAAAAATATATATAAAGCGTGACAGAGGTGTAAATGGCACTAATTTCGGGGGACGTGACGGAGGTGTTCATTTCAATTAAAAAGTATTCTTTATCAATTAAATTTTACATCATGTAATAGTTCATCTGTAAAATAGTACATTAACGAATATTTAGGACATACTATTTATCATTTGTAGTCTGTTATATAAAAGTTAAATGTTTATTTGTAAGTTTGGCTCATTGTCGATAAAAAAGAAGAACGACCCTAATCCTTACTTCCTTACTAATATTATAAAGGCGAAAGTTTGTTTGGATGGATGTATGGATGGATGTTTGTTCCTCTTTCACGCAAAAACTACTAAACGGATTTTAATGAAACTTTACAGTAATGTAGCTTATAGATCAGAATAACACATAGGCTATAATTTATAAAGATATTGTGTGAACGCAGACGAAGTCGCGGGCAAAAGCTAGTACATAAATAAACAAAATATTATATACTAATGAATACTAGGAATGAAACATTCAAAGGCCTTCATAGGAGACAATACAAAAATATGGAGGAAATATATTCTCGGAGGCAATAGACAACAGACAAGGATGCTCATAGGAGCGTTAACAGGGCATTATGCAACGAACAAAATGCTGATGAAGATGAACATGACATCGAACAGCGACTGCAGAGCATGCAAGGAGGAGACGGAAACCATAGAACGGAACGGAAACCATGAATGCGACTCACTAGCCAGAGGCAGAATGTGTCTTCTAGGTAACGCTTATCCTAAACCAGGAGACTACAGGCACTTCAATCCGAAAGACATCGTGATGCTGATGAAACGAATCTTTCGTGAGTAAGAGCGCAAAAGAAAGGGGAGGTACAAAAGATCCCTTAGGGTCGACGTGCCCCATGAAAATGGCCCCTAACAGATAAGATAAGATATACTAATGAATATACTTATACTGTACCTTCAGCCTTCCTCTTGACGTTTAAGCTGAGCGTGATCCTCTCCTGGCTGCTCTCCCTCCTGAACTCCGTATACGACGGCTCATCAGAGGAGCCCTGCTGCTTGCCACGCTCCACTTGCTTCTGAATGAACTCCAGCATCCTTTCCTAATCAATGTAAAAGCATAATCTATACTATTTACAAAGAGGTAAATCCTACATACAGTGGAATCGCTTATAGGTAATCCGAAAACACGAAACGCTAGCGCGATGTAATCGACACCTAGCGCCATCTATTGGTATGAAGTGGAACTAATGGTTTGACGACCCGTTTGGAACAGTGGTAGTGAACGCTGCCTCTGGTGCAAGGTTGCGGGTTCGATCCCCGCACAGTACAAACATTTGTGTGCATGAACATATGTGTTTGTATTAGTCTGGGCGTTATCAATGTATTATAAGTATGTATTTACAAAAGAAAAGTATTATATGTATATATTTGTAATCCCACTGTTGATTCTGTTATCCATAACACAGGTGCTTGAGCTACCTATCTCGGAGTCAGATCAACGTATGTGATGTTGTGAAATATTTATTATTTATTAATGGTCTCGAAACGAAGTGAGGGCGAAAAATTTTTTATTCAAGTTATGTCCATACATAACACTAATGAATGTCAAAATAGGTACATCTGTACCACGCTTAAAAGTGACATCGGCAAAATTCGTCTATGCAGAAGAGCAATTTAAATCCGATTGATGACGATTGCGAAAGCAGCTGAAATACAGACTTTATTGCGTTATGTTTAGATTTAATACAATAAATCCACAGAGGAATGCTATCTCTCTCTTAACTGCATTTGCACCGAACATGGCGCTGACGCATCAACCAATGAGAAATTGTAATTTTTGGCGCGCGTAAACGGAGCGTTGTGATTGGTTATGAGCTTTCTGCGCAGGTACATTGGTGTAACTTATAAAATTGGTAAAACTGTACATTATAATCTACCGCTGGTTCGAAATGTCGATTTCCACTGAGAAGACACCAGCAAGAAACTCAGTACTGATAATATGTCGTAATATATGTAACGTATTATTAGCCCAGTTGGTCTGAACCAGGTTCCTATATCCCTTTGAAGACCCGTTTAGATCCGTGGTAGCAAAAGCTGCCTCTGGTGCAAGGGTTGCGGGTTCGATCCCCGCACAGTACAAACATTTGTGTACATGAACATATCTGTTTGTATTGGTCTGGGTGTTTTCTATGTATTGTAAGTATGTATTTACAAAAGGAAAGTATTAAATGCATACGCAGAGTGTATCTGTGGACATTTACATCCCTTTAACCACGTGTTCTACCAACCATTCAGAAACAACATTTGTTCTACGACTTTTGGAAATTAGTCGAAAAATTTTCGACTCCCCATACAAATTGACCAAGTCAATTAACCGACCGACAGTCACCATGACCGACTTTGTATGAGAAGTTCAAATTTTTTTATGCGAGTTTCCAAAAGTCTTAGAACAAATATTGTTCCCAATGTTGATAAAACATGTGGTTAAAGGGATGTAAATGTTCACAGATACAACCTGTATATTTGTAATTCTGCTGTTGGTTCTTATGCGTATGTGATGTTGTGAAATATTTATCAAATAAAATTAATCACATAGCACATCCAGAGCAGAACCGATTGCTTTATAAAATACCTGATCATCCTTGTCCATCTTCTCCTTCTTAGCCTTAGCTTCCATCGCAGCCACAGCCGCGGGGTCCCTGTCTATGTATGCAACGAACCAACCCTTCTCCGTCTCGTCGACTATGCACTTCCCTTCCCGTCCGATCCACTTGACGAACTCTGTGAGAGTTTCCCATTGTGTCGCATTCATGTGGAGATGGTCTCTGAAATTATATATTGAGAATTTATTTTTAAAAAATTGTGATTTGTTTTCTATGAACTACATTTGATTTCGAGGCCTCTGCCCTGCAGTAGAACAATTTATAGGCTGATTATTGTAAGATGGAATAACCAAATGTACCGATAATAATTTTGATCTTAACACAAATAGTGAATTAGTAGTGAGTGCACCGAGTGCAGATCAAGTCACGTCAGAGTTATCATCATCATTGTTGCCGCACTCAGATCAATCAACAACAATAACCAGGTAAATTATCAGAATGGACAACATTTCATATTTTTAACATGTCCATATTGTTTTTTTATATGAAAATAGACATAAAATGAACAGACCCATATTTTTTCTTTTTTCGAAATTTGTCCATTTTCATGCATAAAATAATTATTGAAATTCTTTATATACTAAATAGACGTAAGCGCCAAATGACGTCATCGGACGGCTGAATACAGCGATATTCCTTTGCTTATCATTATTTTAATAAAAAAAAGGCACTACTGTCAAAGGTAAATAATACTAGTGTCAACATTGTCAACGTCATTCATTCATTCAACGTTGACAAGTTGTCTTTTTTTTGACAGTTGCATGTCATGGGTTTGGCATTTCGTAAATTTAAAACTATAATGTGCTAAGCAAAGAAATATTTTACATTCTGCCGTCCGATGAGGTCATCTTACGTTTTTTAGTTTTTAATTTTTTTCTCAGTAAATAAGCAATATAAAAAATGAATAAATATATATTCGAGCAGCGGAAAAGTAAATAAAGAATTGGTATTTTTTGTTTCAGAGCTTAGCAATTTTGAAATGTTGTCCATTGTTAGGTGGTCTGCATAGCCCACCGTGTATAGGTTGTTGTCATTGAGCTCTGTTATGAGCTCATTGACAACTAAATTCCCTAACAGTGGTGATAGGACCACTCCTTGAGGGCAGCCTCTGTTCTCTATGCTTCTTGTGGTGGTATTCACCGTGAATTGTATGGCTCGCTGCCGGAGCATGTTGTTTATCCATTCTATGAGTGTTGTCGCTATCCCGCCTGCAGCCAGTGCGCTGCATATGCTCTAAAAGTTTGTCTTGTCAAAAGCAGCCTCCATGTCAATAAATGCACCCAGGGTTTTGAACCAGGTCAATAAACTCACCTCTAAAAAAAACTAATTCGTCATCACAAGCCGACGATAATGTTGCAGAGGTAATGGGTGAAGGGCATGATAATGTTGGTCAAAATGTAAACGTAGGGGACAGTGGACCTTATCGTTGTATCTTATTGACCCATCTAATGATACTCAAGTAATCCCTAGTACTAGTGATGGTTGGAGTGAAGAGGGCACAGTAGTTGGATCGGTAGGTCCCGCGTTAAGACCAAGAAAAAAAAAATGATTTTGAGCAGTTTTTCTAATTTTACATTTTTTATTTTTTACCAGAATTTCAAAATGCGCGTTTAATGCGGCGGTGTACGCCAGTAATAAACTAGCTCTAGAGTGCAACGGTTGTTACTCATCTAACTATCAGTGGCGAAGTGTCCATATAACTCGATTCCCGTCGGCTTCCCTTACGAAAAATCGATTCTATGGCCCAACAATATTTTTATCTGTTAAATTCACTCAGTTCAAATAGTTTGAATTGACTAAACCCCTACAAAATTTGATAAGCATTGCAAATAATGCAAATGGCAAGCTGGTAAAATACCGAGTTACTTCTTCATACTACAAATTCTCATACTGAGCATCTGTCCTTTTCATTTGTGTGAATGAATCGTCATGATCCGTCTCGTTTTAGCACGCGCAAATTTACTTAGAAATAACTTGATGCCTATTGGCTTGTTATAGAGAAAAGTTAATTGGCAACGCACAGGTGCAAGCGAGAAAGATCACTCATGAAGTAAAATTGTAATGATTCCAAATTAAGAATGAATGTCGCGATGAATGGATATGAAATCATGACAGGAACATGCTAGATTTTAATTTCTCTTGCTTTTTAGTTTTAATTTAATGGTTGCTACATATATAGTGATCTGTGATTTAATGACTGCGTGAGTGGGGGTACTGGAGGTCTAATTCGGGGGAAAGGGGAGTTTAAAGATGGGCAGGGCACTTGTGACTCCAATGGTGTCACAGGTACCCATGGGCGGTGGCAATCGCTTATCATCAGGTGTTCTGTCTGCTCGTCTGCCACCAATGACATAAGAAAAACATAAAATTCGGACATAAACATCAGTGCTGAGCATTTTGGTAGGTTAATTTTATATTCTGGCTTCCCTTTTGAAAATATTTCCCCTCGCCACTGCTACCTATAGTTAGACATTTTAACTTCACTTTTTTTTACCTATATTTTTTTGAAGTTTTATATATTTAAGTCTTACCTGTTAGAAATATATTCTTGGTACACCTTGTTGGCATTCACTCTCTTCGTACCAAACTGACGATGAAGCAGCTCCAAGTAGCCATCGGCGAACTCTTTAGAGAAGTCATCTATGTACTTAGAAGAGTTGTCAGCGAAGAGTAACAACTGCCTCTGGTGAGATTCCGACATAGTGTGGCATTTGAAACCATTCTCATCCCGGCACTGTTTCTGACACATTTGGCAGTACCAGCGCAGTTTTTGCAAACCCTTGGCTTTGATCTTGTTCGCTATGTACTTTGGTGTTCCTTTTTCAGCTTTTCCACCCATCTTTTAAGGGTTTTAGGGAGGACTAAAATAGGTGCTTGTTTTTCACTAATTTTGTAACACTGTGAAACAATATTATTAGTCTACTGTGATTAAAAGTTATATTCCATATGGTTATTATAAAATATCACTTTATTTTGCACTAGAATTGTCCGTAAATTGAACAAAACGCAAATAAATACACGCACGCAAATGATACAATATTTACGGCGTCTGACAGTGACAGGTTAGTTTTTTTATCACTTCCAATGTTACAGCATTGGACTAATTTAAAAATTCGATTAAGATTAGACCAAATCTAATTCAAATAACTAGTTCAAGAAAAAAACTAAATTTTGTCATTAATAATTTTTAGGGGTGTAATATTTTAATTTCAGTTATGGACTAAAGGGAAATTTCCTAAAACCTATATTTTTATTACCTTTTTGCTTTCATACGATCATTGAGCAATGCATACGATTTCATCTTATTTCATATTTACTTCCCAATGGAGTAGAAAAACCCGTGTTCTTATCTCCAAACCATCAGGCGGTTCACTTACTTGTTTACCTCCCTTTACCCTTTACCTTTACGACTACGCTTGGGGTCCCGCTTTCAATCCCGGGCGGGTTCAAATTTGTACCTGAGTTTTACTGTTAAGGTGACGGGTAGGGCACACTAGCGACGCCAATCGATTTTAATTTTTAACTATCTAATAAACCGGATCAATTTTCAACAACTTCGAGGTTACAATCTCTCGGCAAACATTTACACTATTTATTAAATAACCATGCACAAATGTTGGGTTCGTTTTTGTATGCGAAAAATTGATTCACGCCAAAAGCGGCCACTTTTAGCGTGAATCAATTTTTTTGCGTTTGTGAACGGACCCAACGTTTGTGCATGGTAATTAATAAATAGTATAAGTGTTTGCCGAGAGGTTGAAATTGTTTAAAATAGAATCGGTTTAGTAGCTAAAAATTAAAATCGATTAGCGTCGCTAGTGTGCTCTACCCGTCACCTTAAGAAATCCATCTGCTCGTCTGCCACCTATCACTTAAAAAAATATCACTAACCATACAATAAAGCGGGTTCATCGCAAGTAGTGTGTTTTTCAGGTGGAAGAAATATCTTCGTTCCTGCCCGATCCATCAAGACATAGAATGCTCTCCCAGCTCATGTGTTTCCTCCTTCATACAATCCGGGGTCTTTTAGGCGGGGAATGAAACGGCATCTCAGCAGGCCATTAGGGTCAGGATGGCAGACTCAATGGGTACTTTGTTAGTTCTTTTGTGCCTGTCAGCCTCATATTTGGATTTCACGGCCGCTTACCATCAGGCGGAGTGGGGTCATACTGATTGGCTTTCTTTTAAAAAAAATAAACTACGTTTTATAACAATCTATGTAAAAAAAAAAATCTTCAGATGACAGTCAGCTGATGTGTGTATGTTTATACCTATCATTTATTATTTATACGAATAAATACATAATAAATTCAATTCAATATGTAGGGAAAATGAAAATAAAACAGCTTTTCATAATTTTCGTCTATATTCAAAATAAATCTTTTCTCCGCTCTCATTATTGAATAATGTCCTAAATAATTTTATATTTCAACTCTATTCGAATAGTCTCTATAACGTGAACAATTATATTTTTATTAACCTTCTTGACATTAAATTGGTACGTGAAATAAATTGTCCTAATAAAAAAAAAATATTTGTCCTTTATAAAGGATAAGTGATAAATAGATATTTACAACGTCCAGTTTTGACCGTGCTTTATTTATATTAAGTCTATATTTTCTTTATTTGCACTAGCAACGCCAATCAATTTTAAATTTTAGCTACTAAACCAGATCTATTTTAAAAAATTTCGGGGTTACAACCTCTAGACAAACACTTATACTATTTATTAAATAACCATGCAAAAATTTTGGTTCCAACGTGTACGCGAAAAATTGATTCACGCTAAAAACAGCCACTTTTGGCGTAAATCAATTTTTCGCGTACAAAAGCGGACCCAACATTGTGCATGGTTATTTAATAAATAGTATAAGTATTTGCCTAGAGGGTGTAACCCGGAAATTGTTTAAAATAGATCCGGTTTAGTAATTAAAAATTAAAATCGATTGGCGTCGCTAGTGTGCCTTACCCGTCACCATTTTCGCTTACACAAAATATCAGGAGCCCAATTCTCGGATTCGTGAAATTTTGAAAACATGACGGATATCACCTGAAAACCAAGAGCCCAACTCTCGGGCTCGTGACATTTCTTTTCATACGACATATATCACTAAAACATAGTTTTTTTGTGTGGTTTTCGGGTGATATCACAAGCACGAGAATTGGACTCCATACAAAAAAACTATGTATGTATAGTGATAATGTCGTATGAAAATAAATGTCACGAGCACGAGAATTGGGCTCCAATATATTAAAATGAGATTGATGAAAGTATGAATATCTTTTAAAACCATAATCTTGGTCAGTGCAACATATGGGAACATGTTTAATAATCTAAATATTTTCTTACTGACTTTTCGGTTAACTACCTAGATTTTACGGGACCATGTTGGCGATGGCCACAATCATGCTTTTATATATTATCTAGGTTTTTTATACTTTTTCCTTTGGATACTTTTATTTTGTTTTTATAGAACAATTGCCTTATCGAATATATGTTGTGGAAAATAAGTGTAAAAAGTGTTTTTCTTCTATTGGCGTGCTTTAGGGACAGTAAGCTAGGGACTCTATGCGTATTTAACATGATTTTACAAAACCATCGTGAGAATTTATACAATACAATTTTTATACAACTTTCTGTGTAAGTATATAAATAGTGTCCTTTACACATAAGTTGCCTGGAAGAGATTGCTCATAGTGATAAGGCCGCCTTCGTTGTATATATTCTGTAATTCCTGGTCTTAAGTTTTCAAACTGTACTTTTTTTTATAATAATAATAATTCTCATAACATCTCATACGTTGACCTGATTCCATACTAAGTAGCTTAAGCACTTGTGTTACAGATATCAGACAACAGAGGAACACAAATATATACTTAAATACATATATTACACCCAGACACTGAACAAATACAAGCGTTCATCGCACGAATGTTTACCCAGGGTGGGGATCGAACCCACGTCCTTTGGCGTAAGAGGCAGGGTCACTACCAATTGCGCCATCCGGTCAGTCAGTGCACTTTGAGTGCAATAAAGTGTATTCATTCATTCATTCACTCAATCAGTATTAGTGGTTGATTTTCATAAGACTAGGATTCATCATTGGAGCAATTTATGTCTTTTAAAAGACGGAAACCCATTGTCCCTCAAAACATACAAAAGTTTGGCTCTAAAAAAGGACTAGCTACTAATCCAATCAAAAGAACAAATTTTTGTACCTAACTAGTGGCCCGCCCGCACTTCGTTACGGAGCATTGATTCCACTTGATACCAATAGATGGCGCTAGGTGTAGGTTACATCACGCCAGCGGTTCGTGTTTTTGGATTACATATAAGCGTTACCGCTTTAATTTATAGTATAGAAAAATCAATATAGGTTGCTCTTCAAAAATGACAATGGCTTATAAATAAATGAAGATAAAATATTTAAAATTATAACATATATGTATGTCCTTCAAAAAGCACAATCTATTTGTCCTACAAAAAGGACAAACGTGTCTTACAAGGACCATTTGCCTTTTTTGTCCTTTTTATAGGACATTAGGCAAACTTGGCGCAGTGTTTTCCCATCGACCGGCATGGCAACCGAAGCGATGCCACGCAGCTTTTTGTGGTTGACAGCTCTTTCCTCAGTCTCATAATGTCCAATTCGGCTTGCCTTTTACGCTGAAAGCAAAAAAAAAAACATTTTTTTTTATGGATGCTACTGTGTTGCCCCCGGTAAACAATCATATAACTCTGCCAATGTCGAGTGATTAAAGAGACACGTTTTTAATTAGAAATTGACCGGTGTAGGGATTCTCTCTTTCTGATCTTTAAAATATTTAATTGAGAATTACATCATCTAAAACAAAACAAAACTTATACAAACAAATAAACACATATACAGCACAATATTATAAGGGAGATTCGGTTATCATTATTATTATCACAATATCTTATCTTGTCATTCCCAGTGGCATCCAAACGCTTGGAAAATGATGCAGACTTCATTCATTGTAACCGGAGTCCCCAACCGATTTGGTTGACAACAATGAATGAAGCGATGCAATTTTTCCCAAAATTCTTAGACACGGCAAAATTTGTTATTAAGTAATTAGCGCCCTCTGTATTGTAAATAAGGTTGCGTTTCCTGAAACGGAACAGGGCGGAGCGGACCGTTGTAAGAATTGTCCAATCACTACGCTCGAAATATCCGCTCCGCTTCAATAGAAACAGGACGAGCGGAGCGCAGCGGAGCAGGAGACCTATTTTTGATTTACTCGTATGACTTAGCATCATGACGAGCGCACGATTTCTACTGATTTTCCTTCGACATACGAAATTCCGCATTTTTGAATCATTCGTCTGCAACGAGTGACCCCACCCATTCGTTGGTCGAGTGCAAAGAGTAGTATGTCGAGTGACTTAAAGCGAGCGGTAGAAGCAACGTCAAAATAGTTGTTAATAGCAACAAGCATAAACAAAATATTATAAACAAAACTTTGATTTGACTGATTTTGACAGGTGACATTCATAGTTTTTTGTGAAGAAACAAAGATTGTCATATTCAGCTAATAATCTATTTTGCGTTCCGTTTGCAATGCGGAAGTTACCGGTATTCTGCATGGAAGGGTTAGAATGTCAATTTACCGTATTATATTGGCAACATCAAAATCGAATGATTCAAAAATAGGAAAAATCGGCTTCATGCGACTTAGAAGGCGAATGTGACTTACGTCGCATGCGACGCCGCTAAGTCATACGAGTGAATCAAAAATAGAGCTCCTGAGCTGAACGGATTTCCATTGACAACAGCGAGCCGATGCCGACGGAGGCCGGCGGAGAGCAGCGGAGCGGGGTGGTGCGACGCGGAAAATTGTGTATGGTCACAGTATATCCAGTAAGGCAAGGCTGGCCAAACCAAGGCACGCGGCTCATGAGTGGCCCGCCTGTTCCACTCCTCTTCTCTCCGCTCTTCTTCGCTCCGCTCCGCTCCGCTCCGCTTCAGTGGAAATGCAGCCTAAGTGGGCGTACTAATATAATATATGATTTTCGATGTCGATTTTTGAGAACCCATGGCTTTAATAAATACGAGTATATTAATATGCCCATCTCGTGCATTTAAGCTTTTGAGTCATGCAGATTTCGTGCACGTGTCAAAAGTAGATGTTAGCACGATTACAAGTTAGTTAATGACCTAAACTAAAATTTTATGTCTTAACTATTTACCTACCTAAGTATATAGATAAATAAAAAATCTATTTCTACTTTAGATAATTATAAAAGGTAGCAAAACGAATATACCAAGTTATATGTAGGCACAAATCCTAAATTAAATGAAAACAAATAAGTAAATAAAATACTGACTTACATAATTAATAATTACCTAACACAATTATGTAAGTTAGGATATAAAAGGAAATAAAACACAAAGCTACTGTAAAAAAGTCAATATTACGAGTATTTAGGAGTGAGTGAGATATTTTATGGTGCCTTAATCATTGCATTTAACTTTTGAATGGACAAAAAGTACCTTATCCATCAATTTCTTGATTGTTTGGAGTAAACTGGTTTCTTTTCGTGTAAGTCAACATGCAGTATTGGTGGTAGAGGCTGATGACAGTCATAACCATTTCTTGTCCAACCTAAGTAGTCAATATAATTACCATCAGTAGGTAGGGTAACGAAATTCAATTTACGTATATTTTATTTAAAAAAACATAGGTACTTTATTCTTGTTTGCTACCTTTCATAACGTAGAAAATAGACATACCTACAATCGATATGAAACCCAAAAACCTTCGAAATAAATGTCAAATTATAGAAAGCTCGAAAATTGCATAAATACCTAATCGTAATAGTTTAGATGACGGGTAGGGCAGACTAACGACGCCAATCGATTTTAATTTTTAGCTACTAAACTGGATCTATTTTAAACAATTTCGGGATTACAATATCTCGGCAAACAGTTATACTATTTATTAAATACCCATGCACAAATGTTATCCGGTTAACAATAGATCCGGCTCAGTAGCTAAAATTTAAAATTGATTGGAGTTGCTACTGTGCCCTACCCGTCACCATAATGCAAATTGTGCGCATATCCAGGTTTCGTGCGTAATATCCACAATTCGTGCATGTATTCGTATATCAGTATTTTTACAGTTATACTTATACACATTTCGTGCGTATGCACATTTCGTGCGTTGTCCTATCATGTGAACGTACATACCTTCAGCTCGTTGGCGAGCCGCGCCTCCACTTGTGCGACGCGCGAGCGCAGTTCAGCGATGTCGCGCATCAGTCGCGCTGCTGCTAGCTTGTTATCGGCCTGTCGATTAAAATGGAATAATGGTAGAACAAAGCAAGAAAGCACGCGGTTCGTCGTTGTTCCAGTAGATGGCACTATCCATGTTTGCATCGCGCCAGCAAAGCCTTTTTTTATTTATTTTGGCACAAACAGTAATTACAATATTATTACTAAAACTTCTATGTACTAATATTGAGACAAAGAGTGCCTAAAAATATTATCTATTACATGAACTACAAAAGGCTTGTTGACAAAGGGTATTAAGTACCTATATAAATCTTATTCAGATACAATAATTATGTAGGTAAACACATAAGTACCTACCTATGTGTTGAAAGTATTACTAACATAACTATATAATTTATTAATGTTGCATTACGTAAATTACGTTAGAAGTGCACATGACACTTTCGACTTAAAACTATTAAGGGAGTATCTAAATAAGTCTGTATGAGAAAATTGAGCGTTATACAGATTAAGACTGCGATTAAAATAATTAATTTAAATAATTCATAATTTTATATCATATTCTCTTGTACGCATCAAGAGCTAGATCGTCCTTTAATTAATAATTAATAAATCTAATTTGTACATAAAGGAAGTTAATTATTATTTCTACCTGGGCACTTACCTTTGGTTAAGCTTTGGTTGGCTTAAGCCGCCTGCCTAGGGCTGGCAGTACAAAAATAAAGGGTGTATCTGTGAACATTTACATCCTTTTAACCACGTGTTCTACTAACCATTATGAACAATACTTGTTCTATCACTTTTGGAAATTTGCATGAATAAATTTCAACTTTTCATACAAAGTCGGTCACGTGACTTGGTCATTTTGTATGGGGATCCCCTGAGTAGAAAAAAATTTCGATGAATTTCGAAAAGTCCCTCCCCCCCTATCAAAATACCCCCCCCTCTCAAAACACTCTCCTCTAATGTATTATCTACTTATTTTCTCTACCAAAATAAAGTAAGCGGCACTCGAGTAAAACCGACAACCCTGAATTTAGTTACTGCGATTGTACTCCGACGAGACCATAGAATCCGTGTAAAGTGTGCGTCATTCGAGCGTTTTTTCGTAGTGTCTATACTGCTTTGGCGTATATATCTATAAATAAAGCTTATGCCTTTATTTAAACTAAAACCTTATGGATAAACCATAAATAATCGTGGGTGACGTTTTCTAACGAAATAGTGCTTACGTCAAAGATCATGAGTTGACAATTAAAATAATTAGATATACAAAAACTGTTAAAATGTAAATAAATTAAATAAGAAGAGCAATTAGCTTTAAATGTAGTTTCTCTATTTCAGGTAAGAATAAGCCTAGTTATGTTTTGTAAATAATTCCTTTTTATGTTATAGATATTGGTTCAAATAAAATTTCTCTATTTCAGAGCAACACATTTAAGTTTTTGTTTTTATGTTCATAGAACTTATTATATATCTACTGTGCCGCGGTGAATCCCCGTCGCGCATGCGCGGCGTGAACCCTGCGCAGTAGCCGCAGCGTCGTCGCTCCGTTTTGAAAACGCTCGCAATCCACCAGTGTGACAACTCCCTTACCGTTGTTGATTTCGGCTACGTTCAGAAAGAGGTCAATTTATTTAACTTACAATTCTGGACGGCGCGTTCCTAGCCACATTCCTGCAGACCACGTTGGGTAGCTCGCTGACGGAGCAGGGCGGGTACAACACGTCAGTTGGCACATTCTTCACTATACTTTGAATGGCCTGTGGTAAGTGGTTATTTTATTATTAAAAAAAAATGATTTATTCAGAAAAACATCATTACAAGAAAAACTATAGGACTGTTCTCACATAAGGTCGCCCTGTGTTGTGAGAGACAGGCTCTTTATGGTAAAACGGTGGCACACAATACACGTGTTTTTGATCCTTACCTAAACTAAACTAAATTTAATTAAATTGGACAATAGGTTATTTGCGCGCGCGCGCGTTTGTGTGCATATGGTGTATGTGTGTGTGTATGCGTGTGCATGTGTGTGGTGGGTGCGTGTGTGTGTGTGTGAGTGTTGTATACCTCGTAGTGTGTTGAATGAATAGTGTATAAATGTATGTACTTTTTTATTTTATTGATTTGTCGACCCGTTTGCAAAAATGGCAGTGAACGCTGCCTTTGGTCTAAGGGTTGCGGGTTCAACCGCACAGTCTATAATGTAATTCAGTCATTATAATGAATCTGTTTTGCTACAGTAGGTGGCATACGAGCACGGCAGCTACAAGAATTGGGCTCCTGGAGCCCACCGGATATCACCCGAAAACCATACAAAAAAACTATGTTTGAGTGAATTAAGTCGTATGAAAATAAAGGTCACGAGTCCGAGAATTGGGCTCCTGAGCGACAACAGAGCGAGCATGTTTGATGAAGGTTTGATTTAATTAAATCTTTGTTATCATTTATCAATAAAAATACTGAATAGCCCCATCTATTGGTGCCGAGCGGAAACAACATCTCACCTGAGCAACGACAGAGCGAGCATGCTTGATGTGGTGCGCCTCCTCACGCTCCAAGTGCCTCTTGAGGTGTTCGATGTCAGCCATCAGGGTGTACTTTTCCTTCTCCAATCGCTGGTTGGATGACTTCAGCGCCTGTTGTAGTAAATGGAAAGATAGGAGTCGATGTGTAAACACATACACGTTAGGTACACAAAATACACTAGATAAGCGTGGCACTCATTTAGCTGGTCTCACTGAAAACCAGCGTCATGGCCTTTGTCAGGGCTGTGACATAAGCTGAGTGAGGGCCATTTATAATAAACGTCATAACACATAATATTCATTTGGCACTGTCTGGACATGATTGAATATAGTTTTGTTTTTTTTTTCCTTTTGTTTTATTTTTATGTATTTTTAATTGATTTATGTTTTGTTTTCTGTTGGTGCCAAATTGTGTTCTGTTTACAATTGCTACATGTTTTGTGTTGTGATGTCTATAATAATACATATTTTCTTCCTTTTTTTCTTTCTTTCTAAAGTTAAGTGGGAAAGCCACGCACACCCACGACCGGAGACATACAAGCGCGGATCCAGCATTCAAAAAAGGTTGTGGTCACAGCATTCAAAGTGACATTATTGAATCCAATCATGGTGAAGTTGGACCTCACGGCTACGTTACGCCATCTAGCGGTTTAAAAAATTTTAAGCACCCTCATTAAGTAGCGCCACAGACGCCTCGCTACGCGGCTCGAAGTTTTGGCGGCACGGCAATAAGTTGTCAAAAATGTGACATAAGTCATAACATGTCAGCATATCGTCTATGGCTCTTTGCTGCGTTCCGAATCACGCACGTTTCATGATTCATTGTGTTTTTTAAATTTTATTAAGGCTTATCGTTCATTATCATCAGCCTTTCGATCTCAATAGACCGTAAAAAGGTGACGTCACAAGTCTTTTAAGGTTGTGGGCATGCCCATCGTGCCCACAACGGTGGATCCGCCCTTGGAGACATATCACAGCCTCAAAGAAAGCGAAGCATCGTCTGCGGTCTGCGCTGTATTTCGTTGAGTGAGTGAGGGTACCGGAGACCCAATTCGGAGTGATGTAATAAATTATTATAAATCGCGATCTAAAGTTTTGCTTGTGGCAGGCCCCCCACAAGGTGGACCGACGATCTGGTTAAGGTCGCGGGAATCCATTGGATGCGGGCGGTTTAGGACCGATCTGTGTGGAGAACATTGGGGGAGGCCTAGTCTAGCAGTGGACGTCTACTGGCTGAAATGATGATGATGATGGCAGCTTTGGACACAGCTGGGAATTACACGCTAAGCGATTGTTATTCCATCCTCAACATCTCGATGGAGGGCGGTCTAATACTGTGCGTTTCTCGCGGAACTTACCACGTACCTCAGTTCTGTGGAACGGTTTGGCTGCGGGAGTATTTCCTGACGGCTACGACTTAAGGTGACGGGTAGGGCACACTAGCGACGCAAACCGATTATAATTTTTAGCTGCTAAACCGGATCTATTTTAATCAATTTCGTAGTAACAACCTCTCGGCAAATGCTTACTTATACTATTTATTAAATAACCATGCAGAAATGCGGACCCAACACTTGTACGCGAAAAATTGATTCACGCTAAAAGTGGCCGCTTTTGGCGGTATTCAATTTTTTGCGTACATAAAAGGACCCAACATTTGTGCATAATTAATTAATAAATAGATAGTATAAGTGTTTCCCGAGAGGTTGTAACCCCGAAATTGTTTTTACCATTCGTTTTTAATTCATCGTCAGCCCATTTAAGTCCCCACTGCTGGGGCACGGGCCTCCCTCAATCACATGAGGGGTAATTGCCATACTCACCACGCTTGGCAGACGGGTTGGCGAGGGTTTTGATATAAATGCAGAGTTTTCCTTCTCTGGGTGCTGACGATCATGCCAGCAGCTTTACCTTAGTCGCCTTTTACGCCACCTCGGTAAGAGTGAGTGTGGCCTATTCTACTCTGCCGGGGACCACACGGCCATTTTTAATTGTTAGCTACTAAACCGGATCTCCTGTCCTCTTCTGAATGCGGTAACACAAGTGCTTAAGCTACTTAGTACGGAATCAGGTCAATGTATGAGATGTTGTGAGAATTATTATTATTATCTATACTAAACTGGTCGCCGATGACTATTGGCGACGTTTTTCTCTTATCATCAGGCGATCCGTCTCATTTACCACAGATAAAGTAGGTTAATAAAGTATGACCTCATTAAAACAGTAAACAGACCTACCTAAGCTAAATTTGATCACCCCGCCCTCGTTCTGATTGTCAAATCGCGTGTTGGTTTCGTGTGCGTGCGTCTGTACAAAACCGACGAAATGCAGCCAGTTTACTTTCCTATATTTTACTTTGTTAGAAGGGTTGACATGCAAGGCTGCCAACTGTAGGTATTCAAGAATAAAATCATAACTTAATAAATAATTTAAAGTACTGTGTTACATGAGCCGTGTGGTCCCCGGCAGAGTAGAATAGGCCACCCTCACTCTTACCGAGGTGTCGTAAAAGGCGACTAAGGTAAAGCTGCTGGCATGATCATCAGCACCCAGAGAAGGAAAACTCTGCATTTATATCTAAACCCTCGCCAACCCGTCTGCCAAGCGTGGTGAGTATGGCAATTACCCCTCATGTGATTGAGGGAGGCCCGTGCCCCAGCTGTGGGGACTTACATGGGCTGACGACGATGACTGTGTTACACATGCTTATTTTCATGCTTAAAGCGACGAGAAGCCTAACTAGCGGTTTAGTAGCTAAAAATTAAAATCGATTGGCGTCGCTAGTGTGTCCTACCCGTCACCTTAAGTCTATCTTTACTTTACTTAAACTAGCAACGCTAATCGATTTTAATTTTTAGCTACTAAACCGGATCTATTATAAACGTCATTGTCAACGTCATTCATACATGCAACGTTGACAAGTTGTCTTTTTTTTTGACAGTTACATGTCATGGGTTTGGCATTTCGTAAATTTAAAACTATAATGTGCTAAGCAAAGAAATATATTACATTCTGCCGTCCGATGACGTCATCTTACGTTTTTTAGTTTTTAATTTTTTTCTCAGTAAATAAGCAATATAAAAAATGAATAAATATATAGTCGAGCAGCGGAAAAGTAAACAAAGAATTGGTATTTTTTGTTTCAGAGCTTAGCAATTTTGAAATGTTGTCCATTTCGGGGTTACAACTTCTCGGCAAACACTTATTGCTATTTATTAAATAACCATGCATGAATGTTGAGTCCAACGCGTATGCGAAAAATTGATTCACGCCAAAAGTGGCCGCTTTTAAGCATGCTACAAATGAGCATGTGTAAAAGTAGCCTCTTTTTTGGTCCAAGTGCCGGCTACAATTTTTTTTTTGCTTTATTCTGTAGGGTGTGTACCCTGAGTTTTTTTTCTATGGCACCAAAGCTGTAGGTTTTATTTGTGTTCAAAAATCAGAATCATAATATATTTTCAGTGAATCAGCAAATTTTTTTAGTAGATAATATACTAATTTTCGACATTAGAACATCAGGGTGACAAGTCCTAACAGAATACAACAAAAAATATGTTTTGGCCAATTCTTTCATATTTATTGTTTTAAACTTTCATGGTCACTAACATTAGAATAGTTATTTACGGGATTGCTACCATGTCGTACCTTATTTTTGAGTATCCGATATTTCGGCGCTGTTGCAAGCGCCATGGTCACGGAGTAACTGGAGATTCTGCGGGTAAGATGTTATTGGCAGACATATCGGTCTACCCTCCTTCTTAGTCTTTTACTGCGTTCACCTCCGGTACCACTGTTTCCTAACTCACTATTTATTCGCACCTGTTCTCGACACACAACACTCACAGTATCTGCCCGCGAAACGACACTTTGTTTAGTTTTACGGTTCCTACACTTACAAATCACTGGATTCCAGACATTTGACAATTTAAACCCATCCTCACGATTGAAATTTTTGAATTTCCGGATTTCAATCGCTTCCCTGACCAGTCTCGGTATGTAGTGGCGTTCTGTCGAAATTATCTGAGGGTTATAAAACTCAATCCAGTGATTTGGACCCGATTCCAACAAATGTTCTGCAATTGCTGATTTCTGCTTGTCATTGTTTTTGACCGCTTTTATGTGTTCTTTTAGTCGGCATGATATGGTGCGTTTAGTTTGGCCAATGTATGAACTACCACAGCTACAGTCAATTTTATAGACACCAGGCTTTTCGAGCGGAAAGCTGTCTTTGGGCGATCGTAGGTATTGTGCCACTTTTTTAAGAGGAGTGAAGACAGTTTTTATAGAGTATTTATTTAGCACGTTGGAGATCTTGTCTGTCATGGCGCTTGCAACAGCGCCGAAATATCGGATACTCAAAAATAAGGTACGACATGGTAGCAATCCCGTAAATAACTATTCTTTCATATTTGGACCAAAAATATATAAAAATGCGAGGATCTCCTATCGATGTATGACTACAGTATCGATTGGTGGAATAAATCGTCATGTAGCCATTTTTTGTTTTCTTTTTTCTTTTTAAAAAGTCATGTTTTTTTTTTGGCTGTCCTCAGCCTCAGCCTCATGGTAATCAAGAGAAGAGCCCACGTTTGCAATTACAACGAAAGCGATAATGCATCACCTCCGTTGGCACTACCATACTGGCCCGCGAGATGCTTCTTCATGCTTCATTTGAAGGAATCCATATTGTAGGAAGGAGGAAATACACGCGCCGGCAACGAGTTCCATTTCTTGGTGGTGCGGCAGAAATAGAAATTGCTAATTTTTTTGGTCCGTGATTGAATGTTTTAAAATGTGAAGCGGTAACAGCGTTGTCCGGTGCGTGTAGTTCTGTGATGGAATAGGGCAGGTGGGTTTCTTTAAAGTAAAAAATGTGAACTGAAGGATTTCAGGTAGGTACTTTCCCTTCGTGGACACGTGGACACTTACGGTACAGCTGGTCCACAAGTTAAAGGTCACTCAGCGGGCTATGGAACGAGCAATGCTCGGCGTCTCTCGCCGAGATCGAATCCAAAATGAGGTGATCCGGCAGAGAACCAAAGTCATCGACATTGCTCACCGGATTAGCAAGCTTAAGTAGCAGTGTGCTGGCCATATTAGCCGCAGAACCGATAACCGATGGGGTAAACGAGTTCTAGAGTGGAGGCCGCGTCTTGGCAAACGTAATGTAGGGCGCCCTCTGGCTAGGTGGAGGGACGATCTGCGCAGGATGGCTGGCAAGAGCTGGATGCGAGAAGCCATGGATAGATCACGGTGGCGAACAATTGGAGAGGCCTACGTCCAGCAGTGGACTGCGATAGGATAGATGATGATGACTTTCCCTTCATGTCCCATAGTCTTGGTGGGAAGCTCTGTAGGTAAACCTAAGATTGGCAGCCCTATGTTAGCGTGTTTGCTCGTCGTTGGCAAAATAACCTACATAGATATTTTAAAGTACCTACCTATTCCGTTTCGAAAATGTCGCGAGTTCTTAAATTATGAGACTTGTACGAAAATTTATCAGTTTGTCTGTAACGTTATCGATTCGTAAATAAGAACTTTGTCCTTCTGTGCTTATTTCTAACAATAAAATCTGAAATGAAAGCCAAGTTCAAATCACAAAATGTAGGTACAATAATCTGGTTAAAATTAATATCATCCAACCGATTACTGTTAACGGCTGACAATCTCACGTCACGTAGGCACGTAGTTAGTCAGGATATATTATAGTGCTCAAGTGTGTCCGCAAACACAGGTACACTCTCTGTTCCGTTACCCTCACCACTGTGAACACGACCGGAGAGGGATCGGGCGCAGGACCAACAGCGTGCTTTCCGAGGCACGGGGGTGCAAGACCGCCAATTTCTAGATTCCAGACTGCCACTAAGAATTTCTTACCGAAAACTTAGGTACAAATTTTTGGCCCGACCCGGGAGTCGAACCCGGGACCTCTTGCGCAGCTGTCGCTTTAAAACAGCACCACCGGGCAAAATTATACATCAAATGGCTGAAGAACAACTTGTCGTCTGCAAGTTCTATCAACTATCGGCCAAGGCATGTAATTTAATTAAATGCCGCCGTTTGATAAACACTCTAGGCGTCGAAAAAGATGGCTAACTTAACCAGATGGCTGCGACATAGACACAACGCAGGCTGCCTAAATATAATGCAAAACGCACTACGCATACATACATGCCCGCACAGTGATCTCGGCATGGTTCGGCTTGACAAACTATTCATGGTCCTTCCTGCAGTCTCGGCAAACGGACCGAATCTTGGGAGATGCTAAATCGTACGGTACTTGCTAACAAAAGCCTATGACGAGATTAAGCCAAATGCCATCATAGTAGCGATGACTTGTTTTCTATAATGGAGGCCTTTGCCCTGCAGTGGGACAGACACAACATGTAAAAAAAAATTCAAATCCCCGCACAATACAAACATTTGTGTGCATGAACATGTCTGTTTGTATTGGTCTGGGTGTTTGCTATGTATTATAAGTATGTATTTACAAAAGAAAAGTATTATATGTAGTTATATTTGTAATCCCACTGTTGATTCTGATATCCGTAACACAGGTGCTTGAGCTACTTATCTCGGAGTCAGATCAAGGTATGTGATGTTGTGAATATTTATAAAAAAAAAGACTTCGCTGCCATACTAAATAGAATATCCGCGCGTCAATAATTATTCTAATAATTTTTCTAATAATATTATATTAACTCTCCCTATATCTATAAAATACCTATGCCTCCAGATTCCCTACTTATTAAGATATTTTAATATTATCATCAATTTTTTTGTGAATGAGCCATTTATATTTGGAATTGGAAATTGTCTACTTATTGTAATAATACATGTCACTTTAGCCCCACATAATAATAACTGGTTCCACTGAAAACCAGCGTTAGCGGCTCCTACTCTAGTCGCTAACACATGCTGAGTGGATACCATTTTGGGCACATATACTTGTACACCTGTATTGATTTGCCTACTGTAAAAATTTAAGTAGTGTTATTTAAATGTACTTGTAATTTTTAATTGTGTCCAAATAAATATTTTTTCTTCTTCTTCTTCAATAATGTACAGTTGATTTTTTGCTCAGATGATGCTCATATTTTGGTAGTGAAGTCTTTACACGGTATATGTTTACACCTTTATGGTGACGGGTAGGGCACACTAGCGAAGCCAATCGATTATAATTTTTAGCTACTAAACCGGAATTATTTTAAACAATTTCGCGGTTACAACCTCTTGGCCTAGCCAGAGGGCGCCCTACATTACGTCTGCCAAGACGCGGTCTCCACTCTAGAACTCGTTTACCCCATCGGTTGTCGGTTCTGCGCTCTGCCTCTGGCTAGGTGGGGGGACGATCTGCGCAGGATGGCTGGCAAGAGCTGGATGCGAGAAGCCATGGATAGATCACAGTGGCGAACAATTGGAGAGGCCTATGTCCAGCAGTGGACTGCGATAGGCGAGATGATGATGAACCTCTTGGCAAACATTCATACTATTTATTAAATAACCATGCACAAATGTTGGGTCCGTACACAAACGCGAAAAATTGATAGACGCTAAAAGTGCTGTGGCCGTTTTCTGCGTATATCTCTGAAACAACGAGAGCTATCGAAAAATGGTTCAGACAAAGTTTTAAGATCGTTTATTTCAGAGATATAAGCAAAAAAACGCGAATTTGTGACCTGTGAAAAAACAATGCAGAAGCGAGATCGATGGGTATTTGACATATCATTTGTAATGGACGTATTCAAGGCTTGTTGGGAATTAATGCAAACTGGAATGGTTAATTTAACTGGACTATATGCGTGACAAAATGTTTACCATTTCATCTGATTTAACAAGTGAACGAATGAATTAAAAAAACCGAAGAAGAAGGAGTGAATGAAGGCTCGCACCTTCATTCGGTCCTTCTTCTCGACGTGGCATTCCTCTATCCGTCGCTTGAGCTTCCGTCGCAGCTCCTCCAGCATGCTGGACAGCGTCAGCCGGTTCGTCTCCAGGTCAGCTCGCTGCTGGACCACTTGGTTGATGGAGGTAAGGAGTTTGATTCCTGTGGACGAAGGTAAACGGTCACGAAAGTTTTTTCAATGGAGACGATTAAAATTTTTACTCACTTTGTGTAATCGCGATTTAGACCAGATGAAACGCCATCTATTGTTACCTACCTATGTGCGACGTACTACCCACTGAGCCATTGGTAGCACTGGTAGCACTAAGACCTAACTTGTACCCATACTCACTTTGATCCTCTGCGCTGGAGGCACGTGGAGCAAGAGTTGGAAATCCTGGCCCGAGGCGTAGTGCCAGAGACTTTCTGGTGAGTCCTTTAAACGCCATCTATTGGTTGCCCAAAACATTAATTTGTTCCTACTCACTCTGCTCGTTGAGGCGGAACCTCTGCGCTGCCGGCACATAGGAGCAGGAGTCAGGGCTGGGCGCCCCGGAGTCCTGGCCTGGGGCATAGTGAGGGAGACTGTCTGGTGAGTCCTGGAAGAAATAAGAGATTTAAAAGACAGAAAAGGCCAAATGACGGTTGGCTGCAGAAGTGTTTCCCGACGGCTACGACCTAGTGACCGGGACCTTCAAAAGAAGAGCGTAGTGTAGAGTAGAAGGTGACGGGTAGGACACACTAGTGACGCCAATCGATTTTAATTTTTAGCTACTTAACCGGATCTATTTTAAACAATTTCGGGGTTACAACCTCTCGGCAAACACTTATAATATTTATTAAATAACCATGCACAAGTTTTGGGTCCGTTTTGGTACGCGAAAAATTGATTCACGCCAATATCGGCCACTTTTGGCGTCACCTTAATTGACAATTTGACATATTACGTCTAAAAATACCCATTCACCTTGTAGATGGTAACGCCCTGTTGGTCTAGCGATTTAAGTTCCAGGCCGTGATCTCGGGAACCTGGGTTCGATTCCCAGGTCGAGCGTAAAATAAGTTGCAAATTTTTCGAACATAGCTCGGGTTTAGGATCAATCCGCATGAGGCTAGCGTGGTGATTAAGCCTAATCCCATCATAGTAGCGATAACTTGAATTCTATGATGGAGGCCTTTGCCCTGCAGTGGGACATTTTATAGGCTGATACTTTACTTTTTTTTAACTTGTAGATGGACCTCAGTCCTATAGTACGCCATCTTGAATTTTTCGCACGAGATAGCCCCCATTGAGAAGAGAGAAAAAAAAATTGTCGAAGTTAATAGACTACTATGAATTACTATTGCGTTTACATGAGATGACCTTACCAGGTAAAGTAATGAAAATGATGGTAAAATACTTACATCAAGCGGTTTGTACTTTGGCATCTCATCTGAGGAAGTGAACCGGACGGAATGGTTCCTCGAGGTTTTGACTGGTTGTAACTTCATTGCGGGTGTTGATCTAAGCAAGAGAAAAAAAAAACTTAACCAAAATTACTTTTTTCACTTTTCAATTTAATGACAGCTCAAAGCTTCTTCAGGGACAATAGGGAATTCGACAACAGTGAAAATATCAATTATGGTGACGGGTAGGGCACACTAGCGACCCCAATTTTTAGCTATAAAACCGGATCCATTTTAAACAATTTCGGGGTTACATCGTCATCGTCAGCCCATTTAAGTCCCTACTGCTGGGGCACGGGCCTCCTTCAATCACATGAGGGGTAATTGCCATACTCACCACGCTTGGCAGACGGGTTGGCGAGGGTTTTGATATAAATGCAGAGTTTTCCTTCTCTGGGTGCTGATGATCATGCCAGCAGCTTTACCTTAGTCGCCTTTTACGACCTCGGTAAGAGTGAGGGTAGCCTATTCTACTCTGCCGGGGACCTACTAATTATAAAATCAGCTATCCTGATAAAGTAGGAAATCTTATTTCACTAATACTACTCGACATTTTTACAATACAAGATGATACCCCTAATATTTTAGGTTTAACGTTTATTGCATGCGCCGTCAATACATTTCACAGCATTAACTTAATATATCTACTTGTGGATAATGTTGATTGTACAATTACTAAATAATGTGGTTACTGTATTTTAAAGTAAGATGTATTAGAATAGTTTTTTACGGGATTTCTACCATGTACCATATTTTTAACTATTCTAATGTTAGTGACCATGACAGTTTAAAACAAGAAGATGTAAATTGTACAGTGGCGGTCAAAAAATGTTTACCAGTATTAAAATTTGATTCTATATCACACTTTTTGCAGAAGCAGCCATAAAAAAACCTAATATCTTTGAAATGACATGACATTTGTCATAAAACTGTCAGCTGTCATATAATTAAATATAATTATAATCAATTTTAGGTAATAGACATATAATCTCACATATAATCTCATAAGAACTTATCACCTACATGTGTGTGTGCGATTATGATCCATAAGGTGGTAAACACTTTTTGACCGCGACCGTACATTTCTCACCATGTCCACGACATGTGGTGTCCCACCCGAAGTCTGTCGAAAAATTTTTAAGTGCATTATTTACTTATTGTATATTTGTTTGTTATTCCAAATAAATACATAATTTAAGCCGTGTGGTCCCCCCCAGAGTAGAATAGGCCACCCTCACTCATACCGAGGTGTCGTAAAAGGCGACTAAGGTAAAGCTGCTGGCATGATCATCAGCACCCAGAGAAGGAAAACTCTGCATTTATATCAAAACCCTCGCCAACCCGTCTGCCAAGCGTGGTGAGTATGGCAATTACCCCTCATGTGATTGAGGGAGGCCCGTGCCCCAGCAGTGGGGACTTAAATGGGATGACGATGATTGATAAGAAGGGACATTAAAGGTAGCAGCGCACTTATGACTCCACGGGTCCATGTGTGGCGGCAATGGCTTACCATTAGGTGATCCATTTGCTCGTCTGCCACTTATCAATTAAAAAAACGAGACGCTTTTCCGTGACGAGTTACCAAAATGGTTGCACTCAGCTACCTTGTGTGTCACGGTGGATTACCACTTTAAAATTGACAGTAAAATAATTCTCATATAATATAATTCTCACAACATCTCATAGGTTGACCTGATTCCGTACTAAGTAGCTTAAGCACTTGTGTTACAGATATTAGACAACAGAGGAACACAAAATTTGTGTTCCTCTCCACTTAAATACATATATCGCTATACCGTTCTACTCTTATATTTAATTACTATTCTTTTGTTTTTGTGCCCAAATTGTCCACCTAAATACCTACCGAATCTTTTTTCTCATTATATTTTGCTCTCTTTGTAATATTATTAGTTGTATTTTTGAGCAGCTTGCGAAAATTTGATTTTAGTTACATGTGGATAGCGTCGTGGGCTACAATATTATTAAGTAGTTTAAGTATGTACTGTCTTAGATGAACATGTATTTTGTAGCTGTTTGCTATTCCTAATAAATAAAATAAATAAATAAAATATATATTACATCTAAACACTGAACAAACACAAGTGTTCATCGCATGAATGTTTGTCCAGGGTGGGGATCGAACCCACGACCTCTGGCGTAAGAGGTAGGGTCACTACCAATTGCGCCATCCGGTCAGTCGAAAACTGCGCCATTTTGACTATATTCTTTCAAGTTACACTTTTGGCGCCCAACGTGGTGGAGTGACAGCATGTAACTAATGAAGGAAACAAATAAAGGGAAAAAAACAGGGGAAGAAAGATTACTGTCACTAAGATTTTTGAGAAAACTGTTAATGTTTATTTATATTTTTCAAAGCCATTATTTTTTAAATTTTTTAATATTTCACAACATAACACACATTGGTCTGACTCCGAGATAGGTAGCTCAAGCACCTGTGTTACGGATATCAGAATCAACAGTGGGATTACAAATATTTACATATAATACTTTTCTTTTGTAAATACATACTTATAATAAATAGATAACATTATTAAAAAAATTGTAAAGTATTTTTATACTATAATTTGGGTAGGTATGTGTTATAAAATCGAATAACTTGAATTTAGATTTTGGCTAACTTAGAATTAAATTATTATGTAAGTTCTTTTTCCGACGTCTTAAAAATGGACTATTACCCTTTCTTCCCCTGTACCCTTCAAATGTTTAATAATGTTATAACAGGCACATACAAAATATCTTTGTTAGTTTCTCTATGAAAATATACAACAAATTAACACACGTGCAAACCGAATTTTATTTTAAATTAAACAAAGAAGTGCTTAGTTAAGGCACCCCCGATCGATATTCATGTTTAGCTACTAAACCGGATCTATTTTAAACAATTTCGGGGTTACAACCTCTCGGCAAACACTTAAACTATTTATTAAATAACCATGCACAAATTTTGGGTCCAACGCGTACGCGCAAAATTGATTCACGCCAAAAGCGGCCACTTATGGCGTGAATCAATTTTTCGCGTACAAAAACGGATCCAACATTTGCGAATGGTTATTTAAAAATAGTTTAAGTGTTTGCCGAGAGGTTGTAATCCCGAGATTGTTTAAAATAGACCCGGTCTAAACCGGATCTATTTTTAAAAAATAAGCTAAAAGTTTTGTTGGATTTATTTAGTTTATTTACAAAAATTGATTTACTTAATAGATTACGATTAAATCGAATGTTCAATTTATTTTTCTACGTTGGCCACCCTGATAATTTTATTATTCTTCACTCTCTCTCTGAGCTAGCGAGTGGACGTAACGGCTTCCGTGTTATGTTCTAAAAATAGAATCTGAGAATACAAAGTTTGAGTTAATTTGTTGTTTATATTCGTCCCATAACCTGAAATCCTATAAATTTATATTGATTGGCGTCGCTAGTGTGCCCTACCCGTCACCATAAAAAAAGCACAGATAGTTAATAATAAATCAGGTGTTTGGTTTTTTATGCTAGAGGCGGACAAGCAAGCGAGTTACCTGTTCTCTAAATGATGATGATTTAACATTAATATTTAATCAATCATAGTGGTCATTAATATCCTCCAACCGATTACGGCTACGGCGGCAAACCTCAGCGATCAGCGTACGCAGGATATATTATAGTGCTCAAGTGTGTGCGCAAACACAAGTGCACTCTCTATTCCCTTACCCTCATATTCCAATGGGACACTACTGTGACACCACCGGAGAGGGATCGGGCGCAGGACCAACAGCTTAACGTGCAGCGTAACGTCTAACTAGAATTACTTCAGGTGACGGGTAGGGCACACTAGCGACGCTAAACCGGATCTATTTTAAAAACGAATGCAAAAATGTTGGGTTCGTTTTTGTACGCGAAAAATTTACTTACGCCAACAGTGGCCGCTATTGGCGTGAATCAATTTTTCGCATACGCGTTGGACCCAACAATTTTGCATGGTTATTTAATAAATAGTATAAATGTTTGCCGAGAGGTTGTAACTCCGAAATTGTTTAAAATAGATCCGGTTTAGTAGCTAAAAATTAAAATCGATTGGCGTCGCTAGTGTGCCCTACCTGTCTCCTTAAGTGAATAATGTATTTAAAAAATGTTTGCAAAAAGCATTTACAAAATTCGTCGAAATACCAAGGTCTCCGGAAGCTTAGTCGGTAAAGCAGTTGCCCGGTTAGCAAAAGATCGTGGATTCGGGACTCAACCGAAGACTATCGAAAATTATTAAGTGCATGATTTACTTAAGAATAAATTGCAAAAAAGAAATGCTATATCTGAAATAAATCATAGAACAACTTAATAAACATGAAGAAAATTTTCTACGAAAAAAAATCCGTCTTCAAAAACTACGAACGAAAAAAATATAAAATAATATTTTTAACACTTCATAAATACACTTCAAATAAAGTGTATAAAGGGTTGAATTTATTATTTTATACTTTTTGTTCGTGTCTTTTTAAGCATGTTTTTATAAATAAAATAAAAATAAGTTTTGCAATAATCAATGGAGCACCTACGTTACCTGTATTGAAAAGAGTGAATTCACTTTTAAATAAATTTCGATTTATACTAAATGAGTTCAGTTAGCTCATGTCACCTGTATATCCGGGTAATGTTTCGGTAAATGGTACAGCGCAGTGCGCGAGTCTCCGGCGCGGCACTTGCCGCGGCTGCCCGGGTGATACAGGGGGATGTCGAGTTTAGTCAGGAGTAACAAGCACAACGTTGGGCGCCAAAAACTTTTTTAGCGCCCAACGTGGTGGAGTTTCAAAACCATTTACACCGACATTTTTTATCGTTTACATCCCAAAAACATTGTAATAGGTGTCACGTATAAAGGCCAAACATGCTAAGTGGACTTTATCAACAAAAGCGAAACAAAAATCTGTTTTAATGCATTATTTCCGGGTGGATTTATCGTCGACGTCGACTACGCGGCAGGCCCAAAAAAAGATGGTGTGACGATTTCAATACGTATGTCCAAGAATGGCAAGTAAAGGCATTGGATAGGGAGGAATGGAGAGACTTGGGGGAGGTCTTTGCCCAGCAGGGGGGACTCTACAGACTAAATAAAAAAAAAAAAAAAAGTATGGAGCAGCTGATTAAAGTGTTTTTTCAAGATTAACGATGTTTAATATGAAGAAAGTTATTCTTTTTTGAAACTCCATATTTTTTCAATATTTTAAAGTTTTTGGTCCATATCATATCCGAGCCCTAGTCAGGAACAAGTAACAACCCAAAAACTTTTTTGGCGCCCAATGTGGTGGAGTTCCAAATCCATATACACCGACATTTTTTAACGCTTACATCCCGAAAACAATAATAGGTATCGTGAGAAAAGTCCATTAGCATGTTAGATAAACAAAATAAACGAAAAAAAAACTGTTCTATACATTTTTTCCGGGTGGATTTATTCTTTTTTGTATGGAACAGCTGATTAGTCATAGTCGTTTATTTCCCAATTTTTAATAATATTATCATATTTTTTTTAGTGCAGTTGGATATGCTAGGTTATAAACTAACCTTAACAAGGCATTAATACTCAATACTCAATATTTTATTTGCATTTCACAGTGTACATTATAAGATCTTAAACATAGGGATACACAATAGATCACTGTGAACCCTGTCGGGCACAACAAAAATGGAGAGGAGGAACACCATTGATCAAAAAGAAAAGATTATTAATTAAGTATTGATTAATTATTATGTGTTAAATTGTTTTTTAATATTATTCAGTTTTCATAGCCATATGTTCTGTAATATATAAAGTATATATATCTGTCTGTTTATAAGTAACATCTATTTATTCTGTGGTAATATATTAGTTTAATTGCATTATCGCTTCAATTTATACATAATTATTCCTTTAATTCTATTGAATATTTTTATCATTTAAATATTCTATATTCTATTCATATTTATTAGTGAAGATATCAAAATGAATGAATTATTTACACAAACTAAAATCAATAAATTTATGTCAAAAATATGCATTAAAAGAATATTATTAAAAAATTTATATGACATTTAAAAAAAAAATATAATATCCTCTAACCAAACGCTGGGAACGAAGCGTTTTGGAAGGGAGTCGAGCGATTGTAGAAAACAATATCATATAAATAAAAATTTAAGTCCCCACTGCTGGGGCACGGGCCTCCCTCAATCACATGAGGTGTAATTGCCAACTCACCACGCTTGGCAGACGGGTTGGCGAGGGTTTTGATATAAATGTAGAGTTTTCCTTAGCCGTCCCGTGTGGTCCCCGGCAGAGTAGAATAGGCCACCTTCACTCTTACCGAGGTGTCGTAAAAGGCGACTAAGGTAAAGCTGCTGGCACGATCATCAGCACCCAGAGAATAATATAACTATTTAGTGATTATTAGAGATTATTATTTTTTCGCTCCTATAGAATTTATACAACTCTTAAATGTAGAAAAGTAAAACGTTTGTATTGTAAGTTTGTGACCTACTTTTGTTACGATACTCTCAAATAGTTAAAGATTGGAAGCGTAACATTGCAGCACCCTGTAGACACCGCTAACCAGGTTCGAGCTGGTACGGGCGCGCGTGTGTCGTAAAAAATGGAATCGTTGCCGACCATTTTGCCAATGATCCGCTATTTTGGACGGCATTATGTAGTATTAGTTGGGAATCGCATTAAGGACGGGTAGGGCACACTAGCGACGCCATTGAGGGTTTTGGCGTGTGAAAAATCCACTTACGCCATCAAGCGTACGCCATCAGGCGTAATGTTGGACTGAGGTCCAGCGTCAACCGCATTGATTGTTTAGTTTGTCAAATTAACATTTTGACAGATCACGTTTAAAAAAACTAATCACATTGTATATGGAATTAACTCCTATAGTACTCCATCTAGCGGTTTTTTCACACGCGAAAACCCCCATTGATTAAAATTGTTGGTGGCGAATAAGGGACATATGTTTTAAATTTTTCACCACCGCACATCACGTCAGAACGCGAAATACCATCCACATCACCTGGATGGATTTATATCGACTACAGTGCGTTTCTCACGTCATTTCCTACCACGCACAGTAAAACTGTGGAACCAGCTGTCATCCGTGGTGTTTCCGAACAGATACGACTTGGTGACCTTCAAGAAAAGGGTGTACTCCTTTCTTAAGAGCCGGCAACGCATATGTGATACCTCAGGTGTTGCAGATGTATGGACATCTTGAAAATATATCTTGAAAAATCACAAATACTTTTTTTTAGAATCTCATTGCCCATTTTTTGCAACAATATCCTCTATTCGTCACAATTAATGCAAATCGATAGTCGGCGCTAGTCAAATCGCGGTATCGCCTTAAGAATAGTATAAACAATCTTTTGAGACAAACTTATATAATAATTTATTCCTGTAAATACGATTAATCTTTGTAATTGCTAAAAGTGGTCACTTTTAGCAATTATGGAGTTTATTGTTGCTTGTATGAAGAAATTAGTACATAGGCGGGTCGCAAAAAATGTTAATAGTTTCCTTAAAATATTTTTTGCTCAATTTTGAAAAAAATGTCTCCTCTGTGGCTAATATGCCACTATAAATCACTTGGAATGAAAAGTATTATATGTATATATTTGTAATCCCACTGTTGATTCTGATATCCGTAACACAGATGCTTGAGCTACCTATTTCGGAGTCAGATCAATGTATGTGATGTTGAGTACACCCGACCCGAGTTTTGGGAACTTTTGGCAACATCTTGCATAGTACGGAACGGCATCATTCGGCGGTGACAGAGTTATGTTATGGCGCGGCGCACGCGACGGCTGTGGTCGACACGCACGCCCTCTAGGGCTGCGCTATCCGGAAGAAAACAATATTAGGTACAGCTGTACCACGTTTATAAGTTACATCGGCATAATTCTTCTACGCAGAAGAGCAAGTTAAATCCGATTGATTACGATTGCGAAAGCAGTTGAAATACAGACTTTATTTCGCTACGTTAAGATTAAATACAATAAATCCAGAGAGGAATGCTATCTCTCTCTTAACCGCACTCGCACCGAACACGGCGCTGACGCATCAACCAATAAGAAATCATAATTTTTGGCGCGCGGAAATGGAGCGTTGTCATTGCTTAAGATTTTGCCGCGTTTTCGAAAATAAGACTTCTGCGCAGGTACAAACGTGTAACTTATAAATTTTATAAAACTGTACCTTAGCGTCACGTTGAGATATCCATTTTGGTATTTGGACCGTCCTTATGCTTTTTTTTGTGTGATAGATGATTACCTAGACTATCGTCTGTTTTCGTACCCACCTTTACCTGTAATATTTATGTGTGAATGTTACCTATGTTTTCTAGTAAGTATCAATTGTTAAATTAATGTATTGTGATAGTCAATAAAACGTTTTTTCTTTCTTTCTTGATAGGTGGCAGACGAGCAAACGGATCGCGACACCAGTGGAATCACAAATAAAACCACTTTCCCGGATTAAGCCACCGGTACCCTCACACACGCAGCGAAACACAGCACAATACTGCTTTACGCCGGTTTTCTGTGAGGCCGTGGTATCACTGAGGCCCATTCATGCCAAAACGTGGCTCTCCCACGGTCCCAATGTCAGAGACACAAGTTCTAATGTATGTGATGGGTGGCACACGAGCAGATGGATCACCTGATGGTAAGCGATTGCCGCCGCCCATGTACACCGGCGACACCAGTGGAGTCACAACTGCTGCCAACCTTTATACCCCCCTCCCCCTCCAGACCTCCGGTACCCTCACTCACGCAGCGAAACAAAGCACAGTGCTGCTTCTCGCCGGTTTTCTTTGAGGCCGTGGTTTCACTCCGGTCGAGCCCATTCATGCCGAAGAGTGGCTCAGTATATTTGTATCGACTGACCGGATGGCGCAATGGACAACATTTCATATTTTTAACATGTCCATATTGTTTTTAGGGTTCCGTAGCCAAAATGGCAAAAACGGAACCCTTATAGTTTCGTCATGTCCGTCTGTCCGTCTGTCCGTCTGTCACAGCCGATTTACTCGGAAACTATAAGTACTACAGTGATGAAATTTGATGGGAATATGTGTTGTATGAACCGCTACAAAAATATGACACTAAATAGTAAAAAAAAGAATTGGGGGTGGGGCCCCCCATACATGTAACTGAGGGATGAAATTTTTTTTTTCGATGTACATACCCGTGTGGGGTATCAATGGAAAGGTCTTTTAAAATGATATAAAGTTTTCTAAAAAACATTTTTCTTAAAGTGAACGGTTTTTGAGATATCAGCTCTCAAAGTCGTAAAAAGTATGTCCCCCCCCCTCTATTTTTATAACTACGGGGTATAAAATTCTAAAAAAAATAGAGGTGATGCATGCTAATTAACTCTTTCAACGATTTTTGGTTTGATCAAAGTATCTCTTATAGTTTTTGAGATAGGTTGATTTAACTGTAATTTTGGTTAAGTTATTGTGCTTACACTGAAAACGATGGCTGAACCTTATAAGATAGATCAAAAAATATACTACAGTATTGTACACCTTTAAAAATCCGCGATGATATAAAATCTTTATAATGTATATTTGCTGCTACGGAACCCTTTGTGCGCGAGCCCGACTCGCACTTGGCCGGTTTTTTATATGAAAGTAGACATAAAATGAACAGACCCATATTTTTTCTTTTTTCAAAATTTGTCCATTTTCATGCATAAAATAATTATTGAAATTCTTTTTATTCTAAATAGACGTAAGCGCCAAATGACGTCATCGGACGGCTGAATAAAGCGATATTCCTTTGCTTATCATTGTTTTAATAAAAAAAAGGTACTACTATCAAAGGTAAATAATACTAGTGTCAACATTGTCAACGTCATTCATACATTCAACGTTGACAAGTTGTCTTTTTTTTTTTACAGTTACATGTCTAAATGTCAAATAAGCAATATAAAAAATGAATAAATATATATTCGAGCAGCAGAAAAGTAAACAAAGAATTGGTATTTTTTGTTTCAGAGCTTAGCAATTTTGAAATGTTGTCCATTAGTAGTGATAGTGACCCTGCCTCTTGCGCCAAAGATCGTGGGTTGGATCCCCACCCTGGACAAACATTCGTGTGAGGAACACTTGTGTTTGTTCAGTGTCTGGGTACGTTCCTAATTCGCAAGCTGCAAAATATTTAGCAGAAATGTTTTTGAATCACTGAATTTTCCCGCTCGCGCAACTATCAAATCAGGACGCAAACATGTATGTATATTAAGTTACGATGGGGGCTGGCATGTATGTTCAATCAAAAGCCCCCAAATTAATAAAGAATAAAAAAAAAAGTGTCTGGGTGTAATATATGTGTTTAAGTATATATGTGTGTTCCTCTGTTGTCTGATATCTGTAACACAAGTGCTTAAGCTACTTAGTACGGAATCAGGTCAACCTAAAAGATGTTGTAAAAAATATTATATTTGTGCAGTGAAGTGTCGCGAAGTGATTCTTATAATAAGAATACTCGAATGTTATAAGTATAACGTTCCAATTCAATAGTTTTAACACTGCTATTGTATGTCGAGTGAGTTGTCACGGACAACTTGCTTAGACTTAATAGAGTCTTAAATCTTAAAACCCACGATTGTGTTTAGAGTGGTATCGGCAGAATCCGTAAGTCGATAAAACGTAAAACACCGGCGTTTTATTGAGTGACTGTGACTTTGACTGACTTCGACTGTTGACTGCCAACTTACTCTCAATAAGTTACTTCTTCTCTTCTTATTTTATCTGTGGCAATCAACTTCTCGACTGAGAATTACTCCTGCCATTATCATGTTTTAGATTTTAGGTATTATTAAGCGGGACAACTGAAGATAATTCGCCAATGTCAAGTAACTTATTGAGAACAAGTAGGTAGTCAACAGTCGATGTCAGTCAAAGTCTCAGTCACTCAATAAAACGCCGGTGTTTTGCGTATTATCGACCTACGGATTCAGCGGATATCACTCTAAAAGCAATCGCAGGTTTTAAGACTCTATTAGGTCCAAGCAAGTTGTCACGAGACAACGCACTCGACACACAATAGCAGTGTTAAAAACGATACAACCAACGATTCTTATTATTAGGATCACTTTGAGGCACTTCACTGCACAAATAAACACCAAACTTGCACACTAAAAAGCACTAGACACTAATTTAAAACCTTTGAATTGCATCAGCCCACGCGGCTTCTTTTAGCCCTACCCGCCGAATCCAATAAGTTACTTGACATTGGCAAGAAATTTTCGGGTAAAGCCCTTATTTAAAAAAAAATGGTCGCAGATCGGAGTTGTAGTGTAATTTTTATGAAAACCAAATTTTGGTTCAAAATCTTAGTAAGAATTTCAGTTTTTTTTTTCATGTGATAGGTGGCAGACCAGCAGATGGATCGCCTGATGGTAAGCGATTGCCGCCGCCCATAGACATTCGCGACACAGTGGAATTACGAATGCGCTGCCAACCTTTAAATCCCCCTTTACCCCGGATTGGGCCTCCGGTACCCTCACTCATGCGGCGACACACAGCATAGTGCTGCTTCACGCCAATTTTCTGTGAGGCCGTGGTATCACGAAGCGTGGCTCTCCTATGGTCAAGTTGATAACCCTAAAAATCTGTTTAGCGAATTTTGTGTTAAGCATCAATACCTATATTTACTTTGGTACTTTACGAAACAATATGATTAACAGGAAAATACATTAATTATGAGAAATTAATAAATATGGAACATCAAGGACTACTTAGGTAGCTATCTACTTTTTTTTATTGGACTTATACATAGGTACCACAGACTCGTGGTCCGTGCCTTTGTTTGCAAGCTATCCTCCAACCGTTTTCGACAAAGGCGGCCAATCTTAACGATCAGCCACTTACGCGGGATATATTATAGTGATCAAGTGTGTGCGCAAACACATGTGCGCTCTCTATTCCCTTGCCCACATAATGCGATGGGACACCAGTGTGGCACGACCGGAGAGGTATCGGGCGAAGGATCAACGGCTTAACGTGCTTTCCGAGGCACGGGGGTACAAGACCGCCTACTGCCAGACTCTGGGCTGAGAATTTCTTAAGGTGACGGGTAGGGCACACTAACAACGCCAATCGATTTTAATATTTAACTACTCAACCAGATCTTAAAGGTTGGTAGCGCACTTGTGACTCCACTGGTGTCGCGGGTATCCAAAGGCGACGGCAATTGCTTACCATCAGGTGATCCGTCTGTTCGTCTGCCTACCTATTATGTACATAAAAAAAGGTATCTAAATTTCGAGTGCAAGAACAGACCAAAAAGTTAATTATAAGAATTAAATAAATAGTACCTACATAAATAGTAGGTATACGTTCTTTTCGTGATGCTTTTGTTAAAAAGATATCCGGTTTAGATGCTAACAATTTAAATCAAATAGTGTCGCTAGTGTGCCCTACCCGTCACCTCATGTTGGGTCCGTTCTTGTACGCGAAACATTTTTACGGAATAAAAACGTACCCAACATTTGGGCATGGTTATTTATGTTTGCCGAGAGAATGTAACCCCGAAATTGTTTAAAATATATCCGGTTTAGTAGCTAAAAATTAAAATCGATTGGAGTCGCTAGTGTGCCCTACCCGTCACCTTAACAGAAAATCTCAGGTACAAATTTTTGGCCCGACCCGGGGATCGAACCCGGGACCCCAAGCGCAGCCGTCCCTATAAAGTGCGACGCACTGCCCACTGCGTCAAGTTGCTAATAGGTATTATTTTAAAATTAGGTATAATGTTTGCTCCTTCTACAAAAAATAGTTTTCCTACATCATCATCATCATCAGCCCATTTAAGTCCCCACTGCTGGGGCATTGGCCTCCCTCAATTACATGAGGGGTGATTGCCATACTCACCACGCTTGGCAGACGGGTTGGCGAACGTTTTGATATAAATGCAGTGTTTTCCTTCTCTGGGTGCTGATGATCATGCCAGCAGCTTTACCTTAGTCGCCTTTTACGACACCTCGGTAAGAGTAAGGGTGGCCTATTCTACTCTGCCGGGGACCACACGGCAAAGTTTTCTTACATACTTACATAAATGCATTGTTTATATGTTTATATTGATTAGCTATCTACTTATAATCATTTAATGCTAGCGGTCGCCCGTGGCTTCGCTCGCGTGCAATGGACAACATTTCAAAATTGCTAAGCTCTGAAACAAAAAATACCAATTCTTTGTTTACTTTTCCGCTGCTCGAATATATATTTATTCATTTTTTATATTGCTTATTTACTGAGAAAAAAATTAAAAACTAAAAAACGTAAGATGACGTCATCAGACGGCAGAATGTAAAATATTTCTTTGCTTAGCACATTATAGTTTTAAATTTACGTAATGCCAAACTCATGACACGTAACTGTCAAAAAAAAGACAACTTGTCAACGTTGAATGTATGAATGACGTTGACAATGTTGACACTAGTATTATTTACCTTTGACAGTAGTACCTTTTTTTTATTAAAACAATGATAAGCAAAGGAATATCGCTTTATTCAGCCGTCCGATGACGTCATTTGGCGCTTACGTCTATTTAGAATAAAAAGAATTTCAATAATTATTTTATGCATGAAAATGGACAAATTTTGAAAAAAGAAAAAATATGGGTCTGTTCATTTTATGTCTACTTTCATATAAAAAAACAATATGGACATGTTAAAAATTTGAAATGTTGTCCATTCGGATTGCCACAAAGTAGCCTAAAGTAGTTTTTTAGTTTTTCGCGTTGCATTATAACTATAATTAATCAAGACGGGAATCAACACGATATTTACAAAGCCTCGAACATCGACGCAAGGTAGCAAGCTTATCGATCTTCTATTGGATACATTTTGGAGAGTGCGCCACGGAACTGTACAATGCCATTGGAGCATCTCCGTTCTTCCACTACTACACCAGGCAGACCCTCAGTTGACACCGGCACATGGTAGAAATACCATAAGTCCGCACAAAGAGGTTTGAATCCTGTTTCCTTATTCGTACTGCGAAACAGTGGAATCAGCTGCCTGAGGAGGTGTTCTCTAGAAGCTACAATTTGGGGGTTTTCAAAGCGCGAGTGAATAGGTATCTTCTAGGTAATCGTGCTACATCTTAGACCATATTATCACTTACCATCAGGTGAAATATGGTCAAACGCTTACCTTACTACAGTAAAAAATATATATTATGTGATACAACATTGTGTACCTACTCATATATTCTCACTTCATTGACAGTTCATCTAGTGGCGAATTAATATCGGAAAATGTGAGGGTGTCCGAAGATTGACAGCCCGGCCCCAGCAGACGACGCCGTGCTCCGCCAGTCCGCTCGTGACCACGGCTGCTGTAACGTAGCCGAAACGTCGAGCCAAATATGTGAGTACACAATGTTGTATCACATTATATCGTGTTAATTCCCGTCTTGATTAATTATCATCATCATCATCAGCCTATCGCAGTCCACTGCTGAACGTAGGCCTCTCCAATTGTTCGCCACTGTGATCTATCCATGGCTTCTGGCATCCAGCTCTTGCCAGCCATCCTGCGCAGATCGTCCCCCCACCTAGCCAGAGGGCGCCCTACATTACGTTTGCCAAGACGCGGTCTCCACGTCCACGTCGCGGTTGATTAATTATAGCCTAAAGTAATCTCTATCCCTTCAACTTCTTCTCATCTCTCTCACCGCTTGGACCATTTTTCTTGTTTTGGGGAGTCTGGTAATTACAATCAAGCGACTGCCATCTGACCTTCGCAACCTTTAACAGGGGAACCAGACCAACTGAATCATGGTTACACGTTTCGGAAACTATCCGAAACGTGCAGGTTTCCTCACGATGTTTTCCCTCACCGCCGAACTAATGGTAGAAATACGCACATATATTTGAAAAAACTAGATGTGCATGCTCGGATTCGGACTAGGAGCCCCGTATGATTTATTTTAACACTTCAGTACCATGTCAAAGTAACTGTTCTGCCTATTATAGTCAGTTTCTAAGGGGTACGTAAAATCTTACTTCGACATGGTACTAAAGTGTTAAGCTACTTTTGATGCTGACCGATTTGATAGTGACCCGCCTCGTACACCAAAGGTCGTGGGTTCGATTCGACCCTGATAAACATTTCAGTGTCTGGGTGTAAATTATTTCTTTTTCATTTTTAGGACAATATGAGTGAGGGTACTGGAGGCCAAATCGGGGGGAAAGGGGGGTTTATAGGTTGGCAGCGCACTTGTGACTCCACTGGTGTATAGACACCAGTGGAGTCACTAGTGCGCTGCCAAATTAATGGGCGGCGGCAATCGGTTACCATCAAGTGATCCGTTTGCTCGTCTGCCACCTATCACATAAAATAGGAGGAGAAAATAAAATCACAGAATTAAAATTCAAAACCGATCATTTTAATAATGTATATATTTCTTAAATTTTAAATAAGAATAACAATATGTTATAGCTACACAAATCTACTTCGCAACGTGATATTTCTATTTAAAAATATTTTTGATATATTTTTAATGGATGATACGACAAAAAAATATATTCGCATTTTTATACGCTTTTCGAATAAATAAAGAGAAAAAAGATGACCCATATTTGGCAGTGACGTAGTCCTGAGGCTCAACGTATTGTGATGTCGGTGCTATATGCCCAATAAAAAAAAGTTTAGGCGACTTTAAGTTACTTACTGTCACTGTCAATATTTATTTTATCTTGTCATTTTATAATCAGAGACTTTTTTTTTCAAATTAACGCGAGCAAAAGCGTTATTAATTTGTATTGCCGAGTGATCACTAAAATCACTTCATTTCCTCTTCACAAAGGTACATAGATTACAATACATATTTCATACACTGCTTAGTACGACATAGTTACAGGTGTACATTTATTTACCTTTGTGAGAGACTAGTGTCTATACTAGGGTCCCTGTGTGATAACGTCACAGGAGGATTTTTACATCAATTTTTTTTCTCCATAAATATCTGTCTAAAAAATCTATAATTATTTTTCTTAAATTTCTATGAGTCTAATCTAGAAATAGTATTTTTCATAACGAAAAATGATTTTTTGTCGTGTTGTCCATTTCTATATTTTTATTTTTGAAAAGAGCACCATATCGTTTCTTCTATGGTAGGTATAAAGGCATTGAAGGCTCATAGAAAATTTGTATGTAATGGACAACATTTCAAATTTTTAACATGTCCATATTGTTTTTTTATATGAAAGTAGACAAAAAATGAACATACCCATATTTTTTCTTTTTTCAAAATTTGTCCATTTTCATGCATAAAATAATTATTGAAATTCTTTTTATTCTAAATAGACGTAAGCGCCAAATGACGTCATCGGACGGCTGAATACAGCGATATTCCTTTGCTTATCATTGTTTTAATAAAAAAAAGGTACTACTGTCAAAGGTAAATAATACTAGTGTCAACATTGTCAACGTCATTCATACATTCAACGTTGACAAGTTGTCTTTTTTTTTGACAGTTACATGTCATGGGTTTGGCATTACGTAAATTTAAAACTATAATGTGCTAAGCAAAGAAATAATTTACATTCTGCCGTCCGATGACGTCATCTTACGTTTTTTAGTTTTTAATTTTTTTCTCAGTAAATAAGCAATATAAAAAATGAATAAATATATATTCGAGCAGCGGAAAAGTAAACAAAGAATTGGTATTTTTTGTTTCAGAGCTTAGCAATTTTGAAATGTTGTCCATTTTATTCGTAAATACAAGTGCTAGGTAATATTACTTAATTGACATCATGTGTAGGACTATTAGGGGTTAAGGTGACGGGTAGGGCACACTAGCGACGCCAATTGTTTGCCAACTATTTAAATTGTTAGCTACCAACCCGGATATCCCTTTTTTTCTAGGGGATACCATCATGGCCGTCACCTTGCTACATGTAGGGAACAAGGTGTGTGGGACTCAAACCCTAACTAAAACCCCTGTGGTGTCCATCTCCGCGCAATCGCGGTCGGAAACCCCACAGCCGGGACTAGACCGTACCGCTAATCGCGCTCGCCGCTTCACACCTATCTGGCGCAATACAGCCCTTCGACGCTGTACGACCTACCAGGACACCCAGTAATGTCGTCCCCCGCGGAGTCGTATGCTGAGCAAGCCACTCCCTTGCAGTGGATACGCTCACGTACTCCGAAAGCCCGTTTAGTCGCCTCTTACGACAGGCCGGGAAAACCTTGGCGTATTCTTAAACGCCCCTAGCCACAGGGCGGAAACCCGGATATTTCTAACCTAACCCTTAAAAAATTAAGCACAAAAAAGGCACGGAACCAGTGTCCGTAGAATTCGTTGTACTTATATTAAAAAAAAACTGCAGCCTCTTCGGAAAACACTTAAATAAAACCATTGAATACTTAACTTTTGGGTCAGCTTTTGTACTCAAAATTTGAATTACCCCCAAAAATGGCCACTTATGGCGCTAATCCAAACTTCAAGTGCAAAAACAGATCATAAAGTAATGCACAATTATTAAATAAATAGTATAAATGTTTGCTTAGAGACTCCCGTCCGAAATTGTTTAAAATAGATCGGGTTTAATAGCTAACAATTTAAATCTATTGGTGTCTCTAATTAGGGCTACTCGTCGCCTTAAGGTGACGGGTAAGGCACACTAGCGACGCCAATCGATTTGAATTTTTAGCTACTAAACCGGTTAAACAATTTCGGGGTTACAACCTCTCGGCATAGACTTATACAATTTATTAAATTACTATGCACAAATATTGGGTCCGTTTTTGTACGCGAAAAATTGATAACCGCCAAAAGCGGCCACTTTTAACGTGAATCAATTTATCGCGTACAAAAACGGACCCAATATTTGTGCATGGCTATTTAATAAATAGTAGTGTTTGCCGAGAGGTTGTAACCCTAAAAATTGTTTAAAATAGATCCGGTTTAGTAGGTATCAATTAAAATCGATTGTCGTCGCTAGTGTGCCCTACCCGTCACCTTAATGTAAAATACATTGGTTTCAATATCAATTGAGGAATTTTGACAGATTATAGAAATCTGATGTGTGGCTGTACAACTAGGGCAGGATTAAAAAAAGAACAAAAAAATAATGCAAAATTTGGATTTCATTTATTATTCGATTACAATTCAAATTAAAAATAAAAATAATAGGAAATTAATAGCGCGGATACAAAAGTAACATAGTTTTGTTTAATTAACTTAATAAGAACTGAAACTAAAGTAGTAAGTACACATTCCTACGTTTAATCATTCAGCTGTATTCTCACAAAATAAACAGTTAAATTATAAGGCAATATCTTTAACGAAAGATAAATTCATTTTAATCAACAAACAAGCTACAATCGACAGTGACTGATGATTAAAAATAATAAAAATAAATTGATCTTAACATCGATAGTGTAAACTATTCATAATCGCCCATCACTATTCGAAACGTCAAACTTTGGCGCGAAAAAGTGTTGCCATACTCAAACCGAAATAAGTACTATCGCGTAAAAACTTCTATGTTAAATCTAATTGTTAAAAATAGCAACAAATGCTTTATTAAATACTATAAAAACTATTAAAATACATTTACTTAACTAGTTAAAATAACATGCTTATTAATTGCTGATTTCAAATTGTAACACTTCAGACGTATAAAAATATCAGTGTGACGTAGATTTTTTTGTGATAAAAATGGAAGACTATTTATTGTGCAAAATAAATAAACTTTATGTAATCAACAACATACAAAATCTTTATGTATTACACTCATCAAAATCGCTTCTTAATTATTAGATACGTATATTTGGAATAAAAATATGTTAATAATAATAATAAAAATGTTATTTTAATTACTGTGCGCCAAATCTGATTCGACATGTGGCAAAAATTAGAAAGAATGCTTTGAAGCGACTGTTCATAGCAAATGTTAGGGCGATATTTATAGTTTTTATTATTTTTTTACTGCCTCGGTGGCGTAGTGGATAGTGGCTCGCACTAAAAAGCGACGGCTGCGCAAGAGGTCCCGGGTCGGGCCAAACATTTGTACCCAAGTTTTCGGAAAGAAATTCTTAGTGTCAGCCCAGAGTCTGGAAATTGGAGGTCTTGTACCCCCGTACCTCGGGAAGCACGTTAAGCCGTTGATCCTGCGCCCGATCACTCTCCGATCATGTCACCCTGGTGTCCCATTGGAATATGGGCGTAAGGAAATAGAGAGTGCCCTTGTGTTTGCGCACAAACTTGATCTTGATATATCCTGCGTAAGTGACTGGTCGTTGAGATTGGCCGCCGTAGCCGTAATCGGTTGAAGGATTTTTTTTGGACTCGACCTCGTGCCGTTGAAGCGGATGATACCGCCAGTGTCAAGTAATTAGAGAGGCACAACACACTTTTTTGTAGAAAAATCTTGGTACAAAGTAGAGATGCAATGATACCGATACGATGAACGTATATCGGCGAATATCGTAAACTTAACCGATCATTTGCCATCGTAAATATTACGATACGATATTTATACGATACATTTTACAAAAAACTTTAAATTTTTACCGTTTCGGATGAAACAAACCGCATGACGCGTCAATTTCTGCTGAACGCGTCCGTCACTTTTGGCATTGACAGTTTTAGGCGGGAATGAGGTTAGGTTATGTTTATTTTCCTTTGCCGATTAATTGACAAACATTGTTGTTTATTCATTATTTTAAACGTTGATTGGTGTTGTTACTTATGTTTACTTAGTCTGCCAATAACATACAACAAAGCTTGATCCAATAAATTCATCAAAATGGTATTGATAAATATCGTAATGCATTCGTATCGTAATTCGTTATCGTATTGGGCAATACGATATATTCATCATTCTTATTGGTATCATAATAGCCGTATAGCATCTCTAGTACAAAGCCCTCTGTCAGTGTCAGTTTTATGCCAAAACAGCTTTGCCACACAGTAAAGTATGTCTATATCAAAAAATCTGTCACACTGTATCCAGGGACCGGAAAACCCCTTTTCAGAGTTAGGCCTATCGAAAGAGTAACCTATTGATTGTGTAAACTTCTTGTATTGGTAACCCTATTGATAGGGTTACAGTACCCGCTAGTAGGGTTACCCTATTGATTGTCTATCTCTTTTTCACGACCTGTCAAACGAACGAACTCAATCCGACCAATCGGCTACCGCCGTTAGCGCAATATTGATTCAAATATTTTGCGCGTAAAGACTACAATAGCTTGGTAGAATTCTAAAACCCGTTCTTGATATGGAAAGCCTATTATAGGGTTTTCCGTGATGATAGCGCTTACCGTAATCAATGGGTAAGCATATTGATGAGGTAATGATTAGGTTTTTGAAAAAGGCTATCAAAAAAAATCTATCGAAAACCCTAATAAGGGTAACCGGTTCCGGTCCCTGATATCAAACAATATTGATATGATTATAATTTCTGTTCATGCTGCGCAGACCTATGCTACTTTGTCATTGTGATAGAAAAGTGTTGCCAACTTATGAATTACTACTTCTTTAGTAGTTTCTCCTCTTCTGGGCTGGTGTGGTCATCTTTTGAGTTGTACTGTGAAAATAAATTGAATATATGAGAATGTACAAGGTTGAAACAGTTAATGAAATTGAGCAATGTTCGTCTTCTTTATAAATAAATAAATCTTTATTGTAGGAATTGTGGTTTACAAAATATGTAGGTGTTAAATTATATAATAGTTCTCAAAAATACCTGTTTAGGCACACAATAAATATATACACAAAATATTATTTAACATGCATTTCAATACTTTATATTTAATTAAAGGAGGTATGTCTAAAAGTACTATTGAATGTCACAAGAGAAATGTCAACGAAACAAGTCAGAATATCAAAATTTATTGAAATGTCAAAATGAAAATTAATAATAATGGAAAATATATGTTAGTTTTTTTTCAGGCACAGTGATAAAAAGGTGCCAAATCAGACGAGATGATGACGTAGGCGTGGCCAGAGGGCTTAGTTTTCTTGCTAATTCTTCTAGGTAGAAATTCACATTCACGAATCAGCGGTAGATTACTTACATAATATATGACATTCATAAATGTTCTTTAAGGACTTAATTTGAATAAAGATATTTTTATTTTATTTAAATTTTATTTTATCAGTATAATGCCCTCGTTAAGGGAGTAAGACGGTTAAAAAAACACGATGTAGGTATACGTAGATTTATCTAATATCTATTTCTTTTTTCGTTTTCAAAGCGTTCTGCAGTGATATGCATTACACAACTCTACAATATAAAAACATGGTATAAAAACAGGTATTCTACTTCATATTGTTGAGTTGATTAGATATTTTGATAGTACAAACCATTTAGTATCTTGTTTTAGATTCATCCGTAGTCTAGCAGCGTGAAAATTATAATTATAATTAATTTAATACTGTCATAAAAATAAATCTCTACACAGTCAGGCGAGTAGTCCATTAAAAGATAAAAAATAATGTTGTATTTACCTGGTGTGACGGAAGCCCAACCGACTCCCTGATATCATCCAGGCCTTCTCCTTCGCTCAACAGCTGGAAACAAAAAAATAAACCTTTATTACAGATAGTTCAACTCACGAAGACGCGCCCCACCACTTTTGGGCAAAGACATAATTAATCATTTAAATAATTTGACCACTTCTCACAAAAAAAATAATTCAATTAGAGCATCTTTTCAGTTACCCCGTGACGGGAAATATTATTACAAATATTTGACCACCAGTCAAGATCAGACTGCTAAATCAATAGTTGATATTTTTTATACACGAGGGGAAATTTTTAAGTATGTTATTTACTTAAGAATAAATTGCAAAAGATTGCTATAAAAAATATCTTTTTTTTGTAATAGTGTTTTACAGCCCTTTTCCAAAATGTCACTTTCCAGCTCGAGTGTTTTATTTAGAGCCACAGTCACTTTTATTTATATTTTGTTATTGTTAATAATTAATCACGTTCACTTCACTTCTTCCATTAACATTTAAAATATGAATGTTACCAACATTATATTTTTCTACTATTTTGGTAGTTTAATAAGAGAAATAATAAACAAGGCCACAGAATTTTTATTTAGCCACGCGCGCAAACTTCTAGTTTACTAACTCAGCACCGGGAAATTGACATAGCCTTAAATTAACTGATTCATCTTCTTTACAACGCCAACTAAAAATGTTAAAGAAAGCGTCAAGTCAATATCAACAATTAATTTTCCTTGTCCTTCTGATTTATACATTGCAAACTAATTTACTAACTCAGCCACGAAATTTGTAACTCATCACCATATTACGTTTTACAGCTTCAATATAAGCTCCTCAAAAATTATGTATTCAAGCTTCAATACTCAACATCATATATTATAACTTAACATGTAAAATAATACTTCATATTCTTTTATCGTGAAAATAGCCACTGTACGATTTGGCGCGAGTGCGCGACATGACAGCAACCGGCCATTTGCACCAATCAGAGAGCGCTATTCGATACTTGTGCCGAAGCCCTTATTTTCTTTTTCTTTTAATCACGTAATTATACGTGTTAATGTTTATTAATTACTTTTCTATAAATGATTGTACCTACTTGTTACACATATTAATACACAAATTGATTTGCATAAATAAATGGTTTTACTATGACTGTCCTTAATAGTTCTTCTTCTTCTTCATATTTGCGTATAATTCCCGGTTGAGTCCAAAGCTGGGCTTTGGAGCCCAGGGTACGCTTTGATCATGATTCAGGATTTGGGGAGCCTGGTAATTACAATGAAGCGACTGCCGTCTGACCTTCGCAACCCTTTGACAGAGGAACAAGACCAACTGAATCATGGTTACACGCTTCTGAAACTATCCCAAACGAGCAGGTTTCCTCACGATTTTTTCCTTTACCGCTGAGGTAAATATAGAAATATGCACATAGATTTGAAAAACCTAGAGAAATCGACCCTCCGCATGGAGGGCGCGTTCTAAACCACTAGGCTACCATCGCTCTGGCTGACTGTCCTTAATAGTTCATGTGTAATACATAATAATAATATGAAGTGGCTGTAATTATACTATTTGATGACAATTTTAGGTACATTTAACAATCGATTAATGTCGGATGAGTAACATTTTATTCATACTAAATTATGCAATTAGAGGCTAATATTCTTACTATTTTGGTGTCATATATTAATACTTTAGAAGCTTCCTATTTGAATGCATACCACAAATTTAGATGCTAAAAAATAACCACTATGCTGAGTTATATTTACAGTGGCTTACATATTAGATAACTAGTGTCTGAGATACTATTATTAAGACGCGCATTGGTTGTGGCCGATTTAGTAATTTAGAAGGTAACATATATTTTCTGAGGCGAATAATGCTATTAAAAAGAAGCTTGTTTAATTAGTACCCGTTTAATAATATTTTTTGTTACCTTGTCCACTTCTGGCTCGATTTGCTCGTTGGTTCCTCCCTTGTTCAGGGCACCTTTCTCCATGAGAGTAGCACGCTTCGCAGCCAGGTACATAGATCTGTTGGGTAAAGTCACAATCAGAATTTAAATTCCCCGTAATCTTAAGGGTTTTCATTATTCGTAAACGTTCTTTAAACATCTACAATGGGGAGTGTTCCGAGCAGCTGTTCGGCCTTATACCAGCTGCATCACTTCATCATCGTCAGCCCATTTAAGTCCCCACTGCTGGGGCACGGGCCTCCCTCAATCACATGAGGGGTAATTGCCATACTCACCACGCTTGGCAAACGGGTTGGCGAGGGTTTTGATATAAATGCAGAGTTTTCCTTCTTTGGGTGCTGATGATCATGCCAGCAGCTTTACGTCGATGGCCTTGACGTCCGGCACGAAGGTATGACGCAACATCGATTCCATGTTATTTAGTCACTGTTACTTTGTTACTAGTATTTTATAACAATGCACAATACGACAAAAAATATATTCGCCTTTTTATACGCTTTTCGAATAAAAAAAGAGAAAAAAGATGACCCATATTTTTCAGTTATCATTAAATGTGTCTTTTTATTGAAATATTTATTTTTTAAATTATTAATTAATATGCCGGAAGTAGTCTTCAGGCTCAACGTTATTGTAATGTCGGTGCTATATGCCCAATAAAAAAAGTTTAGGCGACTTTATAAGTTACTTACTGTCACTGTCATTATTTTATCTTGTCATTTTATAATCAGAGATATTACTTTTTTTTTAATGAACGCGAGCAAAAGCGTTTTTAATTTGTATTGCCGAGTGATGACGTCACAGGAAGATTTTTACATTTTTTTTCTCCATAAATATCTGTTTAAAAAATCTGGAATTATTCTTCTGAAATTTCTATGAGTCTAATCTAGAAATAGTATTTTTGATTTCTAAACATGATTTTTGTCGAGTTGTCCATCACGTAGTTACCTAGTATTTTGTCACTGGTATATTTTACTGTGTCTTTAGAATTGGTCTATGGTAATAATTGCAAGTATTTGTACTAGTGTTAGTTACATCTTGATGGTGAGGCAGTACAGCTCGGCGATGGCCTTGACGGAGTAGTCCGGCACGAAGGTGTAACGCAGCATCGAGTCCGTGTTAAATTAGTTGAGTCGCTAATATTGAGTCGATGCTATTTAGTCACTGTTATTTTGTCACTAGTATTTTATGACACTTAACGAGATACCTAGTATTTTGCCAGTAGGTATATTTTACTGTATCTAGTATTGGTTTTTGGTCATATTCACAAGTATTAGTTACCTCGATAGGATTGCATACCTCAAGTGGCAATGGCCAGGGCACATAGCGAGGAGAACTGAAGGCCGTTGGGAACGAGTCCTCGTGTAAAGGCTATGTACAGGATGTGGCGCTCTGACGATCTGGTGAAGATCGCGGGAATCCATTGGATGTGGGCGGCACAGGACCGATCTGTGTGGAGAACATTGGGGGAGGCCTATGTCCAGCATTGGACGTCTATTGCTGAAATGATGATGATGGTGATTGTTACCTCTTGATGGTGAGGTAGTACAGCTCGGCGATGGCCTTGACGGAGTAGTCCGGCACGAAGGTGTGACGTAGCATCGAGTCCATGTTCAGGTTCTGGAGAGAGCCCAGGGTTGACGGCGCGGGGGCTTCGGCTGCGAAAAAAACATCACCATCATTTAATAATCAGTGGCCTCACCATGAGTTTGAAATACTATCCTCGCTATCGAAAATTTTTGTTCTGTCTCTTTCACATTGTGAAAGGGACAGAGCGATAGTTTTCGATAGCGACAGAACAGTTTTTCAAACTCATGGTAAGGGTACAGTTGAGACGCAAAGATAAGATAAGATAAGAAATCATTTATTCGACACTTAACATGGACATTTACAGAGGAAACATCTTAAAAGCTAAGTGCCGAAACGGTCCCTACTCAGCATTCAGCTATGGCCTGAGCCATAGCGCTGATTTTCAGTAAAGACCGAATCGCATACTAATTTTTCCGTTTTTCGCAAGTGTCGTGACTTCGTGAAATAACCATGGGAGAGCCACGCTTCGGCATGAATGGGCCGGCTCGACCGGAGTGATACCACAGCCTCACAGAAAACCGGCGTGAAGCAGCGCTGTGTTTCGATGTGTGAGTGATGGTAACGGAGGCCCAATCTGGGGATGAGGGGGGTTTAAAGGATCACTTCGCGGCACTTCACAGCCACGCTTCGGCATGAATGGGCCGGCTTGACCGGAGTGATACCACGGCCTCACAGAAAACCGACGTGAAGCAGCACTGTGCTGTTTCGATGCATGACTGATGGAACCGGAGACCCAATCTGCGGGTGAGGGGGGTTTAAAGGTTGGCAGCGCATTTGTGACTCCACTGGTATCGCGAGTGTCCATGGGCGGCGGCAATCGCTTACCATCAGGTGATCCGTATGCTCGTCTGCCACCAATCACATAAAGAAAAAAATATGGGTCAACTTTTTTCTCTCTCTTTATTCGAAAAGCGTATCATCAGCCCATTTAAATCCCCACTGCTGGGGCACGGGCCTCCCTCAATCACATGAGGGGTAATTGCCATACTCACCACGCTTGGCAGACGGGTTGGCGAGGGTTTTGATATAAATGCAGAGTTTTCCTTCTCTGGGTGCTGATGATCATGCCAGCAGCTTTACCTTAGTCGCCTTTTACGACACCTCGGTAAGAGTGAGGGTGACCTATTCTACTCTGCCGGGGACCACACGGCGTCCGAAAAGCGTATTTTTTTTGTGTCGTATTGTCCATTCCTGATCATGGTCCAAGCGAACTCCGGGCTCCAAAGGAACAGCTTTAGATGCAATGGACAACATTTCAAAATTGCTGAGCTATGAAACAAAAAATACCAATTCTTTATTTACTTTTCCGCTTCTCGAATATATATTCATTAATTTTTTATATTGCTTATTTACTGAGAAAAAAATTAAAAACTAAAAAAGGTAAGATGACGTCAGCATATTTTAGTTTTAAATTTACGAAATACCAAACCCAAGACATGCAACTGTCAAAAAAAAGACAACTTGTCAACGTTGAATGAATGAATGACGTTGACAATGTTGACACTAGTAATCTTTACCTTTGACAGTAGTACCTTTTTTTATTAAATCAATGATATAAGCAAAGGAATGTCGCTGTATTCAGCCGTCCGATAACGTCATTTGGCGCTTTCGTCTATTTAGAATATAAAGAATTTCAATAATTATTTTTCGTATGAAAATGGCAAAATTTTGAAAAAAGAAAAAATATGGGTATGTTCATTGTATGTCTATTTTCATATAAAAAAACAATATGGACATGTTAAAAATATGAAATGTTGTCCATTGTAAACATAAAACGCGCTAGGATGATAACTTACCGACACCAATGTTCTGAGTGAGAGCCTGTACCCCGAAGTAGGTGAAGGGTCCAGCTTCGAAGACCAGGTTCTCGCGGCCCACGGTCACCTCCACACGGCCCTCGAGGATCAACACGAAGTAGTCCACCTGGGAGGGAATGAAATTAAATGATAAAATAAATAAATATTTCACAACGTCACATACATTGATCTGACTCCGAGATAGCTCAAGCACTTGTGTTACAGATATCAGAATCAACAGTGGGATTACAAATATATACGTTTTAAGGTGACGGGTAGGGCACACTAGCGACGCCAATCGATTTTAATTTTTAGCTTCTAAACCGGATGTATTTTAAACAAATTGGGGGTTGATTGATTCACGCCTAAAGCGGCCACTTTTGGCGTGAATCAATTTTTCGCGTACAAAAACGGACCCAACATTTGTGCATAGTTATTTAATAAATAGTATAAGTGTTTGCCGCTTTCGGCAAACACTTATACTATTTATTAACCCCGAAACCCCGAGTTGTAACCCCGAAATTGTTTAAAATAGATCCGGTTTAGTAGCTAAAAATTAAAATTAATTGGCGTCACTAGTGTGCCCTACCCATGTCCTTAATACTTTTCTTTTATAAATACATACTTATAATACATAGAAAACATCGAGACCAATACAAACAGACATGTTCATGCACACAAATGTTTGTACTGTGCGGGGATCGAACCCGAGGCAGCGTTCACTACCTGTTCTAAAGGAGTCATCAATTTCCTGTAGGTATTTATTAACTTTGGAGTTACTCGCTAGATGGTGAGAGAAGTCTCTAGATATATATTTCAGGTGTTGGATAATAATACCCTGTGCTACGTAATTTATGGGAAAATTTCCCAGTGCTGGGTTTTTTCACGTTTACCTAATATTTCAAGGTAATAAATAAATGGTTATATGAAAAAAAAACAAAAAAAAAACAAACGTCAGATAACCAGATCTAAAATAAATTGTAAAAAATGTCTACCGCCATGGCAGACATTTAAAAAAAAATGTCTGCCATGGCGTATAGAGATAGCTTTGATTGAAACTCACGTGACAACTCACTCAACACACAATAGCATGGTTTAAAACGATTAAAATTCAAAGATTTCTATATTTATATCCCATTGCGGCACCTCACTGCACGAAACAACAACAAGTCAGTTCAAGTGTTGTACCAAATGTTATTAACACCTGAAGTGACACCAGCACAATACCAGCTTTTCTACCAAACATTACGGATGATTAAGTTTTTATTAAAGTGTCTTGTATTTATCTAAATATAAGTCAATAAAATTACTTCTTTATATTATAGAATTAAAATTACCAATAAACAAATTATGTCGGCGTATGTTTTAAATAAATAGGTATATACTACGATTGTACGATCATTTTATTGCAGTGGCAACATTGTAGTAGTTTTTTTGGTCTTGAATTCCAGTTTCGAGTATAGACAGTTTGTCAATAAATATTTCTATCAAATTATAATGTTTACAAGGAGTTCATTGTTGTTATTGATAATTCAAAATGAAAAATATTTTTGAATAAAACCTCTTTCATTCATTCATTCATCAAAATGAAAATGAAATATGGCAACACTTTGAATGCCGCGACCAATCGCTGTAATTTTTATAAAGGTTTAGAACGCGCGGTTGGAACCAGTTTGGTTGGGAACTGTGGACAGTTCCACCGTATTCTCTGAAGTTCAGCCAAATACCAGCTTGAGGCGTTAGAGAGTATTGAGAGAAGGGCCAAGAGGCTAATTGGCGACGACGAGCTTGTGGGTAAGAGGCTACAAAGCCTTGAACACCGACGCAAGGTAGCAAGCTTATCGATCTTCTATCGAATACATTTTGGAGAGTGCGCCACGGAACTGTACAATGCCATTGGAGCATCTCCGTTCTTCCACTACTCCACCAGGCAGACTCTCAATCGACACCGGTAAATGGTAGAAATACCAAAAGTCCGCACAAAGAGGTTTGAATCCTGTTTCCTTATTCGTACTGCGAAACAGTGGAATCAGCTGCCTGAAGAGGTGTTCCCTAGAGGCTACAGTTTGGGGGTTTTCAAAGCGCGGGTGAATAGGTATCTTCTAGGTAATCGTGCTACATCTTAGACCATATTATCACTTACCATCAGGTGAAATATGGTCAAACGCTCACCTATCTACAGTAAAAAAAAAGAAGGGAACTCACCGGCTTCCCCTCCTGGAAGACGTATCGCTTAGGGTCATTCTTGTCCTCATCTCCCTTCAGCTTGATGTGTTGCACCACATCCTGCTTCAGCAAGCGGCGGAGCACCGTCTCCGAGATCAGCTCGGGACGGAACGGGTCCACGCCTGCGGGAGAGAAAGGAGTTTTATAGCTAAAAGATTGCAGAAAGTGTTGTGACGATTTATATAGATGGTCAGACTGGCCCGATGGCGGATTGATGAGAGCATTTTGCACGAATTACGAAAAAGTTGTGGGTTCGAGTTCCCACTAAAATGATATGTCGAGGATTTTTTTAAGGTGCATTATTTAGTTACTTAAGGCGACACCGCGATCTCACTAGCTATATATTTGTATAAAATTCGAAAAATGGGCAATTAGATTCTAAAAAAAAGTATTTGTGATTTTTCAAGATATAGTAAAGTAAAGTATCAGCCTATAAACAGTCCCACTGCAGGGCAAACGCCTCCATCATAGAAATCAAGTTATCGCTACTATGATGGGATTAGATTTTAGATGGTTTTAGATTACTAGGATGGGATGGATTAATAACCACACTTGCCAAATGCGGATTGGTGATCACAAACCCGAACTATGTTCGTAACACAGGTGCTTGAGTTACCTATCTCGGAGTCAATGTATGTGATGTAGTGAAATATTTATTTATTTATTTTTTTCCTCACAACATCTCATACATTGACCTGATTCCGTACTAAGTAGCCTAAGCACTTGCGTTACAGATATCAGTCAACACAGGAACACAAATAAATACTTAAATACATATATTACACCCAGACACTGAACAAACACAAGTGTTCATCGTACGAATGTTTGTCCAGGGTGGGGATCGAACCCACGACCTTTCACAACAGGTCCTGCTAGAATACCAGCGCTGCCGCGGCATTTTTGTCGGTGTCGTGGCAGCACCATGCTGAGGCCAGGACCTGATTGACCTCACTTCACACACGCCTATTTATTAAGAATAAATAAATATTTCGCAACATCACAAATTGATCGGACTCCGAGATAGGTAGCTCAAGCACCTGTGTTACGGATATCAGAATCAACAGTGGGATTACAAATATATACATATAATACTTTTCTTTTGTAAACGCATACTTATAATACATAGAAAACACCCAGACCAATACAAACAAACATGTTGATGCACACAAATGTTAGTATTGTGCGGGGATCGAACCCGCAACCCTTGGACTAAAGAATATTTTCATTATATAACTGTGTATTTACCTACCTATCTGTCTGTTCTCGTACTCACCTTTGTCTGTAGTTTTAATGTGTCAATGTTACTTATGTTTTCTAATGATTACCAAGTATCAGCTGGCTGCCCTCGACTCGATTGAGCGTCGAGCCATGAGGTTAGTTGGTGACGCAGAATTAGTGGATGGTAAATCCCAAAGCCTCACTCACCGACGTAGAGTGGCCTGTCTATCGGTTTTTTATAGGATGCGTTTTGGAGAGTGTTCGAATGAGCTTCACGACCTGATACCACCTTCTCCTTTCACCACCGGACATTGCGGAAGACGACAGGAATCCACCCTTACACTGTGCAAGTTCCACCAGCTCGTACTAAGCGTTTCGCTTCCTCTTTCTTGGTACGAACTGCTAAGGAATGGAAAAACCTGCCGGCTTCTGTATTCCCAGAGAGCTACAATTTGGGTGTCTTTATGTCGAGAGTGAATAGGCTTCTTCTGGGTAAGCACGCTACATCTTAGACCTTATTGTCACTTTCCATCAGGTGAAATGAGGTCAAGTGCAAACCCATTTAATATATATAAAAAAAAAGAGTGTTCATTGTTAAATTATTTATTGTGATGGTCAATAAAAAATATGTTTCTTTTCTTTCTTTGGCGTAAGAGGCAGGGTCACTACCAATCGCGCCATCCGGTCAGTCAATTCTAAAATATTATTAGTATTCTGTCACTCATAAGAGTTGATACTCACTGGTGTTGAGGAACTGGAAGGCGGCCAGCACCAGCTGAGGGGACACGTGGACGCGCTGGTGGTGATGGTGGCCCGCGAAGGCCGCCAGGTCCTGCACCTTGTTGGCGGGGCGGGCCAGGCGCTTCTTCGTCCTGTTGTCGCCTGAAACAAAACAGCAATGTAATATAGCGAATCTGGCGGTAGGAGTCAAACACCCGGCAGAGTAGAATAGGCCACCCTCACTCTTACCGAGGTGTCGTAAAAGGCGACTAAGGTAAAGCTGCTGGCATGATCATCAGCACCCGGAGAAGGAAAACTCTGCATTTATATCAAAACCCTCGCCAACCCGTCTGCCAAGCGTGGTGAGTATGGCAATTACCCATCATGTGATTGAGGGAGGCCCGTGCCCCAGCAGTGGGGACTTAAATGGGCTGATGATGATGATGGTCGATTAGTCGGCAGCAAAATGGCCGATTAACGCGGCCGCATACGTCAAAACGGCCCTGTTTTTGATAACAGCCAGTCGTAATGTAATACGTTCTGTATATCTGTCTCTGTTTCACGCTGAGATCTTTTTTTACGGCGAGCAGACGGATCACCTCGTAAATTAAGTACCTAACTTTTGTAACAGTGATTTTTATTTTAGTATTGAAAGAGTTATCCCTTAACTCCTTACCGTTGAAGAGTTGACCTTCCATCATCAGCAGAGCCACAAAATTAATACAATCAGGCGTAAATACTGGTGCAGTTTTGAAAAAAGATACAAAAACATTACGTGTTCCTATAAAATTTGAGAGTTCTCCTTAATTTTTCCAGGATCTCACCATCAGATCCTGATATCCTGATCATGGTACCAATCCGGGACTATCTACTTTGCAACTAAAAAAGAATCATCTAAATCGGTTCATAAATGGCAAAGTAATCGGCGAACAAACATAAAATATATATACATACAACCTGTGCGGATAAAGGATGGGATCAGAAATGGCGGCGCATCTATTCACTTCTCGCTCGCACACTATTTGCCATTTCTGATCCCATTCTTTATCCGCACAGCACCTAGAATTAAGACATAAGACTTCTGTAGTGTGTGCCTTATTGGTAGTCCTAATAAAATAAAATAAAATATTGATCCATGAACAGTTTCACCAATTTAATAAGTTACACCAATGTACCTGCGCAGAAGTCTTATTTCCGAAAACTGCGGCAAAATTTTAACCAATCACAACGCTCTATTTACGCGCGACAAAAATTACAATTTCTTATTGGTTGTTTGTCATTATATGTCTGTCAAATAATACAATAAGTTGCCAGAAGCATTAAAGGATTTACCCATAAAAAAATTCAAAAATAGTTTATATAAAGATAAAAGATAAAATTTAAAAAATACTTTATTCAATTTAGGTCCACACAGAACACTTATGAATGTCAAAATAGTACATATTATCTACCGCTGGTTCGGAATGTCGATTTCTACTGAGAAGACACCAGCAAGAAACTCAGTAGTTACTCTTTTCAAACATTGATGATGTTACAGAGTTTCAATTGAGATGAGAAAAAAAAATACAATTATGAAAGTTAATAGACTACTATGAATAACAACTCATAAGATTAATCAATTAACATGACCAAGAATCCTTATCATTTAAATAGTCTTGTACACTATAGTAACCTTTCTTCATTAGGCAGGTTTTAATATGAGACTTAAACTTATCCAGTGATAGGTTAATGACATTTTGTGGTAGCTTATTAAATATCTTAATACTTAAGCCAACAAACGAATTACCGATTTTATGAAGTCTGAGGACCGGGACGGCAAGCCTATGTTTGTTTCTGGTGTTAAGACTATGACTATCGGACTTTTTTGGAAAAGTGTGCAAGTTCTTACGTACATACACAAATGGTTGTGTGATAGTTTCTACAGTATTAAAGAATTTATGGAAAAAAATAATTAAATCTTACAATTTAATTATTTTTTTGTTGACATTATATTAATTATTTTTTTAGTGACTAATTCTTTGTATTGATTTTTATTTTGACTATATATTATTTTATTATAATTTAAGACAACGCTAACTCTCTGTTATTGCATGCCGATATTATTCGGTAAATGTGAGAATCTAAATTTCTGTTTTTTTTATATGAGTGTACATATGTGTATATATTTATTTATTTGCTTATTTCGGTTATGTGCAGATAATGTGTTTTAATTAATGTTTTTCTTGTTTTTTTTTAGTGTGTATTGTTGTTGTATTGGTGTGCTTTTTATTTTTATTTTTATTTTATATTTTACATTAAAAAAGGCACCCGCGGAAGATCAGCGCTGAGGTTGTCGGCCACAGCACATGCTGAGCGGGGACCTATTTTTTGTACATTCTTTTGAACCATGCATGTAGTGAGAACTGTGTAAATGTGCAAAAATAAACGATTTTTCTTTCTTTCTTTCTTCTTTTAAACGATAATTATACGTAACTTACTGTAACCACATTTACCGAAATAAATGATTTCTGATTCTGATGCGTCAGCGCCATGTTCGGGGCGAAGCATTGCTCTCTGGATTCATTGTATTTAATCTTAACGTAAGGCAATAAAGTCTGTATTTCAACTGCTTTCGCAATCTCGATCCATCGGATTTAACTTGCTCTTCTGCGTATACGATTTTTGCCGATGTAACATATAAATGTGGTACATCAGTTGGTGATGGTAAATCCCAAAGCCTCGCTCACCGACGTAGAGTGGCCTGTCTATCGGATTTTTATAGGATGCATTTTGGAGAGTGTTCGAATGAGCTTCACGACCTGATACCACCTTCTCCTTTCTACCACCGGACATTACGGAAGACGACAGGAATCCACCCTTACACTGTGCAAGTTCCACCAGCTCGTACTAAGCGTTTCGCTTCCTCTTTCTTGGTACGAACTGCTAAGGAATGGAACAACTTGCCGGCTTCTGTATTCCCAGAGAGCTACAATTTGGGTGTCTTTAAGTCGAGAGTAATTAGGCTTCTTCTGGGTAAGCACGCTACATCTTAGACCTTATTGTCACTTTCCATCAGGTGAAATGGGGTCAAGTGCAAACCCATTTAATATATATAAAAAAAATAAAAAAATCTGTAGGTACTGTACTGTCAAAAACACATCGTAATGATGTTGGTGTACTTACTGAACACATCAGATTCGTCCACGATCTCAGCTTGGATCATCTCTTCGATGACGTCCTCGAGGGTGACCAGGCCGACGGTCTCGTACACCGGGTCGCCATCGCCCTCCTCGATGCGCTGGACGAACGCCATGTGGCCTTTGTGACCTGGTAGATAAGGGTCATTTTAGTAATAGGTAGGTAAATAAATAAATATATATTCGAGAAGCGGAAAAGTAAATAAAGAATTGGTATTTTTTGTTTCATAGCTCAGCAATTTTGAAATGTTGTCCATTGCATCTAAAGCTGTTCTTTTGGAGCCCGGAGTTCGCTTGGACCATAATCAGGAATGGACAATACGACACAAAAAAAATAATTTTTATACGCTTTTCGGACGCCGTGTGGTCCCCGGCAGAGTAGAATAGGTCACCCTCACTCTTACCGAGGTGACCTGTGTGACCTGGTAGATAAGGGTCATTTTAATAAGAGGTACAGTCACGAGCTTTAATTTGGGCACCCAAGGCTGAAATGTCGTGTAGCAAACTCTCGCTATTACATGCATTGCATGTCAATATTTATATTTCTTCTAACGCAAAGGCGTCACCTAAGGTCCAGCCTGAAATTCTGAGGCTGAGTCTTGTTGGCCGCAACTTTTAGGTTCTATAACGTTTTCATTCATTAGTTTGTTGTATGTATTATGTGTTGTGGTCAATGAAATAGTTTTCATTCTTTCTATTAAGGTGACGGGTTAAGGCACACTAGCGACGCCAATCGATTTTAATTTTTAGCTACTAAACCGGATCAATTTTAAACAATTTCTGGGTTACAACTTCTCACTCTTACCGAGGTGTCGTAAAAGGCGACTAAGGTAAAGCTGCTGGCATGATCATCAGCACCCTGCTGGCATTATTATTATTATTATTATTAATATTAGATTGATGGTCTTATAGTACATAAAAGCAAAATACTTCTATGATACAACAACAACAACAGACTGTATAAATAATATTAATGTGTTCTTGTATTGTTTTTAATTTTTTTTTTGTTTTATTTCACTTTTTTAAAAAGAGGGAGGAGGTCCTCAATTCAGCATTTGTATATTTATTTTTATTTATTTTTTTTACCTTCTTTCCTAATTTTTTTTTTTTTTTGTACACCACGATTACTTCCTCTATTCATGTCAATCCTTGCTTACTTCAACTTTTCTCTTCAATAACCCCAGTGCATGATGTGTGTCTGTTCTAGATCATCTATAACTTTTATTACTTCTTTTCTACTCTTATATTATTGATTTTTTTTTTTATCTTGAACAGACACACTATATGCTACAGGGTCACCCGCAGAATACCAGCGTCGTGACGTGTCAGCAATGTCCCGGCACGACTTATGCTGAGCGGGCGCCTATTTGGCACAACACTTGTACATGTATTTATTGTGTTATGTTATATTATTCTTATTGTTTTTGTTATGTATTGTTCCCATTTCTTAATTCCTGTGATATCTGTTACCTATGTATTTGTTGTGTCAATAAATGTTTCATTCATTCATTCATTCATTCATTCATTCATTCATTCATTCATTCATTCACCCAGAGAAGGAAAACTGCATTTATATCAAAACCCTCGCCAACCCGTCTGCCAAGCGTGGTGAGTATGGCAATTACCCCTCATGTGATTGAGGGATGTCCGTGCCCCAGCAGTGGGGACTTAAATGGGCTGATGATACGCTTTTCGAATAAAGAAAGAGATAAAGTTGACCCATATGTTTTTCTTTATGTGATAGGTGGCAGACGAGCATGACCTGATGGTAAGCGATTGCCGCCGCCCATGGACCCCAGCTGTGGGGACTTAAATGGGCTGATGATGATGATGATGATGATGATGATGATGAAGAGCTCTATATAAGCCTATGCAAATAAAATACTTTTGAATTTTGAATTAATGTCATGTAAATAATGCAAAAACCGGCCAAGTGCGTAAAGTAAAAAAAAAACATTTTTTTTTAATTTTCCTTGTGTAAGATGTCAGAATGAAATATATGTACTTAGGAATGTCTTATTTCTCCGTAATTAAATAGAATTACCGTGCGCAACGTCCATCTTATTAATTAGTGGTTTATACTAAGCAGACGCCATAAAAATACTTCTGCCTAAGAAATTGGGGTCACCTTGATTACATACACCATTTTCAACTTTATCTCCTTATAATACGAGTCACAGATTTTTATTTCTGCCAATCAAATCGAGATCAATTGATTTTTGCCACACAATTTTCTACCTTAATTCCTTGTTATAAGAATTGGAGATTTTTTGGGGCATACCGTATGTCAATTATTTTGGAGGGAAGCCAAAAGTGCTAGACGCGGTAAGTCGATTTTTTGCATGATTCATAGACAGTCGGGGATAATTTATGTGTTTAAAAATACACTTGAGACTCCACTGATTTTGCCAATGGGCGGCAGTAATCACTTACCAATCGGGTGATCCATCTGCTCATTTGCCACCTATCACATAAAAAAACTCTGGAACATAAAGTTCGTTTTTTTATGTGGTAAGCGGCAGGCGAGTAGATCGCCTAATGGTAAGCGGTTGCCGCCGCCCATAGACACCCGCGACACAAGTGCGCTGCCAACCTTTAAACCCCCATTTTCCCCCTGAATTGGACCTCCGGTACCCCTCACTCACGCAGCGAAACACAGCGCAGTGCTGCTTAACGCCGGTTTTCTGTAAGGCCGTGGTATCACTCCGGTCGAGCCGGCCCATTGATGAAGCGTTGCTCTGCCACGGTGGTAGATTTTTTGTTTAAAAGCTGGTAACCCTATTTTATGTTTACATTATTAATAAAATTGGGTCACGTTATAAATAATTTTCGTATAAAATTCGCAAGCTAGACATATTTACGGCTAATGAAAACGTCTGCGGGTTACATGTGAGAAAGTACGCATAATTTAATTTAAGGTGACGGGTAGGGTACACTAGCGACGCCAATCAATTTTAATTTTTAGCTACTAAACCGGATCTATTTTAAACAATTCCGAGGTTACAAGCTCTCGGCAAACACTTATACTATTTATTAAATAACCATGCACAAATGTTGGGTCCGTTTTTGTACGCGAAAAATTTATTCACGCCAAAAGGTGCCGCTTTTGGCGTGAATCAATCTTTCGCGTACGCGTTGGACCCAACATTTTTGCAAGCGTGGTGATTAAGCCTAATCCCAACATAGTAGCGATAACATGATTTCTATGATGGAGGCCTTTGCCCTGCAGTGGGACAGTTTATAGGCTGTTTAAAAAAAAAAGAGCCCCCCCACGCGACAATATTTAACCAATAATGTCCACAGCTGTTCGTAGTAGACAGTCCGTAGAACAGTCAACAGGTGTTACAATTTATTTTTGGTCTTCTTAAATTTTTGTCGGGGATTTTTAAATGTTTTATTAACTCTATAGAGAATTTACTATTGTAGCGTGTCACCCAATTAGTGTTAGTCGGTTATCTGCTATCCGTAGCATTATATTCACTAACAAGAGTGAATCGGAACGTACGCAGTTTCCCTAAACCGCCACGTCGACAGTAGCGACACAGTGAGTGAGAGAGTTTTGACATTAGCCCGTGTTCGCGCCGAGACGGCACGGTATTTTATTTGTTTTACGGCACAATACGTTAGTTTGTATCTATAAAACTTATGTAAAAGTGTGGACGAACCGAATACACGTATTTGTAAGTGTTAGCCGGACTTTCTACTTCCTACGAACCCTCATGTGGCGATTGGGCAATCGCCAAACCGCCCCACTATTGCTGTTTCTAGGTCGTACACACCAGGGATGTTGCGAATATCTGCATCCGCATCCGCATATGCGAAACATCCGCATCGATTTAGGCATCCGCATCCGCATCTGCATCCGCAAAAATCGATGCGCAGCTGATGCGGATGCGAATGTGTTGCAGGTCAGGACAAGAAAGAAAGGGGCGGGGATCCCGAAAAGGCAGCTATTCTACTTTTTATCAAATATAATGCTCCCCTATTTAAATTTAATTACTAAAATGTATAATTAGTACTTAATAGTACTTGACTTGCTTCTTTATAATTAAAATAATAAATAATGATATATAATTACTGATTATTTGATTTGTCTTTTAAATTTTTCTCCCAAAACTTAAGATTTTTGTAAAGATCCGCTTCCGCATCCGCATCCGCGGATGTTTGCCCCCTGGAATCCGCATCCGCATCCTCATCCGCGGATGTGAAAAAATCAGCATCCGCAACAACCCTGGTACACATCACACACAGAGTTGCTTAGAGTGCTACATTTACGAGATTAAACCATGCAAAGTTCATAATTTCTTAATTTTTTTTTTTTGGATTTTTTGGACTCACCTTCCTTAAACTGTTTGAGCATGACATCCAAAGTGACGTCCTCAAACACGAAGTTGCAAGGGTTCTGGTAGTACTGGCAGAGGGTCCTCAGGGGAGTGTTGTCGTCGGGGTCCACGAACGCCAGGTCCTTGATGAAGAGCACCGTCACGATGTCGCCGCGGTGCCCGTCGAACACTGGGATTCGGGAGTAGCCTGGAGAGAAGAGACTTTATGAGTTAATCCTTGACGACCCGTTTGGAACATTGGTAGTGAACGCTGCCTCTGATACAAGGGTTGCGGGTTCGATCCCCGCACAGTACAAACATTTGTGTGCATGAACATGTTTGTTTGTATTGGTCTGGGTGTTTGCTATGTATTGTAAGTATGTATTTACAAAAGAAAAGTATTATATGTATATATTTGTAATCCCACTGTTGATTCTGATATCCGTAACACAGGTGCTTGAGCTACCTATCTCGGAGTCAGATCAATGTATGTGATGTTGTGAAATATTTATATATTTATTATTATTTATTAATCCTTAAGTAAAATGTTTGTTTCTTTT
>CM032490.1:2293419-2318296 GCA_019059595.1 Marasmia exigua
TCTTAGAACTGAAACTCTAATTTTTTTTTCATCAAACCAGTTTATATGACATCATACGTGTGGGGTATCTATGGATAGGTCATTAAAAAAGATGTGATTTTTTATATATATTTTTTAGGGTTCCGTACTTCAAAAGGAAAAAACGGAACCCTTATAGGATCACTTTGTTGTCCGTCTGTCCGTCCGTCTGTCAAGACCCTTTTTCTCAGGAACGCGTGGAGGTATGAAGCTGAAATTTATATCAATTACTCAGGTCTACTGTCCCTTTAAGCTGTGAAAATATCAAACTTTTAAGCCAAGCCAATCAAAAGATACAGCCGATTATGTCGATATTTTCAACAAATTTTCGACACTCGCAAAGAAATCAAAACCTACAGGGTACTTCCCGTAAACTCAGAATCTTGGAATTTGGCATGAAGCATTGTCATATAATGCAAATATAGGAAAAATTCCGAAAATCACATTTTTTTAGTTATATAATATAATAAAAATATTTTAATAAAATGACACTACCTTATTTCTCACGAAGGAATAAAGGAATCAAATTGAAATTTATACCAAATACCTAGGTCTATTGTCCCTTTAAGCTGTGAAAAAATCAAACTGCTAAGTTAACGCGATCAAAAGCTGTTTATACCGATTGTAAACCGCTACGTTTGTACGGCGGAACCCTCGGTGCGCGAGTCAGACTCGCACTTGGCCGGTTTTTTATTTCTTAACTTAATACTTCGCCAAAGAGACGCTTCCAAAGTAGTAAAATGAGTCGCCGCCCTAACCTGCTTTATTAAAAGAATTATATAACTAAAAAAAATATATGATATACATTACCATGAAAACTAACAACGAAAATTGGTTTGAACTAGATCTAGTAAGTAGTTTTTTTTAATACGTTCTGCCGCGCTGACAGTAAAAGCAGTAAGTTATATTTTTTCAAAAATGAGTTATATAAGGTACCTACATATCCTGGATCGCCATGTAATGCTCTATACTCCCGTCTTACACCCACTTTTGAGCTTTACTTTTAAAACGCTTAAGCTAAGAAAGTAGTAAGCAAAAGTTTGAGGTGACGGGTAGGGCACACTAGCGACGCCTATCGATTTTAATTTTTAGCTAGTAAACTGGACTAACCAAACCGAACCGAATTAGCAAACTGAAGTGGCAGTGGGCTGGTCATATTAGCCGCAGAACTGACAGCCGTTGGAGCCGTAAAGTCCTTGAGTGGAGACCGCGACTCGGTAAGCGTAGTGTAGGACGCCCTGCGACAAGATGGGATGATGACATTCGAAGGCTGGCTGGTGTGGGCTGGATGAGAGTGGCCGAAAATCGGGAGCAGTGGCGTGCATTAGGGGAGACCTATGTCCAGCAGTGGACGAGTATGGGTTGCTGATGATGATGATGAAACTGGACTAACGCGTACATTAGGGGAGACCTATGTCCAGCAGTGGACGAGTGTGGGTTGCTGATGATGAAACTGGACTAACTATTTTAAACAATTTCGGGGTTACAACCTCTCGGTCACCCACCAACACTGTTTACTTATTAAATAACCATGCACAAATGTCGGGTCCGTTTTTGTCCGCGAAAAATTGATTCACGCTACAAGTGGCCGCTTTTGACGGTAATCAATTTTCCGCATACGCATTGGACCCAACATTTGTGCATGGTTAGGTATATAATAAATAGTATAAGTGTTTGCGAAGAGGTTGTAACCCCGAAATTGTTTAAAATAGATCCGGTTTTGTAGCTAAAAATTAAAATCGATTGGCGTCGCTAGTTTGCCGTAATACATTCTGATACAAATTTAAGTGTGTGGTATGTGATTAAGATAACAGTTTATCACCGAAATTGTTTAAAATAGCTAGTCCAATTTAGTAGCTAAAATTTAAAATCGATTGGTCTCGCTAGTGTGCCCTACCCGTCACCTTAAGTTCAAATTCAAATTCAAATCCTTTATTTCTTAGAATATGGTACATTGTTCTTAATATTAATCTCAGTACAGCATACTCTGCCATTGCTGGCGTAGAAATATTCGTACAATAAATGTTATTAATTAATTTCAATTATTATTAAAATACAATTCCATTGATAAATTACAATTTTTAAATTAAAATTAGATTAACTATACATTTCTCTTTCGTCGTCTCTATGGTCAATTAATTTATCCAAATACATCATACATTTTCAAGTCCTAGTATTCTTTAACTGAATAAAAACATTTTTGCAAGAGCCAATTTGTCAAAATTATTTTGAATTTATTCACATTTAGCGCTCTTACAACCGGAGGAAGCCTATTATAAATTTTAAGCTTAGATAGGTAAGCAAAAGTTTAATTAAAAACTTTAACCGCCATTTTCTTAACTTCAAAATTTCTGACTTACGCTCTTACTGTTAGCGCGACAGCATTATAAACCGTAAACCGCAATTTATCTCCCATATATCTTACTTGCTTTTTTTTAATTTCTTATAATAGGCAGACGAGTTGCAGCCCATCTGATGGTAAACGGTAACCGCCTCTCATAGACATCAACAATGGCGGAGCACAGTCATGCCGCTGCCTACCGCGAAAGAAGAACTCTTTTCAAACCTCGTTTAAAGAAAGACGTGTCATAGCGATCAGGGAACACCGCGGCCAAAGCTCATTCCACAGTTTGCACAGAAAAAAGAGCGCTGGAAACGAATCGTTCTGGAAGCCTTCATGGGCGTTGATAGATAGATAGATAGATACTCTTTATTGCATAACATACAAAACTTAAAAGCCAGGTATACAGAGATACAATGTACAATTTAGGCAGTCTTATCGCTGGGAGCGATCTCTACCAGACAACCTTCAGGTAAAGGACATTAGATAGAAGAGGGGAGGGTGATGCAATCCTTTTGATTTTGAACATTGATTATGTAAGTTTATAGTATTAATACATATATCTAGATAATAAATAAACACGTTATCATACACTAATATATACGAATGTTATCTTACTATAATACAATATAACCTACACAAATTATATAAAATATACTACTATAAGGTTTTAATAGAGAAGATATATTTTATACCTACAATATATGGATGGATCTTTGATGCTACGGAACCCTTCATGGGCGAGTCCGACTCGCACTTTGCCGGCTTTTACTCTATTTCCTTCGTCCGCTGTTTGTGGCAAGCGCGAGTGGATACAGCGGTTTTGAATGAAATGTATACTCGTTCTCGTACTGTAATCTGATATGAAATGCGTAGCTGAAATGGGATTTCGGACCGTCCGCGCCCCACCTGAAGCCCATTCTTGTGCTCGTGATATTTCGAAAACATGGCGGATATCACTCGGAGCCCAGGAGCCCAATTCTCGGGCTCGTGACATTTCTTTTCATACGACATATATCACTAAAACATAGTTTTTTTGTATGGTTTTCAGGTGATATCTGCCATGTTTTTTTTCATATCGAAATCCCGAGAATTGGGCTCCAAGAGCCCAATTCTCGGGTTCGTGATATTTTATCGTGATAAACATGGCGGATATCACCTGAAAACCATACAAAAAAACTACGTTTTAGTGATATATGTCGTATGGCGAGTTTCTTGCCGGATCTTCTCGTCAGAATCAACTTTCCGATTCCGGTGGTAGAATCACATTATATTTATTAATAACTTAGTATATTTTTTGTATCGACATATATGTTTAATTACATGTATGACGATTTGTAAGAGCTGTATATAAGCCTATGCAAATAAAGAACTTTTGAATTTTGTATGAAAATAAATGTCACGAGCACGAGAATTGGGGTCCAATTCTCGTGCTCGTGACATTAATACATACATACCAAACAATAAAGTTACTTATTGAAAAGTCCATATATCCAATGTTACGTTACCTAATTAAAACCTATCACAGCATCATCCAGCCAATTTTAACATTTCATTCCCCTCCCTTTCCTCCTCGCAAAGCGTGAAAAGGACAAACGTGCCGTCCCATCATCGAACCAGCGAGAGGCGACGGAAACACGACAGTAGCTGAAAGGGTGCTTCCGGAGTGACGCGTCACTGTGAAAGTAGCAGCGAAGGGTATTAAGTGATGAGCGGAGCGAGATCGAAATCTTAAAAAAAAGACTATGAATAAAAACCGCCTTCAAAAACCACGAACTAAACGATATGAAATAATATTTTTAACACTTCAAATAACATGTTATATCGAGAAAAGGTGTTACCAAACTCGGCGCCCAATACTTCCTTGTATTACAACATTGAATACGGTATTTGACTATTTTTTTATTTTTGTAATCAAAAAACCTCTCAATGATAAACATCGTTGAAAGAATTACTTGATTCTCATTTAAACTACCTGAGATATTACAACTTTAAAATCACATTATTTCAGGCAAACCCAAAACGCTCCATACAAATGGCTAGTAGCCATTATCTACTTAGATGTGACGTCACACGACAGTATTTTTTATGCATTTCATTTGAATTTTGTATCGTAGCTAGCTATAGCAAATGTTTCGTTTATGTCAATGGTTCTATTATAATAGTTGGTGCAGATTGCCGACTTCCGGAACACTTTTTCTCGAGTGTACTGTTATAAAATGTTGTTAACGAGTCGAACTGAGAACCTCCTCCTTTTTTTGAAGGTTAAAAATTAGATTGTAATGCTCTCTACACACTCGAAATTTATCTATAAACCATGGCGGATATCGTATGTAAAAAAGCCGCAATATGTTTCCATAACTGTCGATTTTGGATAAATAAGACGTAACAATTATCAAAAGGGATTACGAATATATTTTTGAATTTTCTTTTAAAGGGTGCTGATGTGTACCCTGGTCAAAGTGTAACTGGTGACCATGCAGTTACACCGCTCTCTCCTTTCGCTTACGAACAGGCTGAGGCGAACCTACTGTTTCAATGCGAGGCGAGGCTGGTTTATTTCAGCTACTTTCATAGCATCATTTCATATGGTCTATTACTATGGGGATGATCAGCTGCTGATATACAGACTATTTTCGTATTACAGAAGAGACCATCCGCGCCATTTATGGCCTTACATCGCGCGACTCCCTTAGAGATTTATTTAAAGAAATCGTCATACTTACCGTGGCTTCTCAATACATCCTTGATTGCCTTATGTACATACATAAGAATCTCCATCTGTTCTCGAAGAAGTCCGACTGTCACAGCCTTAACACCAGAAATAAGCACAGACTGGCCGTTCCAAATATCAGGCTCCATAAGGTTGGCAGTTCATTTATAGGATTGAGCATAAAAATGTTTAATAAGTTACCTCAGATTATTATTGACTTGCCCACACATAAGTTTAAATTGTATATAAAAAACTGTTTAATGAAGAAAGGCTATTATAAAATAGACGATTTTTTGAATGACAATAATTTAGGGACATATTAGTAACACAAAAACTGTACTATATTTTTAAGTTAATGGTGACATTTTGTAAAACATTTTTTTTTAAAAGAGTAACTGCTGAGTTTCTTGCTGGTGTCTTCTTGGCAGAAAACTACATTCCGAACCAGTGGTAAACATGTTGACATTCATTAGTGTTCTGTATGGACCTAAATTGAATAAACAATTTCATTTCATTTCATTTCAATCCAAAAATATTCGCCTTTCCATACAAATTGCATGAATGAGCTGATTCTTTAGTATGGGGTAGTGATGATTTTTTATTTGGAGTACAAAACCTATGTTCCTTGGGGACAATATTTGTTTTCATTAGCATAATGCCCTCGAGAAGATTCTCGGCAATGCCAAGTGCGAGTCGAAAACGATCATGAAGGGTTCCGTAGCAGCAAGTAAGATATATGGAAGGTAAATTACGGTTTAACTTTTTTTTTATATATTGAATGGGTTTAACTTTTTTTTTTATATAGTGACAATAAGGTCTAAGATGTAGCGTGCTTACCCAGAAGAAGCATATTCACTCTCGACTTAATGACACCCAAATTGTAGCTCTCTGTGAATACAGAAGCCAGCAAGTTGTTCCATTCCTTAGCAGTTTGTACCAAGAAAGAAGAAACGAAACGCTTAGTACGAGCTGGTGGAACTTCTACAGTGTGAGGGTGGATTTTTGTCGTCCGCAATGTAATTATTAGTATTAAAAAAACTTTCTTACTAGATCTAGTTCATACAAATTTTCGTTGTTAGTTTTTATGATAATGTGTATCATATATTTGTTTAGTTTCATAATTATTTTATTATGTGGTGGTCAGGTGTCACATTTTGCTTTGGGAGCGTCTCTTGTGCAATGTATTAAGTTTGGAAAAAAATAGTATGTTTCTTATAGTTTCGGAAAAAGTGGCTGTGATATACGGACATACGAACAAACGGACATACTGACAGGGACAGACATGACGAATCTATAAGGGTTCCATTTTTTTGCCATTTGGCTACGGAACCCTAAAATCACGGGTATAATTTTTATACCTGACCTCAGATGAGAAGACAAACCTCTGTGATTTAATGTGCTGTATTATTGCTGTACTTGTATAATTTGTAATGTTCATCATCATCATCATCAGCCCATTTAAGTCCACACTGCTGGGGCACGGGCCTCCCTCAATCACATGAGGGGTAATTGCCTTACTCACCACGCTTGGCAGACGGGTTGGCGAGGGTTTTGATATAAATGCAGAGTTTTCCTTCTCTGGGTGCTGATGATCATGCCAGCAGCTTTACCTTAGTCGCCTTTTACGACACCTCGGTAAGAGTGAGGGTGGCCTATTCTACTCTGCCGGGGACCACTGTAATGTTAATGTTATTTGATAATAAATAAAAAAAAAGATGTAATTTAAACAAGTCTTCGTCTTTTCACTTGCACCACCAGGTGTCGCTCTCAGCGCTTGTATTGTATTGAACATTCGTTAGCGTCAGCCGCTGACGCTGCCCGCCTGAAAGGAAGCCAAAATGGCAAACTGAAACTCGTGCTGGAACGAAAATTAACGTACATTTTCAGTCGCGACAGAGATGGATGGAAAATGCTAAATTTACCCAGTAGATGGATCGTGTGCCTTATTGCACAACATACAAACAACAAGTGAAATGAAATGAAATGAAATGAAAATTGTTTATTCAATTTAGGTCCATACAGAACACTTATGAATAGGGTTGCCACCTTTTTTTTTTGCAGATAAAGTACATTCGTTATTACAGGTAAGGAAAAAAGTACATAGTATCAAAATAAAGTACAGTTTATTTATCTTTATCATTATGTATGTTTAAATACATGCGGCGCTTTCTGCGACATGTTTATCACCAATCGTTTAATCACCAATTTCATTTAAGGTGACGGGTAGGGCACACTAGCGACGCCAATCTATTTTAATTTTTAGCTACTAAACCGGATGTATTTTAAACCATTTCGGGGTTACAACCTCTCGACAAATAATTATAATATTTATTAAATAACTATACATAAATGTTGGGTCCGTTTTTGTACGCGAAAAATTGATTACCGCCAAAAGCGGCCACTTTTAGCGTGCCCGGTTTGGTAGCTAAAAATTAAAATCGATTGGCGTCGCTAATGTGCCCTACCCGACATCTTAAGGAAAATAAATACGACTAAGTACATTTTTCACAATTCGAACGCAATCATGCGAAATAAAGTATTTTCGCGTACTTTATTTTTCTCATAAAGTATAGAGTACAATCACCTGAAATAAAGTACAATACTTTATTATAAAGTACGGGTGGCAACCCTACTTATGAATGTCAACATGTTTACCACTGGTTCGAAATGTAGTTTTCTGCCAAGAAACACCAGCAAGAAACTCAGCAGTTACTCTTTAAAAAAAAATGTTTTACAAAATGTCACCATTAACTTAAAATAGTACAATTTTTGTGTTACTAATATGTCCCTAAATTATTGTCATTCAAAAAATCGTCTATTTTATAATAGCCTTTCTTCATTAAACAGTTTTTTATATACAATTTAAACTTATGTGTGGGCAAGTCAATAATAATCTGAGGTAACTTATTAAACATTTTTATGCTCAATCCTATAAATGAACTGCCAACCTTATGGAGCCTTATGGAGCCTGATATGGATGGACAAGACTTTTAAGTACCTAGTTTAGGTACATGCCTCTCGTCTTAAACAATTTAACACGGGACGTGGTATAGCGCTGATCTAAGTAGTTTTAAAACATTCTGCCAAAATCCGCGGGGGGAAGGGAAGTTTAGTGATGGTCTAGATATAATATGAGTGACATTCTAGGAAAGGGGTTTTCCATTTATCACGCGATGCTTAAAAAGGGGGGGAGGGGTTTGATAAAAATCATTAAAATAATACAAGGGGGAGGGGGGTGTAAGATATCCCGTGTATTTATTTATTCGTCCTACGTTTTTCGTATGATTACACTCTTCGTTTATTATTTTTTTTATTGCAATCAAAAAGAACTTGCATCCTTGTGTAGACATTTTTATCATGGTCCTTAATTTCAGAATTAAAAAAAAAAAAAATTTGCTAAAAAAAGATCACGTGATTAATGGACGGCCCCAAAGAGTTTGTTGCATACAAAAATGTTTTTATTAGGTACTTGTACAAAAGCATGTAAAATTGCTTATTAATATTATCAGTAATGAAATTAAATGATGATTTTTGTTTACGAACATAGGTGAATCACTTGCTCACAGCAGCGAAAATGTAGATAAGTACTAGAAAAGTTATACATAATTTAATAACTTGGTGGCCTAGTGGTCTAGGCGGTCACCAGGATGGTGAAAGGGTTGGATTTTTGAAACAGTCATACAGTGTTAGTTGTTCGGAGTAAGTAAGTAAGTATTTTTGTGAAAAAATTATAATGCAATTAACAAAATACATCTCTTGACCAATTTTCATAAGTATAGTTCTTATAGTTTCGGAAAGAGGTGGCTGTGACATACGGACGGACGGACAGACCGACTTGACAAATCTATAAGGGTTCCGTTTTTTGCCATTTGGCTATGGAACCCTAAAAATTTCATCTTGTGTTCAGGCGGCAATCGACCATTCTCCACATTCCCGGTGGCTGTTCTACCAAATAAACTACAAAGGCGTTAATAAGCCAGCGTTATAAATATGTATTGTCGTGTGGTCCCCGGCAGAGTAGAATAGGCCACCCTCACTCTTACCGAGGTGTCGTAAAAGGCGACTAAGGTAAAGCTGCTGGCATGATCATCAGCACCCAGAGAAGGAAAACACTGCATTTATATCTAAACCCTCGCCAACCAGTCTGCCAAGCGTGGTGAGTATGGCAATTACCCCTCATGTGATTGAGGGAGGCCCGTGCCCCAGCAGTGGGGACTTAAATGGGCTGACGATGACGATGATGATGATGATAAATATGTTTGAAATCTTTGATAGCATTGTACGTAAATAAAATTGAAATCTAGGGGCACCGCAGTGCCCCTGCCAAGTCGAGCAAAAAAGCGGCACGGCCGTAGGTACCATTCTGTTCTCGAGGCAATTCAGGCAATTTTCGACCCCTCTATAATTTCGTTGTGGATGAAACAAGAAACCTGAATTTTCAGTAACTAATCAGGCATTGTATAAACACGGTATATTTAAAATTCAGTCAATTTGAACCAGTAGTTTAAGAATGATAAGTTGTTAAAGTTTTTGAATTTTGTCACTGACCGACTCACCGATCATCAAAAGTCCAAGGCACTTGTAGCAGACATAGAAGCTTTAAATTTAGAATATAAATAGAATTTAGTGTTTTAATCATGAGAAACCTTATTTTTTTTGTAATTTCCTTCTAGTTTTCTAAATACACCAACTGCATGAATAACTTTGTAATCTCATATAAATGTACAGGATTGCAAAGTTACGTTTGCAGTTGAAGGTGAAGGTACCGGATAGAAAAAAGTAGGTGGACTACAAAAAGAAATGATATCCCATAAAAAACAAAACTTGTCAACTCAGTTATTCTACCGTGAAAAGCTGTGAGATCTATGTAACCAAGTCGGTAATTAACTTAGCAATTGGTTGTGTTTTCAAGCAATGGCTGAGTCAAATATTAAATAACATTTTTTTTTTTAATTAATTGATGGCTGCTACTATGTCTAAATAACAATTCTTTTCACGGTAGAATAACTGAGTGCGAGGCTTGGATTTTTTGACAAGTTTTGTTTTTTATGGGATTCCTTATTACTTTTTTTTTATTTCTCTTTATTTATTTTAGAGGTTTTTGTCTTCATAGACATGTCAGCCCCATCGAACCTTAACCGAAATTAACATGACTTAAAGATTAATAGTTACAGCACGGGACGAGAGGATCATTTATGTACTAAAAATATCAGCTAATTGCTTAGCTGCCTCGGATGTTGGGTCCGCTAAAATTGTGATAAATGCAGGTACCTAAATTATGACCATGAAGATTGAATCTACGCATAAACGATTCTCTCCTCCCGCGATACTTACTACATTCTACGAGAACATGATATACATCCTCTATAGTGTTACGTAGATCACAATAGGGTGAATTCACCTTTTTCATTAAGTAAGCAAACTTATTGCACGGATAATGTCCCGAACGTAATCTATGTAACATTACATGTGTTTCCTTTTTTAACTTATGACTATAGAACCAAGTAATAAGGTAGTACTCCTTCTTACTTCGAGTCGATTTGATCGGTTTTTGAGACAATAACTTCGGTTTACCTCATAATATTTATTTTATTATTATTTCCTTTATTTTATTTTGTGTAACAATTAAACTGTATGGCTCGGTATGATGATGACACAACATTGTATGAAAGTTTGGCGATTAAAAAGAGTAACTGGCGAGTTTCTTGCCGGATCTTCTCGACCAGAAACAACTTTCCGAGCCGGTGGTAGAATCGCATTATGTTTATTTATTTCTTTAGTATATTTTATGTATCAACATATATATGTATTAACATGTAAATTATACATAAGTACTTATAAATAGTTTTAAGTCATTCAAATGTATGACGATTTGTAAGTGCTGTGTACAAGCCTATGCAAATAAAGAATTATTATTTGCAACCTTTCAACACTTGACCCGTCACCTTTAGCTCAAGGGTTGTGACTGTTAAGTCATATCAAAATTGACCTTGGATAATCGACCTTGGACAGTCGATCATCGAAATCAGTTGACGCGTAGATATTACCACGATAACGGTTATTGCCTCGCACTCAGCCCTTCCCTTAAGGTGACGGGTAGGACACACTAGCGACGCCAATCAATTATAATTTTTAGCTATTAAACTGGATCTTAAACAATTTCGGGGTTACAACCTCTCGGCAAACACTTATTCTACTTATTAAATAACCATGCACAAATGTTGAGTCCGTTTTTGTAAGGAAAAACTTCATTCAAGCCATACGTGGCCGCTTTTGGCGTGAATCAATTTTTCGCGTACGCGTTGGACCCAACATTTGTGCATGGTTATTCAATAAATAGTATAAGCGTTTGCCAAGAGGTTGTAACCCCGAAAATGTTTAAAACAGATCCAGTTTAACAGCTTAAAATTAAAATCGATTGGCGTCGCTAGTATGCCCTACCAGTTACCTTAAGTGAAAATTTACAAAAAAAAAATTGTTAACAAGATTTAGGTATTACAATCTGGTACAAATTTAAGTGTGTGGTATGTGATTGAAATAACAGTTTAAAATATCAAGTGACATTCGTCACAGCACTAGATTAAAGAACTGTCAAACTACGGAAAAAGAAGAATTTTTTCATTTTTTTAACAATGACAATTCTATAAAATTTAAAAATAAATTGTAAAATCATTCGTGGGAAGCCACGAAGTTATAATAAACCTTCTTGTGTACAGCTGTGTGCACAGAGTAGGTAGGTACTTCTTACTTACTTTTTAATACGTAGGTAAACCAAAAAATGGTTAGGTAGGTAGCGTACTTAGGATGCCGCCCTAATTCTAATATATAGAATGACAACCGGGGAGGATCGTGAACAAGGTTTCGTGCTTGTCACCGTGGAAGAGCTATGCTTCGGCATGAATGGGCCGGCTCGACCGGAGTGATACTCGTACCACGGCCAGACAGAAAACCGGCGTGAAGCAGCACTGTGCCGTGTTTCGATGCGTGAGTGAGGGTACCGGAGGCCTCAAGCCGTGTAGATCACAATATTAGTTTAAAAATGTACGGGAAATTAACTAGAGAAACCTAAAGGTATTATTAGTTATATTTTAGAGCAAAATTAATGATGACATCTGATTGACTGATTCTCGAAGGAGGCCCTTTTACATAGCTGATGAGTGTTGGTCGTTTTCCTCTAGATGGCGCTAGCACTGTAATACTCAATATCTCTGTGTACAACCTCTCGGCAAACACTTATACTATTTATTAAATAACCGTGAAAAAATGTTGGGTCCGTTTTTGTATGTGAAAAATTGATTCACGCCAAAAGTGACCGCTTTTTGCGAGAATCACAAAAACGGACCCAATATTTGTGCATGGTTATTTAATAAAGAGTTTAAGTGTTTGCCTAGAGGTTGTAACCCCGAAATTGTTTCAAATAGATCCAGTTTTATAGCTAAAAATTATAATCAATTGGCGTCGTGTGCCCTACCCGTCGCCTTAAAATGAAAGTTAGCTAAATCTACTTACCATTTATGAAAAAAAATGTTGCGTGAATAAAGCGAGGGATTTTGCCTTAGGTAAGATAAAGTACCCAGTAAAGGACAGTATAAAAGATTTTTTTTAGGTTTTTCTTTGTAATTTATTTATTACTTACTACGCTAGCTCAGCGATCCAAAGTGGGTCTTGGCCTCCGACGTCAAAGTTCGCCATTTTTTGCGGTCCTGTGCCAATGCCGCCCAATCGTGCACGTTGAGTGCTTTGAGGTCTTTGGCGACTTCGTCCCTGCAGCGGTATCTCGGACGTTTCACTGGACGTCGCCCCATTGGTCGACTTATTTATTTATTATTCAATATAAATTCTTGGGAATTAGGATTTTCTTTATGTGATAGGTGGCAGACGAACAGACAGATCACCTGATGGGAAGCGATTTACGCCACCCATAGACACCCGCGACATCAGTGGAGTCAATTCAATGTAATATTTCAGTTGTGTACTTAGTACAGTAGTATCAGCCTATAAACTGTCCCACTGCAGGGCAAAGGCCTCCATCATAAAAATCAAGTCATCGCCACTATGATGGGATTAGGCTTAATCACCACGCTTGCCTAATGCGGATTGGTGATCACAATCCCGAGCTATGTTCGAAAAATTCGAAACATACCTACCTTTGCTCGACCTGGGAATCGAGCCCGGGACTCCGAGATCATGGCCTGGTGCTTAAACCACTAGGGTTTGTGATCACCAATCCGCATTAGGCAAGCGTGATGATTAAGCCTAATCCTATCATAGTAGCGATGACTTCATTTCTATGATGGAGGCCTTTGCCCTGTAGTGGGACAGTATACCTATGTATAGGCTGATACTTCATTTTACTTCTACAATTAAATATTTCAAAATATATTGGATAACTACCTACTATTTAACAGTAGCAAATTTACACTTCCAAAGTGATAAAATCAATTCAAACTGAACAAATTAGGTTACGCTCATCTATTTTTGCGCATGCAAATCCGCGAATTAAAATCACTACGAAAATATCTCCACGAATACATTCCCGCGAAACCCAAATATCTGTTGCATAATCTGTATCCCAAATTCAACATGGCCGATATACAACTGTCAACTTGACAGGGGATGCGCGCGAAATGCAGTGTTTTAACCTTTTGAATTAAGTTTTCCCGGAGTCTGTAATGTGTCTTATAATAAACCACTTGTAATTTTTTTCATCATTATCATCAGCAACCCACACTCGTCCACTGCTGGACATAGGTGTCCCCTAATGCACGCCACTGCTCCCGATTTTCGGCCACTCTCATCCAGCCCACACCAGCCAGTCTTCGAATGTCATCATCCCATCTTGTCGCAGGGCGTCCTACACTACGCTTACCGAGTCGCGGTCTCCACTCAAGGACTTTACGGCTCCAACGGCTGTCAGTTCTGCGGCTGATATGACCAGCCCACTGCCACTTCAGTTTGCTTATTCGGTTGGCTATGTCAGTGACTCTAGTTCTCTGTCGGATTACATCATTTCTCATGCGGTCCTTCAGAGATACTCCGAGCATAGCCCTTTCCATAGCTCTTTGAGCGACTTCGAACCGGTGGACTAGTCCAGCCGTGAGTGTCCACGTCTCGGCACCGTAAGTCATGACCGGAAGGACGCACTGTTCGAAGACTTTCGACTTAAGACTGTATAACTGTAGACTGTAGACTGTAGACTGTAGTGAACTGTAATTGCTTCGTTGTTATTACCAGATATAATATATTCTAGATCTTAGATTAAATCAGAATAGCGGAAGATAGTTGACTTGTCTCTACCGCGTGAACCGCTTAAAGTGACACACTAATGTCAAAAAATAGGTTTGTCTCTGCCTTCCTCCTTGTCATAGAGCTGTGAGTACGTGTGCATGTAAGTTGTGCATCAGGCCCGTTTTCAGTTGTCTAATTGAAGGGACGTGCCGTATCTTCCGTTATTTTATATTAATCTAAGATATACATAATATACGTCACCGGAATATAACAAGATCCGTAAGTTTATCAATTTACTAGGAAGTTTATAAACTTTCGTAGGATTCTGAACGATGGATAAATTGTATTATTTTACGTACACACTCCACTCCGATTTATCAATTTCCGACGTCACACGGTAAATTTATAAACTAACGAATATCTATTCGTAAAATTTTATATGGTTCGACCAATAACTGAAACTCTTTTAAATATATGAATCTTTGAAAAACGTAAAATAACACACTGCTCTTTGATTGGTCAATGTTCATAGTGGCAATGCCAATCAGATCGCGTGTAGCGTTTGGATATTCATCATCAGCCCATTTAAATCCCCACTGCTGGGGCACGGGCCTCCCTCAATCACATGAGGGGTAATTGCCGTACTCACCACGCTTGGCAGACGGGTTGGCGAGGGTTGTGATATAAATGCAGAGTTTTCCTTCTCTGGGTGCTGATGATCATGCCAGCAGCTTTACCTTAGTCGCCTTTTACGATACCTCGGTAAGAGTGAGGGTGGCCTATTCTACTCTGCCGGGGACCACACGGCCTACACGGTTTGGATATTGCTTACTTAATATTTTACGAGTTAGTTCAGTAAGTTTATCAATGTACGAAAATATGGACATAAAATAATACAATTTATCTCCCGTTTAGAATCCTACGAAAGTTTATAAACTTCCAAGTAAATTGATAAACTTACGGATCTTGTTATTTTCCAGTGACATATACATCATTCTGTTACCAACATATTGCAATAAATAATTATGACTATGAATATGACTATGAGAGTCTCCATCTAGGTCGGTCCTGCGCCACCTTCTGCCAGCTAACCGTCAGAAGTCCACGCAAACTCCCCTATTTCGGGGAAAACCCACTAACACGAGAACCCCAGCGAAATGCTTTCCTATTTTCGTCCGGTCGTCGACATCACCTACTGACCTTTTCACGAAACGTCACACAAGATCTGTCTCTCTCCCGTTCACGGAAAATGCATAGCGTCGTCCCTTTCCGTTCATTAGCTGAAATGTTTCCGAGATGACAACAGGGAGCATTGTTATAATTTCGAGTTTACTTGTTACCTTGAGATTTTTGAAGGATGACTAGAGAATGAAGCTTTAAACGTGGGAGAGCCACTCTTCGGCATGAATGGGCCAGCGGAACTGTAGTGATACCATGGCCTCACAGGAAACTAGGGTGAAGCAGTGTCTCTGCTATGTTTCGCTGCGTGAGTGAGGAACAACGAATAATATAGAGGGAGGCCCCATCCGGGAGAAAAGTGGGCTTAAAGGTTGGCAGCGCACTTGTGTTGTGGTCGCTATGCGGCTGCAATCACTTAGAATAAATAACCAGGTGATCTGTCTGCTGAAAAAAGTGGCTACTTATACCCTTAGACAATTTCGTGAGTGAGGGTAGCGGAGGCCCAATACGGAGGAAAGGGGGGCTTAAAGTTTGATAGCGCACCTGTGACTCCACTGGTGTAGCGGGTGCCCATGGGCGGCGGCAATCGCTTACCATCAGGTGATCCGTCTGCTCGTCTGCCACCTATCACATAAAAAAGAGTCCCTTATTCACCAACACTGTATTTTATTACTGTCTGCCTCGGTGGCGCAATGGTTAGTGTAGTGGGTCGCACTTTAAAGCGACGGTTGCGCCTGGGGTCCTGAGTTCGATCCCGGGTCGGGCCATTTGGACCTGAGTGTTTCTGTTAAGAAATTCTGTGTTAGCCCGGAGTCTGGAAGTTGGCGGTCTTGTACCCCCGTGCCTCGGAAAGCACGTTAAGCCGTTGGTCCTGCGTCTAATCCCTCTTCGGTCGTGTCACACTAGTGTCCCATCGAAATAAGAGAGTACAGGAATAGAGAGTGCACTTGTGTCTGCGCAAATACTTGTGCACTATAATATGTCCTGCGTCGATGGCTGATCGCTGAGATTGGCCACCATGACCGAAATATCGGTTTGGAGGACATTATTAATATTTTATTACACACCAAAATAGCTGCTTTCCACCCTAGCTCATCATGAAGGGGTTTCTATTTTATTGTATGGTTATTTGTTGACCTAAATGCTAAAATATTGGGGCTATTACGGAAAATGCCAGCGATAGGTCAGACAACAAGGATACATTGCCAAATTATACGTATAGGTCGCCGTGTCAATATTCTATGAATAGATTATTTATTTATTTATTTAATACACATTACAGATTACAATTATACAGAAATACAATATCAGTTAAAAGGTTTTGATCCAGATCATAATCCAAAAATATGTGTAGTTTTAAAAACTGTACGAAGAATTAAAGGAAAAATCTATACTATATTTAATTGTAATTCTTAATTAAACTTATATTTTACTTATATTTTAACACGCACGCCGACCAGTCCCAGAGTAGGAGCTGGGAACGACGAGTGGGGGATGGAGGATATCTGTCAATACTTTAATATATTTAGTAATTCGTGATTCAAACACATCAATTTCAGGATTATCTTTCGCCATCTCGTTGTACTGACGAGCCATTCTAACCAACGGGCCGTAAAACGAAGTATTGTTTTTAGATTAAAAGAGCATTTAATGTTTCATAACGGGCTAGGATCCCGCACCCGTATTTCGGCTAAGGCGGCCAATCCTAACGATCAGCCACTTTCGCAGGATATTTTATAGTGTTCTATTCCCTTACCCTCATAATCCGATGGGACACGTGTGACACGACCGGAGAGAGAGGGTTCGGGCGCAGAGGATGAAGGCCTGAGTTTTACCAGAAAGAATCTTAAGGCGACGGGTAGGCCTAACTAGCGACCATTCGTTTTTAATTGTTAGCTACTAAACCGGATCTATTTTAAACAATTTCGAGGTTACAACCTCTGGGCAAATACTTATACTATTTATTAAATAACCATGCACAAATGTTGGGTCTGTTTTTGTACCCGAAAAATTGATTACCGCCAAAAGCGGCCACTTTTAGCGTGAATCAATTTTTCGCGTACAAATGTTGGGTCCGCATTTGTGCCTGGTACAAACGGCTTCGCGCGTTTTTTACCCGACTACAGCGAAGCAAAAAGGAGGGTTATGATTTTGACCTGTATGTACTGTAATGGTTGCTCATCTGTTCCCTAATAACTTCTTAACTAGTAATCATATTTGAACAAATGAGGTGTCGTTAGAAGCGTCTAGATTGTCTTCGGGTTATTATCTATCGGGAGTTAATTGTCTACAGCGCCCTCTAGGGGACTTAGAGTAAAGAACTAAAAAAGAAATTTTGGTTCGTGTGGGATATCAAATAAAAGGATATTAAACAAATATAACTAAAAATATGTTAAATAATAATGAAGTTAGAAAACTAAAACACGCTCTAAAAAGTACGGAACAAGAAAATTGTCTCTGCTGAAATTATTATGCCGTATCGCCGTGGACGTATGCCACATACTGTAGCAAAACAGATTCATTATAATAATAAAATAAATCAATGTGGCATACGACCACGGCGATACGGCATAATATTTCAGCAGATACAATTTTCTTGTTTCGTACTTTTTAGGGCGTGTTTTTTTGGTAGTCGGGTTTTAGTTTTTTTACATTTTGCGTATTGGAACAGGACGGCTTGAGCTTTAGTAACGGTAATAACTTAAGTCCGCGATTTGTAATAAGGTGGCATTCGTTTTAAATACGACTTATATAAAAAAAAAACGATAGTTCGCAGATTGTAGTAACATTGTTGGCATTTTACCCAACATTAATTAGGCTTACCACCCTTATGCACAATAAGCTGACAACCCGAAATTGGAATTGTCATGTTGTAAGTTAGTTTTATTGTTGTGGCACTCAAAGAGATAGTTTATTTATTTATAAGAACAGTCGCGATTTGACATTTTGGGCCGGTGGCCGTGTATAACTATTGTCCAAGTGACAGGTGAAATTATGTCACGAATGCATGTACAAATGACAAGTAGCTTTTCTGTTGAAATCAGCGCCCCATGGCGCATTTACATTCATTATTATCGAAGTGTTTAAGTGTAATTTATCACCATATCAGTAGGTATTATTAGAGTTGCAAGCATAGAAAACACATAAGTAGGTACCTAAGTAAATAAATGAATAAATAAATAAAATAAATAAGCTAAAGTGCAATAATTACATTACCTACCTACTTACTTATTCATAGGTACCTACATAATGTGTCTAAATAAGATCAAATGTCTCGACCAGCTGTCAATAATTCTCTAATTATTACTATGTATTGATATGTAGGTAATTACATTCATTAAAATCAAAAGCACAAACTCAAACAGTTCGCTGTCTGTACCTTCCTAGTGGTGCAACGACATATTTAACGACCGCCAAAAAACAGTTTGACGCGTTACGACGACGACATTAAATAACTTCAAACAAGTATGTATCTATGTAGTTAAAACTACATTATTCACACTACTTTACGCGTTACAAAGTTGATGCTTACATAAGCGAATCACTGTTAGAGGATTATGAATCCTGACAACTAGGTCGTAAGGTGATTAGTGGCGTGGCATACATATGTAACAATATGCTGACAATAATAGGTACTAAGAAGGATTTATTTCTGTTACCTATGTAAGTACTGAAGATTATTTGGGTCATCAATACCTATCAATAATAAGTAAGTATTTTTTCGAAGACGAAAGTCTTCAATGCGTGTTCCGTATCGGTTCCGTATGTCATCACTGGCAACACGCCAGTGATGACATACGGAACCATCATCAGCCCATTTAAGTCCCCACTGCTGGGGCACGGGCCTCCCTCAATCACATGAGGGGTAATTGCCCAGATAGCAATGGAGAGGGCTATGCTTGGAGTCTCCTTGCGTGTATCAGAAACGATGAGATCCTCAGGAGAACTAACGCTAAAAGTGGCCGCTTTTGGAATCAATTTTTCGCGTACAAAAACGGACCCGACATTTGTGCATGGTAATTTAACAAATAGTATAAGTGTTTGCCGAGATGTTGTAAACCTGAAACGACCAACGCGTACGCGAATAATTGATTCACGCCAAAAACGGCCACTTTTGGCGGTAATCAATTTTTCGCGTACAAAAACGGACCCAACATTTGTACATAGTTATTTAATAAATGGTATAAAGTGTTTGACGAGAGGTTGTAACCCCGAAAATCTTTAATATAGATCTGATTTAGTAGCTAACAATTGAAATCGATAGGTGTCGCTAGTTAGGGCTACCCGTCGCCTCAAATCATTCTGAATGAAACTATTCTTTGAAACCATCTTGTGTAGGTATGCAAACAAATAATACTTAGGAAACCATAAAACATAATAATTTTCACTACAAATATACCCTACTGACGATTTATCAAAATTAAACCTGAAAATATTGATCAGGGTTGCCAAAAATACGTCGAGGATATTCGCACCCTTAGTGAAATTCCGACCTAACTCAAAATTTTAATATAGATGCTTAGTGAAAATAGTATCGGCTAAAATCGAGGGATGAAAGGTCATATAACAACAATTTTGAGTTAAGTGAATAGGTACACTCACATATGAACACGAGATAAAATTTGAAGTGCGTTATTTACTCAAGCCTACTCAAGAATAAATTGCAAAGAATTGCTATAAAAATATCAACAATTTTGAGTTAGGTCGGTATTTTACATTTAAACGAATAATTTATTTCTTTAGAAAGTAAATGAGGTTATTTCGGCTAACTATGATTCCATTCCACAAACGCCCTGTTGATCTAGTGGTTTAAGTACAGGGCCGAAATTTCTTCTTTTATGCTAGAGGCTGACAAACGAGCAAGCGAGTCACCTGATGGAAAGTAATCAACGCCGCCCATGAACATCCGCGAAATCAGAGAGATCGCTAATGCTAATGTGTTGCCGGCCTTTTTAAAAAAGAGTACGCTCTTCTCTTGAAGGTCCCTAAGTCGTAGCCTTCGGGAAATACTCCTGCAGCCAAACCGTTCCATAAAACTGAGGTACGTGGTAGAAAGTTCCGCGAGAAACGCACAGTAACTATAATGTATCAATACGGGGATTAACACGATATTTATTATATGAAACAACATTGTAAAACAAACGCACAGTATTAGACCGCCATCTATCGAGATGATGGGGATGGAATGATAATCGCTTGCGTGTGGTTCGATGTAAGAATTCAGCTGCAGGGAGTAGATCAAACAGTTCCTCAGAGCACTCCCCATGATAGATGCGGTGTAGAATGCTCGTGATCTCGGAGTAATAATAATATAATTCTCACAACATCTCATACGTTGACCTGATTCCGTACTAAGTAGCTTAAGCACTTGTGTTACAGATATCAGACAACAGAGGAACACAAATATATACTTAAATACATATATTACACCCAGACGCTGAACAATCACAAGTGTTCATCGCACGAATGTTTGTTCAGGGTGGGGATCGAACCCACGACCTTTGGCGTAAGAGGCAGGGTCACTACCAATTGCGCCATCCGGTCAGTCTAAAGTCCAGGAGTCCTTCGGGTCGAGCGAGAAAATGTTTCGAATTTTTCGAACATAGCTCGGGTTTGTAATTACCAATCCGCATTAGGCAAGCGTGGTGATTGAAGCCTGATCCCACCATAGTAGCGATAACTTGATTTCTATGATGGAGGCCTTTTCCCTGCAGTGGGACAGTTCATAGGCTGATACTTTACTATCATCTTGAAACAGAGCAGTTAAGAATGCAGAACTTTAACCTCTTTCCTCTTGGTGACTTGCTCTCAACTTTTTCGGTAACCATAAGTTACTTCAGGTTTTCAGCGTCTTTTCGTGCTACTTGGCCAAAAAATTCTAATATTCTCTGGAGATATATCGTAGGGTCCTTGATAATCTGATTTGGGTACCGCGACACTGCAATATCAGAGGCAACGAAGTCGCTGACGTGCTAGCAAAGGCCGGGGCAGAGAGCCCACTACTCGGACCGGAACCAATAAATGGCGTTCCAGCCTGCATGGTCAGGTTCGAGTTAAAAGAGTGGGAGCATAAGCAAAGCACTGAATTCTGGAAAAGACTACCTCGACTAGAACAGTCTAAGGCGTTGATACAGGCGTTCGATCAGAGACGAGCTGTAGAAATAATAAAACTAAGTAGAGGACATGTTAGGGCACTCACTCGGACCCTCACAGGGCACTGCAAATTAAACAAGCACCTGCACAACATGGGCCTTTCAGATACCAAAATCTGCAGGTCTCGCGAGGACGAGGAAACGATTATCCACGTCCTCGGCGAGTGCATAGCGCTGCACCGCTGCAGAAGCCGGCACCTGGGAGCACACATGATCTCAGCTGACGAGATCCCCCATCAGCTCCATTCTCGGGTTTATCCTGGAACTGGAGCTTCATGAGGTGCTGTAATAGGTTACGGGGCTGCCACAATAGATCATCTACTGGTCGCAGTGGCTATGAGACGCAGGGCTCACCCCATTTCTATCAAATAATAACAAATAATATATCGTAGGGTATGGTCATGATCTTCAATTCAAGGAGAATGTAGACATGGGTGCGAAAAGCAGTCTATTAAATTCGGCGCATTTCCTCTACATATGGCCATCTTTTTTTTATGTGAAGGGTGACAGACGAGCAGACGGAACACCTTATGGTAGGCGATTGCCGCCGCCCGTGGACATCCGCAACGCCAGTCACAAGTACGCTGGATTCCTTTTCCCCCGGATTGGGCCTCCAGTACCCTTTCTCACGCAGCGAAACAACACAGTGCTGCTTCACGCTGGTTTTCTGCGAGGACAAGGTTATTTCTTTTTATGTGATAAGTGACAGGCGAGCAGATGGATCACGTGATGGTAAGCGATTGCCGCCGACCATGGACACCCGTGACACAATGGAGTCACAGGTGCGCTGCGAATCTTTAAACCCCCCTTTCCCCCGTATTGGGCCTCCGATACCCTCACTCATACAGCGAAACACAGCACAGTGCTACTTCACGCCTGTTTTCTGTGAGGCCGTGGGTCCGGTCGAGCCGGCCCATTCATGCCGAAGCGTGGCTCTCCCACGGAGACATAGCGTGGGTGGTCTGGTCGTGATCTTTACTTATTTATTTGTTGAATTCGGCGTATTTTCCTCTAAATATCGTCGTCCAACTCATCTTAGGGAGTAATTCCCGGTTGCGTCCAAAGATATCGCATGGAGCCCAGGGTACGCTTGGACCATGATTCAGGATTGGGGGAGTCAGGGGGATGTCTATGGCATCGTAGCTCCCGAACAAATGAACCGATTTTGATTTTGTTTTTTTTTTGTTTGAAAGATGAATATGGAGGGAGTGTTTTTAGCTATGTTGGATAAAAATCGATCCAAGATGGTCGCCGTCACAAATATTTGGATTTTATGTTTTAACACAATTTCCAGAGTATGGGTATCATATAAAAGGGCTTGAGTAGCAGAATATATTAATTGTGAAAAATTTCAAATCCAAGATGGCAGCCGTCAGAAAATGACGAATAACCTATTTGTTGTTCCAACTGCCTCAATATAGGTATCAAATGAAAGAGCTTTAGTTTTTTTTTTTCATAATCATAAATCTTTATTGTTTCATTTGGTATACAGGTCTTAAAAATAGCATAATGTCCTCAAATGAACCCTGCAAAGGGTATCACAATGAAAATAATAATAAAAATCATAGCATAACATTTACATTTCCTCTTAATTATTAAGTAATTATATTAAATGTCTAATAGCAATCGAATTAAAATGAAGTAGATAAATTTATGTATAAATATTAAATTATATATTTTAAGGGTTCAAATATTCATTCAGACTGTAGTAGGCATTTTGCAAAAGATATTCTTTTAATTTTATAAAAAAAATCGGTATCTTTAGCATTTTTTTTAATATCTTTGGGTAACTTGTTATATATTTTTATTGACATGTGCTCGGTACCTGAGCTTACTAAGTGCAACTTTGTGAAAAGTAGTTGTGTCGGGGGTTTTTTAAATTTTGATTTTTTTTATTTTGTGTATGTTTGGCGCTGAATAAATTATTTTATTCTTATTGACGACCCGTTTGGAACAGTGGTAGTAAACTCTGTCTTTGGTCCAAGGGTTGCGGGTTCGATCCCCGCACGGTACTAACATTGCATGAACATGTTTGTTTGTGTTGGTCTGGGTGTTTCCTATGTTTTATAAGTATGTATTTACAAAAGAAAAGTATTATATGTATATATTTGTAAACCCTCGCCAACCCGTCTGCCAAGCGTGGTGAGTATGGCAATCACCCCTCATGTGATTGAAGGAGGCCCGTGCCCCAGCGATGATGATGATCTGTAATCCCACTGTTGATTCTGATATCCGTAACACAGGTGCTTGAGCTACCTATCTCGGAGTTAGATCAATGTATGTGATGTTGTGAAATATTTATTTATTCTTATTCTTAAATATCGTCATCGGATATTTAGAGGATCCTCAATTAATAAAAACTAAACCACATTTCGCCAGCCCTATTATAGTCCGGGGGCCGTGAACCGAAATGGCGTGTAAGCGAGTATTCGGGCGAACTCACGCAAATTCGCGTGCTACAGTCGGCTTTCTCATAATATTTAGTTGTCGAAATGAATAGGTGTTACTAATGGAACTCGAGGGATATTCGAAAGAAAGTGGTAAATATTCATATGGTTATTCAATCAATCAAACGCAAGGGCGGATCGAGGGGGTGATCATGAGGCATGGACTGATTAGGTATGTTTCGTACATGGTCTCGCTTTCGATACAGGCGTTCGATCAGAAACGAGCTGTAGAAATAACAAAACTGAGTAGAGGACATGTTAGGGCACTCACTCGGACCCTCACAGGGCACTGCAAATTAAATAAGCACCTGCACAACATGGGCCTTACAGATACCAAAATCTGCAGGTTCTGTCGCGAGGACGAGGAAACGATTATCCACGTCCTCGGCGAGTGCATAGCGCTGCACCGCTGCAGAAGCCGGCACCTGGGAGCACACATGATCTCAGCTGACGAGATCAAGAGCTCCCCCATCAGCTCCATTCTCGGGTTTATCCTGGAACTGGAGCTACATGAGGTGCTGCAATAGGTTACGGGGCTGCCACAATAGATCATCTACTGGTCGCAGTGGCTATGAGACGCAGGGCTCATCACCCCATTTCTATCAAATAATAATAAACATGATCTCGCGGTATCGGGTAGGGCACACTAGCGACGCCAATAGTTTTTTTTTTTACAAACATATACTTATAATACTTTTCTTTTGTAAATACATACTTATAATACCTACATAGCAAACACCCAGACCAATACAAATAAACATGTTCATGCACACAAATGTTTGTATTCGTGCGGGGACGA